>OZ026496.1:2167500-2731000 GCA_964019985.1 Aurelia sp. 4 Dawson et al 2005 | reverse complement strand
CATTTTATCCTTGAAATTGCGCACGGAAGATCTTCCGCACATAGGACATAATTAGCAGTCTGGACTGTGGGAAGTAGTAGTGCACCTAACACTTTTGGCATTCCAAGGATGCTTTAACAAACATTCTCCAACCGAGCAGATTGTGTGGAAATGGGCAAGAGAGCGTGTAGCCTAGTGGTTAAGGCGTCTGACTCATAAACCAAAGGTCGGAACGGCCGTAGGTTCCAATCCCACGCTGGACAGTTTGGTCACTGTCTGTAACTCTAGCCCGGGTTGACCAGAGCCATGTGAGGGAAATCTGGTAGCTGCGGCGGGTAGCTGCAGCGAACTGATGGTAAAACATCCGTGGCCCCTAGGCTAAAAATAAGTCTCTCAGACTTTCGTGGGCTAGCCACGTTACATATAACTACCTACCTACCTACTGTACCTGAGGGCAGAAAATGAATCATGAATTATCAAAATCATGTTATAGTAACTTGTCTTATCAAAATTGATGTCATTAATCTTTATTCTTTGTATAATTACTACTGAAGGTTGTTGACCCCCTTACCCATGAAAAACTGAATGGCACTAAGCTGGACAGCATTGATATATCACTGCAGGTCTGGGAAATATTTTTAGTGCCTCCAACTAGAAGAATTCATGAGCAAAAGGCCTCCAAAAGTTTTTATAAAAATTTTGTATGATGGTAGCTGTTTGAAGTGTAGAATGTTGGTACTGCATTAAAGGTACCAAAAATTTTGAAACAAAAAGGAATTTGAAGATAATGGAAACCTGGAGGTCTGAAAATCTTCCATTTTTTGAAAATCTAAAAAATCGTTTAGATCCTCAAAGTTCCTGCAAAGTCCTGACAACTATGCAGTATCTTAAAGAGACACAATCGCGTTATCTTTGTGCATGAAAATCACAATGAGAATTCTCCAGCATGAAGTAGAGTCCTCGTACTTCCCAAAGATGTGTTTACCCTTTTTGTAGGACATCTGGAAGTATAAAAAAACTAAGAAAAGGAAGGGGAAACGAAAATTTTATACCCACACATTTTTATGGTTCCGTGCCCATAAGACAATGGATCGGTTCATCACGTGAGTTTGTCTTATTAATTCTTGGTCATTAGAATTTTCGCTGCAAAGCGGATTCGCCAACACCAGAGCGTGTCGACACCAGACCTATTTACAGCTTGTCACAACAAACTTCTTCTTTCCACTCTTGCTCTTGCTGGCTGCCTTTTGTACTAATAACTTTGTCATTAAACTAGGGGTCCCATGCCTGGATGCGGCATGCACAGTGGGCCTAAATTAGCTTTCAGTAGCTAGAAATCCTGACAAGCCCACTCAAAAAACAAATTGAAAATCAAAAAACAAATTGAAAACAAAACTCACGAACGTTAACCAGTCAACATCCCAATCTTCGGCTCAGTCGTATTGTTCCCACGAAAACGAAAATTTCAATGACAAATTCTCGTGAATAAATTTGGTTGCTCGCGCCGCTCGCATCTACATTCTCCCTCCTTTATTTGCAGCCCCCATCAAATTCCATGAAGAAACAGAAAAGCTCATAATAATTTGTTCATAATTTAGGGGAAATCTTGTTTACTTGACAACATTTTGGAAAAATGTTATTTATTTGCGATTGTGTCTCTTTAAAAAGTCTTTGAATAGAGGTGAAATCTCAAAATATCTTAAAGACCTTTAAAAGTTTTGAAAATTTCAGAAGAAATCTCAAAATCGCTGAGAAAGTTGAAAGATTTGCAGGATCTCAAAGTCATGTACACTGTTTTTGGAGTCATTTGTCCCTCTTTTTTATATAATGCTCTTTTTTCTTGAAAGGAATCTCAGATGATAGATTCTGTTGAAATGATTAAACAGAGAAAACACCTGGTGAAAAGCCCTTACATTGATGTTTAAAATGTGCCTCCATTCTTTTCCAGGCCCGTATCACTGACCCCTGACATTGTCATAATTTTCTCTTTCAGATATGCAACAACTTGCTATCAAGAAGGGGCCCAGATGTAAATGGCAATGATCAAAGATGTTTAAGTAACAAAGAAAATGATTGCAAACTTACCATTAACCTATGTGGATTTGTGCTGCACCTTCGTGGATCTGTGACAAAGCAACCATTGAAAAATGAATCTGAAAATATGCTTCTTTGGAATGGGGAGGTTTTTGGTGGAAATTTACAGGTATATGTATTTTATTGAAAGACAAATTTTTAGTTTTTAAAATTTTGGTTCCATCAAGTCCATAACTTTTGGGCATCGGTATACTGCAGGGCCTAGTACCTTAGTCGGTGATTATGTGCATTATTTTTCAAAAACTGATCAATTTGCATAGAAAGAAAAGAGTAAGGATTCTTGTTTTTTCTGTTAACAATTTTCATGGGTAAAATGAAGGTGAAGTTGTGGTTTTTGGACCAAGCGCTTGAATTGTAGAAGTATGAGAAGATCTTATCAAGTCTGTGACCTCTTGTTATGATGCTCAAGTGTTGGGACTCTTTGTGGGATCAACTCCTGTCTGCTTGACTGTTCTGGAAGAGAATTACACAACTGCACCACCTTGCCTTCAAAGAATCTAACATTTCTTTTTAAGGTGAGTGCTGAAGAAAATGATGGTGAAAAACTTTTACAGAGCCTCTCAGAAGTTGCTGAAACTTCTGTTAAAGCTGATATTGGAAACAAAATGGTTGATATTCTCCAAGGACTCCATGGTCCATGGTCTTTCATATATTGGCAGGTAGGCTTCAAAGTTATCCAATAGGTAAAGGTTGAAGTGTTGCACTCTATATTAGACCTATAACCAGAATTCCAGATTTGCTGCTGCCACCTCATTGTTTATGCGCAGAAGGAATCCACCATACATGAGAAATTTCATTACAGCTACTACTATACTTCCTGAACTTCAATGCAAAACTTTATTTCATTGTCACTCTCTGATTACTGCCCCTCTCTAATTGCTATTCAGGTTATTTTCAGAAAATTTTAGGAAGTGCCAAGATGGTTGAAAAGAGCAAATATGGTGTGTTGGTTTAGAATTCTAAGATTTTATAGCTTGAGTATTTGTTCCTAAGCCCTCCAAAAGAATCTCCTTTGGTTTAAAAATAACGAAATATGGTTGATTGACTGCCCCACCTTAACAAGATGAGCTGGAATCCTCATATAAGCAGAACAAGGAAGCATTTGTGTTTTCCTGTAGATAGCTCAAATATCCTGTCCCACACAGATAACACACAAACAAGTTCATCTGTTAATGAGCCTCAAATCTTAAAGCTGTATCATTTTTATTGCAGAGCAACCTCAAACAACTTTGGTTTGGAAGAGATTTCTTTGGAAGGCGTAGTTTGCTTTGGCATCTTCCAACATCTCAGTCGGATGTATTTGCATTGTCATCTGTGGTTTCCAAAAGTCCTTGCTTGGTAATTGCAACTTTAGTACTTATCAATCATATTCTTGTTCAAGAGCAATTTACTGACATTTGAAAATCTAAATTGTTTTGTTTTCATATTTTCATTGAAAATAGTGTAATCATTCTTAAAGGCAAACCTCCGTTTGTAACAGCTGTAGCTGCTGAAACGTAACATATTCATTTCATCTCAACAGGATTTCGTGGAAGTGCCTGCAAACAAAGTTTACTGCATCAACGGGAAGGATCTACTAGAATTCTGGACAGAAAGTAGCAATGTCGCAAGTTTTGAGCCCTGTATAACATCTTACCCCATATGTCTGCCTACTTCTGACTTTAATCATAGATTGCAATGTCTAGAAGACAACATTATAAAGCAAACACTCGAAAAGGAAAATCACTTTCTTGTAGAATGTAATTGCTCCCATTGGGAAGTAAATTCCGTGACAATATCAAATCAAACAGACGCTCTAAATTGTTGTGAGTCGAACAAGGCTTTCTGTGAAAAGTCATCAGGGAGTGATTGTTGCGGAACGGATGATGCCAAGTCTGGTACTAAGTGCTATTGTGCATCTTGTGATCATGGTATTCAAGATGGCCTTTCAAGTTCTTTCAAAACTGAAGAGATATTAGTTGACACTTTAAGTGATAAATTATGCATAGAGCAGAAAGAGGAAGATTCAAGTAAAGAGCCAGTTGTTTTAGATTCAGAGTCTAGTCAATGCTGTCGCCAGAGAACACTCATTTCAGAGACAAAGGCCAAGAATGCGTTTTGCAAGCAATGCTTCTTTCGTCAACTGCAAGGATTTGATGAAAATCCGCCTACCTTTGATGACAGATTAAACATCCTTCTTCTTGAGCTTTATTCGTCAAATTTTATGGAAATTTTAGAAGAAGCAACGAGACGAAGAGTTTTTAATCTACCGAGAGGAAGGACTCGTTTTGATCGTGCAATTACGTCACACCACGAGGAGGCATGTCAAAGTAGTTTGGGAGGAAAGACTGCCAAAGTTGGACTTCTCTTTTCTGGTGGTATTGATTCTATGGTTCTTGCAGCAATGGCTGATAGGTATGGTTTTGCATTATCAATTGTTTTCCTTGCTGGCAAATTTGCGTTCAGATTTGGTATGACATCGAGATGGCTAAGTCGACCTTGCAATACGATTTCAAACAGAAGTTTTGTTTTCCCATTACCATCTTATTTTGCGTGCCAGCTCCACTATCGAGAATGTGTCTATGAGGAATTCCACGTTACGATCTTCACGGTGGTAAATCGATTGTTATCATTGTTCATTATCTGTGCAGTGCAAAGTTTTAAACATCTCTTTTATGGTTTGGGAAATTACCAGCTTAGACATTGTCGGTTTTTTCTCAAATTATGTCAGAATGCCTGTTTCGCATTTAGAACACAAATTTTGAATAGCCGTAAAATTTTTGCATTATTTTCTCAATGAATTAGAATTAGAATTATTCTTAGCGAGAATTCATTAATAAGATTTTTTCTCATGACCCGAGAAATTCTTCACAGTAAGATCTTTGAAATGATCTTTCTTTCAGTCATATGTATTTAATTCTTTTGCAACGATATTCCTTCAGTAAGAAATACAGTTTGAAAGATCTGAGACTAAGAATATAAGAATATAAACATGGCCATTAAGTAAACCTGATCTTCCAGGGAGTCGTTCTTGAGCGGGGCTTGAATTAATTATGAAGGCTCATCAAATGCCTTTCAGATGTGTTTTAAGCAGGCGTAATGGTGACTGGTAGTTAACTTTGTGTAATTCGGAAACGCGTTTTTGTGAAATCAGTAACGGTGCCAGACGCCAAAAGCTGGGGAGGATAAAGGAAATCAGGGGTCCTAGGGGTGATGCCCCCGTGAATGTTTTAAGGGCAACGCCCTCTTTGCCTTTGGTAAACGCCCTTTTTTGCTAATAAATGCCTTTATTTATCTTCAAAATTGTACTGAATGTTAAAACTTAGGATCTGGCTACCAAACCCCTCCTTTGAAACTTTCTCCATGGTTTAGGAGACCTCAGAGTTCCCTAGTCCTCCCGTGGTGCTGCCACTGTTTGAAATCAACGACATTACGAACAAGCTGGCAGTGCTATGGAACAGAGTAGCTCCTTCATTGTAAATTTTAGGTAAGCAATCAAACTTGGCTCTGATTATAGGCTTTCCTTTTCTCGTCAATTTGTTACTTGAATCTTATCATTTAATTGCAGGTGTATCCCAAAAGATGAAGCCATCGATTTGCTAAATGTTGCATTCGAACAAAAATCACGAAAGCAAAACAAAACTCGTGGAAAGAAAAACGAGGTTGATTTTGTTAGAGATCCATACGATGTTCCAGATAGGGAGACGGGAAGAGCAGGTGTGAAAGAATTGAATCCTGATAGAACTTGGAATTTCATCGAGGTTTGTTATTTTTTCACTGGAGCAGCTCTCCTCCCTATTCGACAAAAAGTCTCGTCGCTGACTAGATTTGAAAATTATGATTTTCCTGCATCGTAAACGTAATGAATCTCAATGAATTCGAAATTGAAGTATTCTGCACAGTTAATGTGTTTTTTTTCAGCACTTTAATTGAATTTAAAGTGAATGGCTCGAACTGCATGGTGTAGCCTTTGGACAGGATCTGAGACAAAGGAGGACCAAAATGTGCCATGGTTTCAATTAGCTTTGCTTTCTTTTGCCACGCGTCAGATTATCAAATACAGTAGGCTATTTTAAACCAATAAGATCTCATATTTTGACTCAGGTTATTTACTTTAGACTGTTTTTCAAATTCGGATTCTTAGAAGGGACTTTCCTTGTTGTGTTGAAATGCATTCTGAACTGATTCTAAGTATGCAAAAAAGGCATCAGTTAGTTTCATTCTGGTTCTTTGTAGGTAAATGTGACACTGGAAGAAACGAGAGATGCTCGGTATGTCATGCAGCGCATAAATCTCTTTTTCCGTACTCTGGGTGCCACTGGGTTGGGTGCTTGGGTGCATAAGAGAGTCTCGTATCCAGGGTATTTGTTCATTACATCGAGGCTACGTAGGCTTCCTACCTGAGTTGTACTGAAAAAGATTTTAATATTGAAACATATTTCAAGTAAACAGTTGTGTTTTTATGAAAACACATCAATTGTAACTAGCTAAAGAAATGGTTTATATCAACTAATAATGGCCAACTGGTTTTAGCTATTTATTGTGTTCTCTCTTTAACTACATATATCAAACAATTACAAGTAGGTCCCGTCCATACTGTTTTAACTGTTTTAAACTGGCTTTCGCTTCTGGAAGATTATAGTATCTGGGAGGCTGTTTCAAGTATGCTTCATCTAGTGCCAATGAATTATTCTCAATATTTCAAAGTTTTGGCATTTGGACATTGGATGAGATGACTTATTTTATTATGTATACTGCCCGGGGTATATTGTTGCATCGTAATTCATGATTTCACAGCGGCTTGTTTTTTGCAGACAGCAGCATGTCAAACACTTAGTGTACCCCCTGGACACGGTCTTGGATGATAGTATTGGATGTGCTATTTGGTTTGCAGCAAGGGGGAAAGGAATTCTATATCAGATGAAGAATGGCGAGCTGGTGAAGATAGCAAACTCTTACACAAGTCCTGTAAAGGTTATTTACAAGATTCCTTGCAAATTTGTTTACGTCACGTAGTGAGTCGGAAAAATACTTCAAAGTTTGAAGGAGCTTATCAGATTTTGGTTATTTTATCAAACTTTAATTTTTCTCTCAGAGAGCTATTGTGCCTTAGGATGCATTGCTGGTATGCAAAAGTTTCAGACTGTCTGCAAATCAGATTTGGCCTAAGAGAGAGGCGGAAAATCTTGGATCCACATAATAGTTATTGAAGTTATAGCGAGACTTGCTTCAGTCTGACTGTTTTATCAGTGCATCTACTGCATTGTGGTTCTAAAATTTCCTTTCAGGCTAAATTTTGATTTTTAGACAGCATAAAATAGAACTTTTACTTCTTAGGAAAGAGGTTTGGATCGAGCGTCCAAATTTGGTAAGTTTGTAAAGGAAAACAAAAGCATGACCCCGGACCTCGGTATAACAATGCTAGCTGCGACAAGAAGTTGCTTCATGTTTCCGTTCTTAACTCTTTTCAGAGAGTTAGTCAGCGATAACTTTAGTAAGTTTAGTCTACTTTCTGGCCTTGTCTCTGTCTCGTTATGTTCATTCATTGTCAGCTGATTTTGATGTGTAACAGTTACAGCTGCAAGTGCGAGCATACAAGGATTTCATTTTGCGATTTTGCAAATCGATCAGCTTTTAGAAAAGTCAGCTAACAATCAATAAAGATAACAAGAAACAAACCACTGAACCATTGCCAAATCATTCGCACAAAATTGTCGATAATAGAATCTCTGAATAAACAACATCTTGCCACAACAAGAATCGTTATGCCGAGAACACGGGTCACGCTTTGTTTTCCTTTACAAAATTTACCGGATTTGGACGCTCGATCCAAGCCTCTTTTTCAAGAAGTAAAAAGGTCCAATTGTAGCGTGCGTGCAAAGCACCTGGGTAACAATATCTCTTTAACTTATATCTTGGACTGAATTATTATTAAGAGTTTCTGCAAGGCTAAAAACTTGCATTTGTAGAGAGCAGAAAATTTAGCAATGTCCCATTCAAATTGAAGTTGCGTGCAAAGTCATCAAAGGATGGCAATGCTGTGTCGGAGTGATTTCTTTGCTCTGCTTATCGAGAAGCCTATTTTCCATTGCATTTATCACTAGTTTTAAGCAGCCAAAAATCATAACAATCTACGAGACATTTTGAAATAACAGCTGCTAGGATTATATCTTGAGTTGCATTGCTAGTAAGAAATCGCAAACCTTACCTAGGAGTATCAATTTTATGACTTTACATTTACCTTTTTTCTTGCAGAACAGAGATGGATCTAGTAACTATTTTTTGTCGCTAAATCACTTCGATTTTGGATGTAACATCATAATCATCATCATTATCATCAAAGAACACTGCTGGACGATGGTCTCTCCAGCATCCATTTTAATCTATTTGTTGTTTTTTTGACACCCTGGTCACACTTGATGCCTTCTTGATATCATGCAGGCATCTTTTTTCTGGTCTCCCTCCCTCCAGAGCTTTTTGCTCTAGGTGCACAATGTGTATTTTTTGGCCCATCTGTCATCTTCCATTCTCCCAAGATGACAGAAACCAAAGACCATCTGACGTAACGCCTGAAGAATAAGTTTGGATCTCGGCAACTTTTAGATTTGGTCTATTTTTCAATTCTGAAACTTTATTTGTGGCTCAAATGGTATCTTTAAATCCCATTTTTATTGGAAATGTTAAGTGAAATAAATAATCTTTTTAATTTATCTGATTCTCACCGATGTTTCATGAAGCTATAATTGAAATCTCTTGCTCGACATACAGGTCCTTCTAACAGGAATGGGTGCAGACGAACAGCTTGGGGGTTATGCAAGACATAGGAGTAAATATGAGTAAGTCATTTGCGTTTTATGTCAGGTTGTGAAATTCTGTTTCATGACTTTTGTTTTTGTCAGATTGCTTTTCGAGTTAAAGTTTGATGAAGCAGCCGTCTACAAGCAACAGTTCAACTTTCGTCAAGCTGCCAAGTGATTGCTTAAAATGACAAATGAAACACATGATGTCCCAAAAACCATTTGCGCTGTTTGAGCAGCTGGTGTGAGCAAGTTCTGAATCCAATTTTCCCGCATTTAAGATTTATAGATGGAAGAGATTTTAACTTAGAATTTGGAACCAAATATGAGTAAATCTGAACAGTAGTTGCAAATATATGGAGCAAGAAAGTCAAAATTAATGGTTGCTTAAAAACAAGAGGATCTTAACCTTATGATTTGAATTTTAGCAGCAAATGGACCTTACTGTTTCACGTTTACCAGGAAATACATTGGGAGAAATAAATGATCAAGAGGCTCAAGAATGTTTGCAAGGAAGGCTTTGGGAAGCAATATTCTTGGTTTAACTCGATTTTCTAGCAACCCTAGATATGTTTTTTCTAATCTATGACTACCCCTGATTCATTTATGAAAAACTGAAAAAACTATGCTGGGCTCATCTTTTCACTGAGACCCCTATTCGAATGAATTGAGTCACTGGTAATCGGGTAGCGTTTCTTGGCATGACAGTACTGGATGCCACTGTTCTGGCTATCACGGCATGTGTAGTTGCTCTAGTCTCATTCATTTTTAACGTGGAATCCGAATTTTGATGTTATTCAAAAAGAAATTCTGCGTGTGTTATGCAGCACAATGGGGCGGAAATTCTAAAGATAATATCAAAATTTGGAATCTGTATGGAAAATTGATCTAGTGTAAATACAATTGACAAAATAGGCAGAGCAGTTGCATGTAATAATGTCATGCCAAGCTCGTCCTGATTCAGACAATTCGAACAAGGGTGTCACCTCTTTGTTTCTGACCAGTAAATTTGATTTTCTTGCTCCATAAATCAACAGCTACTTGTCATATTTACTCAAACTCGGTGCCAAACTAAAGTTAAAGTCTCCTTTGCTACCAAATCTGAAGAATAGGAAAATTGGGTTCATGGCTTCTTCACAGTTGCCGTTCAAACAGCGACCACATCTTTTTTGGGACAGAGACACCCTGTTTAGCAAGTAAAGATTTTTCTAAAAAACACTGAAAAACTTTATTTGTTTGTTTACGCCAGGAAATTTGGATGGAAAGGTTTAGAAGAAGAAATGCAAATGGAGATTGGAAGAATTTCCTCACGTAATTTGGGACGAGATGATAGGTTTGTCTTCCATTTTCCAACCATAATAGCAACAGGGTCATAATATAATATTCAGTCATATCTGTTACATTGAAAGCGAAAGAAGCATACCATGTAAATTCGAAGATTATTTTAAATTAAATTTTCATGATTGGATGACTATTCGAATATTGCTTTGTTATTGCTTCCGTTCGATTCGACTTTTGCTGCCGCTGGCAGAGCGTAGGAAGGATTACAGTAGGAGCTCTTTGCCTTGGAAACCACAATGACACATTGAATAAGAATGTTCTATGATTTCTTCATGCAGAGAAAAAAATCCGATGAAGATTCGATTCTATTTTTGGCACTGACGACATGGGTGGTACACTTCTTCCGCTTTTACTGTAAAACCAACTTGCGTTAAAACTTTTCAGATAGACTCCAGATCTTTATGCGGGATATATTCACTACTACAATCGATGAAAGTATAGGTTTATTAAGTATCTGTTGTTGTTAATAGGGATATTAATAAGTTAATTTAAGGATCCATTACTAGACTCGATTACATGTCGTAGTTTCGCTCTTTGCCTGAACTGATATCGCTACAACTACGACTTATTCCCATACGCTTGCGGAAACGGTGAAGTTTCGTACTGATTCTATTTGAAACCTTTCTGTGCTGCTCCACAAAAAGTTCGATTGAGCTGTGTTGGAGTCTCTATCGCTATTGTGTACATTCGAACATTCTACGCAATGTATCAATCTGTCGTTCGGTAGCTGTGGGCCTATATCATCTGCTACTTTTTCCTCACAACCACTGGGTCTAAAATGCCTTAAAAATCAGTTTTCAAGAACTGGTGCACCGTCAAATTAGGTATCGGTACTTCGGTAAGGGATCATTCTTGCCACAAAAGCAAAAACCGCCTTGCTCTAAGCCACATGCTGATCGGTAGACGACGGGGCGACAGAATCCTGTCGCCGATTGAGATTTTTTGCCGTTTTTACAGCTATGTCCATAAGGCCCTCAGTGGAGCGATAAAAACTGCAGCAATTCAACTCAGTGAGATGAGCGTAACTTGAGGGTCCTTATGGTAGTGAGGCTAACCTATTACTAACCATGATCTATTGATTGTGCTGATTGGGCTAACTTTACAAGCAGTAGGATAGACTTATGACGATGAGTCCCTTGTTTCCCAGTGTTCTTTGACTTGATGATGGCGCTTCAGTCAAAAGAGACTCGTAATATTACTCTTAAACACTTGGCCCTATTTATGTCCAAACTTTGCAATTCCTAACGTACCAATCAGATCGTGAGATTTGGCAAAGAACAATACAGTCGAATTTTCAATTTGAATGATGCAATTGGCTAGATTTTGAACGAAGTTGCTGAGGCAAGTAGTTGAAGATTTCTCTGGTTTGCTTTGGTCTTTAAAACATGGAAAATGCAGCGCTGAAAGACTTATTATTCTATCGATCGAATGCCTAAGAAAGGGCCAGGTTTTTTTACTGTTTTGTTATGATTCCTGTTGAGCAATGTTTACCGCAGGGATACAAGGGACTCATCGTTATCAGTCTAGGAGCAGGACCCAGGCAAGAACAAAAAAGGGCAGCAAACGACTTTCATATCATCTGAAAGTGGGCTTTGAGGCTACAAAGATTTTTGGCCAAGGATCCTTGAATTTTTCAGAAACTGGCATCAACTTCTGAGTAATTTCATTTTCCCGATTATTTAGTTCCTAGACTTGCCCAAGTCCATTCCATCAGTCCATCGGACCGTTTCCTTTTGGCTGTTACTAGATCCACCATTCCGCCAAGGCACGTAAGGCGGAGCCTGCAACTACCGTAAATGGAATGGTACGACAGACGAAAGAAACTTACTTGATGCAAGTCAATTTAGTTCCCGCCAACTCAAAACGATACAAAGTGATGGTTGCTTCTCTGAAGAAAACATCAAGGGAGGGAATTCTGTGGTGTGCCAGACGTTGAATTGATTAATCATCCAAGTAATCACCTTTTATTTCTCAATCAAGGTGCATCTCCGATCATGGACGCGAGGCTCGCTTTCCATTCTTAGATGAAAATGTCGCTTCGTTTCTACAGAATGTGCCTGTTTGGATTAAGGTAAATAAACTTATAACTGTTTCATCCACAAGTTGTTGATCTCCTAGCAGATTCTTCTCAATAATCGTTCTAGAAACGTTGCACAAAGAAGACTATACCAGTCAGTCGCAAAGAACTAGATTTTGTTTCTACATCAGAGTGCGACGTGCAATCTAAGCAAAATTATGGTTTGTAAGTCACACGCTAATGAAGACGGCCAGAAAGGCATCATTATGCCGAAGATCTTTTCGTTTGCGTCCGAATCTTTTTAGTGCAGTGTTTTTCGTCATAAGACAGGTGCAGATTAGTCAAAGCTGTTACTTCAGGGTTGTTTTACAATGCGCCAAACACATCAGATTATGCTTTCCAGCCTTGCTTTCCTTTGAAAACTGTCAAACCTTCCTTTTGCAGAATATTTTTTAAAGTTTTCAATAAAATGGTGTTTATTTTTCATGTAAATCCTTTGCTGCCAATTATGTGTTGAAGTTTGCGTCATAAAAGCAAAGGCTTCAGTTTTATGACTGTTTTATCAATTTCTATGGTTTATAACAAATCAGCCCGTTTAAGATCCAAAATTTAAGAATTTATTTTGGGCCATGTAAGGTAGATCAGTTTTTGATCTGGTGTGCCTGAGGATTGACATTTATCAGAAATTTTAAAATCTTCTTTGAAATCTATTTCTTATTTCAATTTCGTATAGCTCTGCATTTTCTTTTAATTCATTTGCAGTGTGATCCAAGATTACCAAGAGGTCATGGTGAAAAGAGGCTTCTGCGAGAAGTTGCGAGAAAATTGAATTTGCCTGGTTCGGCAGCTCTCCCAAAACGAGCAATACAATTCGGATCCAAAATTGCGAAGTTAGAAAACTCAAAAGAAAAAGGTAGTGACTCTTGTAACAGATTAAGAAATAATAAAGAAACTACTTAGCACAATTTTTTAGTTACATTATTATTATCATATTTTTTGTGTCAATCGTCTTTTCCCTGTATTTCCAGCTATATTTTGTGGTCTCTGAAAACGAAAAATTTCTTTGAAGATGTAAAATGAACCTCAACAAAATTTCAAGATGTAAATTAACACGGAAGGCTCTTTCAAAATCAGCAATTGGTGAAGGGTTGCTCTCTTTAAATATATCGAATCAAATAATTTCAAATCAAGTCCAATATAAAAAGATGCTTTCTTTGTATCATCAAAACTTGAAGTACACGGATAGTCTTTAATGACTTTCTCATATAGACACAATATTTGTTGGGGGGACGAGATTTGCTTTGTCTGAGGAAGCTTGTGTGTCACCCCTGCAGTGGGTTAAAGATCGTGCGCAGTAGCGCGTTGGAGTTAAAGCTGTGACGGGCGCATGAGCTTTAGCCCACTGCACGGGGGGACACATTAGTTTCCTCGGACAAAGCGATCTCTTCTCCCCAACAAATGTCTGGTGATACATGGTCATCTAAACTAAATTACTCGAAGAAAAACTAAACTGGAATATAAGTATTGTTCTAAATATTAATAATCTTTTGTTTTTACGTTTTAAAGATTTTTTGGATAGCTCAGAATTTGTTCATTTTCTTGGCTTGGTTATCGCGACGTTTTTGGTAAACAGAACTCACGTATATACGTATTGTGAAAAAGTATCGAAAGTTTGCATCTTCATCAGTTGAAAGCAAAATCATCTTTCGTTCGCTTTTGAAAGATGGGTATGGGACAATGAAGTGGGTTTCACCTTCAATCTAATTTGGGCATTCTCTGCAAAAACGCCCATATCTTGGGGTTTGTGGTTCTGTGCAGCAGCCAATTTTAACAGCAAGGCAGTGATCACTTCATGGCACAATCGTAATAGTTCTCATATCATATCTCTTTTGAATCATGAAAAGATATTGCTCAAACTCAATAGAATTTTTATGATTCTTGTACACAAGCGCTTTTGGGCTAGCTTGAACCAGTTCATATCACTACAAACTTACATGGCGAAATTTTCTTTTGCAAACAAACAATAGGCTTTCCAAATTCCATTGACTTGAAAATGGGCTCCCTTACCTCTATTTGCAATGGTACCGTGGGCCCCCTTACCTCTATTTGCAATGGTACTGAACGCCTCCTTTGTCAAGTCTTCTCCTTTTCTTTGCTTTCATGCCAGCGAAGAAACCCTCGATGTCTTCTTTTTTGACAACCTGAGAAATGAAAATAAATGAATGGGCATACAGTGATCTAGTCTTAACTTGATATAGAAATAAAGAAGGAATTTGTTTTGTTTTCTTGTTCTCATCTGTTCATTTGTTTTCTTCCATGGAGAGAATCAAGTACTATGGGCTTTATTTACGATGTCCCATTTTCCCCGGCTAAGCTACCTTTAACTCCGTTGATTTACCTAAATAATTGTACAATAACTAATATTAACATAGAGAATCGTGTCTTTTTTTTATTCACTAAAAATATTACAACAAATCTTACATTCTACTATACAGTTCTAGTTACTATACAATACTACAGGAACGATACCATGGGGAGCGAAAGACAATGACTACCCCATGACCAATATTAAAAGACACGCAATGATAACCTAAGTACAACAAACACTACGGAAAATTAATATCTAATGGATACTATACTATACTAGATTCGGTCCCACATCAGATGTAAGGTCAGGGTTGCGATAAGTTTAAGTGCACAACTCATTACGTTGTAATGAGCGTAACGAGTTGTCGTGTCTTTTCATTTGCTGTCTAATGAAAGGATGAAGGAGGGGCGTTGTTTCTCGGGCCAAATGTGACAAATATGTTGTCACGATGTTTTGTTGCAAAAGAATGCTGGCGTAAAAGCTCCTTGACCGCCCGCCCCCTAAAACGACATAAACATTTCGATCTGCTATTTCGACTAGATAGCTGTGGTAAAGTCAGGTCCTGTTCCAGTCGGAACAAGGAATACAAGAATCGATGTGTCTGTTGGAATGTACAGTTCGTGATAAATCGTGAGGCCAAGAGAAAGACGACAAACATGTCACTCTTTTTCTGAATAATTGGAAAGACATATTATGTAATAAAGGCCTAAAGGCTACATAACAAGACTCAAATCAAGTCGGATTAAAATAAAATCTACAGTCTGTACAGTCTGGTAAGTTTGGAAGGATACACAACGATTCATGAAAACGAGGTCAAAATGCCTATAAATGCAACATGTCTTAAAAGCTGCATTACCTTTCCTTCGCCAGCAAATGATTTCAAAAAGTCATGAAGTTCTGTTTTTAAGTCGTTGTACCCTATGATGAAAAATCAAAGAAATAATACGCATGAAATATAAATAGTCCCTTGGCAATGCTCAATTTTTACCGTGTGCAAAGGCGTTTGAAAAACTGTACACGGATTTGAAAGGATTGATTTTCTCAAATATTCGTGAGCAAGGGAAACTTTGGTAAATTCGATTTACGAAAATTTGCTGGTTGGGAAATGGCAGAGAAAAGACCTGAAATAATCGTACGGAATCTCCCGAACAGAAAAAAAGCTTACATGAGAGCATCTGATCTCTCTGAAGAATATGAGAAATGAATTTGTAAAAAATCACCAAAGTTTGCATTCACATGGCTGTCTAACTTTTTAGCATGCTTACGGGAGATAAAATATACTTTCACTGTTCTGTGTTCAGAGCATCTTAATGATTTGATCAAATGTTTTAGGCCCTTTGTGAGGCATTTGGCAATCGAGGATTTTCCGTAAATTCGGATTTACCTAAACTTTCAGAACGCGTAAAAACACGAGAAAAAATCACAAAAATACCTAAGTCGTTCTGCTGTCAAGCGGCGCTCGATTCATAAAAATACATCCCGAATTGTATGCATTGCAAGTTTTCACACGTCTAAATGTTGTTTTAGCACACCCGATAGAAAATAATCGAATGTACACAAATCACTATACATTTCCTGTTTATGTAAAAATTATTTACAAGAACAAAAATCAATTTATGAAAATTAACACTCAGTTTCATATTTGGCATCTGATCTTGCGAGCATGGGACTGAAGCAGCAAAACAAGTTTTTGGAGGCCCTGTATTGAAAACGAAATAAGAAAAGCGAATAATACCGTAACATACAATAATAGAATTTTCATTTACTTACCAGAAAGAGCTTCAACTTGATTAAAACGATTCATTGAACTAAATGCCTTCATTCCTTGGTCATACGCTGTGTTATTTTCACGTTTTTTCCTTCCTCTCTCTTCATAATCAGTCACTGTATCCTTCTCTTTTGTAATGAATGGTACTCCTTTCGATTCGTACATATCCTGAAATATGCAATAATAAAGCTATAACGTTGCTTATCAGGTGCTTTACACATTGCATTATAGCAGACATAAAGATTAAAAGAACCAGCATGTTCAACGTTTAATGGTAAGCATCTAGGAAGTCTTCCCGTTCTTAGAACGTCTCTATCGAATGAATCTCCCTAAGGCCCGTTCACATCGCCGCGTTTTTGTACAAAGCAGAGAAAAATACCTGCTTTTTGTGAGAGTGTTCATACTGATTTCCATAAAAATGCAACAAAACGGAGGTTTTCAATAACGCTATCAAAAAGTGGATATCCACAAAGAAAATGGAGGCTTCAGAACAGAGGCGTCTGATCAATGTGAACGCACAGAAACGGAGGTTTTTGAAAATGCTCCAAGTCTCCAACATTCAACAAAGAAAAACAGAGCAGTGCGAACGGGGTCTAAAACACGACTCCCAGGAAGTAAATTGCTAGTTTTGTGGTATTCTATTGGATATGGTTGATGAATGTAGATTCAATAAGATCTAACATGGCACTGAAATTTTCGTACCCCCACGTAATAATGGAACGAGGTTTCATACTCCTGTACAAGATCCTCCGCCCCGGTACCCAAATGGGGCAAGACTGCTCCCAAATATCATACTTTTTGTGGTAAAATATCAATTATGAGCTGAAAATAATCTCACAGTCAAATTACCTTGCATTTTTTACATTTACAAAGTAGTTTCCTCCACTTATCCGGCCAAAATGTAGCTTTCAAAGGAGATGTTGTATCCATATCTTTATTTTCAGACTTTAACGCTTCTAATTTGCAACCTTTTTGAGTTTTATCTTCTTTTTCGTCTTCATTCTGCAAAAACAATATGGCAGGCGTACGTAATCTAGTCTTCTGTCATACGTATATCGGGTAACTCAAAACAGTAAACACATTTTGACGGGCTGTATGGGATGAAAAATAGTTGGCAGATATCAAGAACTAACATGTTAAGCTGCCAGTCAAAAGATAACCTGAAAGTGACATTTTTTGGCAACACAATCATCTTTTAGGCCTAGAAATTATCAAAAAGCTGGTAAGGGGTTTCCAGCTTTCCACTTTCAGTTCTGGTCCATATTTTACTTGCCACTGACATTTCAACTCTACTTCTGAAACAGAAAATTGCACTAAAATTATATTTGAATGACAGGTAGTCAGGCACCAGAATCGAACGCGAAATTTATGGTTCCCATCGAGCCCCTTATATTTCAGCATTATTCTAATGTCTTGGTGTAAAAGATGACTGTATCTACATTATTCTAACGTCTTGGTGTAAAAGATGACTGTATCAGCATTATTCTAACGTCTTGGTGTAAAAGATGACTGTATCTGCATTATTCTAACGTCTTGGTGTAAAAGATGACTGTATCTGCATTATTCTAATGTCTTGGTGTAAAAGATGACTGTATCTGCATTATTCTAATGTCTTGGTGTAAAAGATGACTGTATCTGCATTATTCTAATGTCTTGGTGTAAAAGATGACTGTATCTGCATTATTCTAATGTCTTGGTGTAAAAGATGACTGTATCTGCATTATTCTAACGTTTTGGTGTAAAAGATGACTGTATCTGCATTATTCTAACGTCTTGGTGTAAAAGATGACTGTATCTACATTATTCTAACGTTTTGGTGTAAAAGATGACTGTATCAGCATTATTCTAACGTTTTGGTGTAAAAGATGACTGTATCAGCATTATTCTAATGTCTTGGTGTAAAAGATGACTGTATCTGCATTATTCTAATGTCTTGGTGTAAAAGATGACTGTATCTGCATTATTCTAATGTCTTGGTGTAAAAGATGACTGTATCTGCATTATTCTAACGTTTTGGTGTAAAAGATGACTGTATCTGCATTATTCTAACGTCTTGGTGTAAAAGATGACTGTATCTGCATTATTCTAATGTCTTGGTGTAAAAGATGACTGTATCTGCATTATTCTAATGTCTTGGTGTAAAAGATGACTGTATCTGCATTATTCTAATGTCTTGGTGTAAAAGATGACTGTATCTGCATTATTCTAACGTTTTGGTGTAAAAGATGACTGTATCTGCATTATTCTAATGTCTTGGTGTAAAAGATGACTGTATCAGCATTATTCTAACGTCTTGGTGTAAAAGATGACTGTATCAGCATTATTCTAACGTCTTGGTGTAAAAGATGACTGTATCTGCATTATTCTAATGTCTTGGTGTAAAAGATGACTGTATCTGCATTATTCTAATGTCTTGGTGTAAAAGATGACTGTATCTGCATTATTCTAACGTTTTGGTGTAAAAGATGACTGTATCTGCATTATTCTAATGTCTTGGTGTAAAAGATGACTGTATCAGCATTATTCTAACGTCTTGGTGTAAAAGATGACTGTATCTGCATTATTCTAACGTCTTGGTGTAAAAGATGACTGTATCTGCATTATTCTAATGTCTTGGTGTAAAAGATGACTGTATCTGCATTATTCTAACGTTTTGGTGTAAAAGATGACTGTATCTGCATTATTCTAACGTCTTGGTGTAAAAGATGACTGTATCTGCATTATTCTAATGTCTTGGTGTAAAAGATGACTGTATCTGCATTATTCTAATGTCTTGGTGTAAAAGATGACTGTATCTGCATTATTCTAATGTCTTGGTGTAAAAGATGACTGTATCTGCATTATTCTAACGTTTTGGTGTAAAAGATGACTGTATCTGCATTATTCTAACGTCTTGGTGTAAAAGATGACTGTATCTGCATTATTCTAATGTCTTGGTGTAAAAGATGACTGTATCTGCATTATTCTAATGTCTTGGTGTAAAAGATGACTGTATCTGCATTATTCTAATGTCTTGGTGTAAAAGATGACTGTATCTGCATTATTCTAACGTTTTGGTGTAAAAGATGACTGTATCTGCATTATTCTAATGTCTTGGTGTAAAAGATGACTGTATCAGCATTATTCTAACGTCTTGGTGTAAAAGATGACTGTATCAGCATTATTCTAACGTCTTGGTGTAAAAGATGACTGTATCTGCATTATTCTAACGTTTTGGTGTAAAAGATGACTGTATCTGCATTATTCTAATGTCTTGGTGTAAAAGATGACTGTATCTGCATTATTCTAATGTCTTGGTGTAAAAGATGACTGTATCTGCATTATTCTAACGTTTTGGTGTAAAAGATGACTGTATCTGCATTATTCTAATGTCTTGGTGTAAAAGATGACTGTATCAGCATTATTCTAACGTCTTGGTGTAAAAGATGACTGTATCTGCATTATTCTAACGTCTTGGTGTAAAAGATGACTGTATCTGCATTATTCTAATGTCTTGGTGTAAAAGATGACTGTATCTGCATTATTCTAACGTTTTGGTGTAAAAGATGACTGTATCTGCATTATTCTAACGTCTTGGTGTAAAAGATGACTGTATCTGCATTATTCTAATGTCTTGGTGTAAAAGATGACTGTATCTGCATTATTCTAATGTCTTGGTGTAAAAGATGACTGTATCTGCATTATTCTAATGTCTTGGTGTAAAAGATGACTGTATCTGCATTATTCTAACGTTTTGGTGTAAAAGATGACTGTATCTGCATTATTCTAATGTCTTGGTGTAAAAGATGACTGTATCAGCATTATTCTAACGTCTTGGTGTAAAAGATGACTGTATCAGCATTATTCTAACGTCTTGGTGTAAAAGATGACTGTATCTGCATTATTCTAACGTTTTGGTGTAAAAGATGACTGTATCTGCATTATTCTAATGTCTTGGTGTAAAAGATGACTGTATCAGCATTATTCTAACGTCTTGGTGTAAAAGATGACTGTATCAGCATTATTCTAACGTCTTGGTGTAAAAGATGACTGTATCAGCATTATTCTAACGTCTTGGTGTAAAAGATGACTGTATCTGCATTATTCTAACGTCTTGGTGTAAAAGATGACTGTATCTGCATTATTCTAACGTCTTGGTGTAAAAGATGACTGTATCTGCATTATTCTAACGTTTTGGTGTAAAAGATGACTGTATCTGCATTATTCTAATGTCTTGGTGTAAAAGATGACTGTATCAGCATTATTCTAACGTCTTGGTGTAAAAGATGACTGTATCAGCATTATTCTAACGTCTTGGTGTAAAAGATGACTGTATCAGCATTATTCTAACGTCTTGGTGTAAAAGATGACTGTATCTGCATTATTCTAACGTCTTGGTGTAAAAGATGACTGTATCTGCATTATTCTAACGTCTTGGTGTAAAAGATGACTGTATCTGCATTATTCTAATGTCTTGGTGTAAAAGATGACTGTATCTGCATTATTCTAACGTCTTGGTGTAAAAGATGACTGTATCAGCATTATTCTAACGTCTTGGTGTAAAAGATGACTGTATCAGCATTATTCTAACGTCTTGGTGTAAAAGATGACTGTATCTACATTATTCTAACGTCTTGGTGTAAAAGATGACTGTATCAGCATTATTCTAACGTCTTGGTGTAAAAGATGACTGTATCAGCATTATTCTAACGTCTTGGTGTAAAAGATGACTGCATCTGCCAAAAAAACTTTTCATATCTAAGTTAGCTTTGACTGATAGATTGACATTCTAGCTTTGAAAATCGTCCACATGGTCTTTATTCCACAACCAAACAAACAATACTCAACAACAAACAACAATGACATTTAGCAAATCTAAGCAATACGAGACTCTCCCCAACAACCAGTTTTCAAAGATGAAAAGATTTCTATTGTTTTCAGAAGTGAAGAGGTGTGTTAAGCCATTTGTATTATGGTCTTGGAATAAATTTCAAAATTGAATAGGCACAATAAGAGATCAAACCGTCAAAAAATTTAAATTCTAGAAAGCATATGTTTACATTTTAAATTATTCTACGTCAATGACATACATATAAAAAGATTTTTCTAAGCAGTATTTCGCGAAAAGGTGAACCATTGATAACGAGCACAACATAAAAATCAAATTGTATAAACAGCCCAGCATTGGTTCAAAGTGCGACGACGTTTCGTAGAAAGCATTTTTTCAAGTAAATTTTAAGGTAAATTTTTGACAACGTTCTCTGCATAACTTTTAGCAGGAAGAAATTATAACAAGACATACCTGAGGAGGACTTGTATTCCCATTTGCAGAGGTTGTCAGTTTCTCCTTATTTGATTCCTGAACATCGTCCTTTTCCTTGTCTAATTTCGTATTCTTTTCGTCTGGCACCTTCCTTTTGCTAGGTGATTTATCTTGACAACGTACTGAAAAAAACATAAGTCATTGACGATTACCAATGACATAGCATCTCTTCTAAATATGCTGCGAGAGGCTTTCAGAATCCTAGCTCATTCGTGAACATTTCATATGAAACCAAATAGACCCAAATAGACCCAAAAAACAGGGGTAAATGAATGCAATATAATATATACTAATGTTTCCTAATATACCGGGTGAGTCTAAAAATGTTTCCACCGTTTGAAAAATCATGCAACAAAAAGTAAAAAACCTGAGAGTTTAAATTAACTTTGAGACGTTAAATACTGATAATTGAAACTGCAATTTCCAATTTTCAAATTAAAATTTCATGAAAACTTCCTTCCAAGGGCTTTGGCTAACACCATAAGTGAACTGCACAATTTAATCTATTTTTCGAAGATCAAAATGGTAAAATAATGTTGTATTTGGCTAAGGTATAGGTTTCTTAAGATACAGAAACTGTTCAAGTTTCACTTTGCTCTCTGACCAATCTGAGCGATAAAAGTATCAAAATTTACTGCCATTCTGATCTGTTTTGGGGGAAACTGAGAAAAAGGTTTTGGCTAAATCCTTATTTCAGAGGGAAATAATGTCCCTACAATTACTGGGAAAATGTCCAAATTTAATTTGAAGCGTCAGTAAGAAAATGGAGTTAAAATGTCAAAAAATTAGCTGCATGGCCTTTTGTGTCCAATTTTTTAAACAGTGGATACATTTTCCTGACTCACCCGGTATAATATTTTGAGCTCCTGTATGGGAAAAGCAACTCAAAAGCACACCGGTATTGATATGTTTTCGTCAAGGGTTTCCCATGAATTTTCGTCCTTAGCTTGTTATAGTCTTGTTTCTTCGATTTTGATGGATTAAATACATGGAAAATATTTTCCCCGCCACGAGTGCTACGATCAAGGCCTAAGTTGGAAAGGTAATATCATTCTTATTACAGAGCTCTTAACTCATAAGAAACCTTGGCTCCTCCTTTTCAAGATCATCGTTCACATACTTTTCCAACATTTTAATAATGATTGTGAGAAACTAGCCAGCGTGCCACGAAGGCTAGTATTAAACAAGGTATACCGACACTCGTTGGTATTCCTTTCCAAAGTGCAAGAAACAAAAGAAAAACTGTCGCAATGACGAACCTGCAATGCTTTTGTACCATCTCAAAAAATCTAGGTTATTCATGCATGCATCACAAATCATTTCTTGATACTCAATTGGAGCCAAAGTGCCAAGGTGCTACAAATATGAAGATAAAATGAATACCAGTCTTGCTTAAAATACAGTAAAGACGCGCGTATAAGAACCTTATAGACCTCATCGGCTAAGGTTTGTTGTACATTTCAAGTCACGTGACCATACTCCTGAGAAGTTTTAGTATTATGCTAATTTTTGCACACATGGAACGACTTGACATGGCATGAATATGTTAGAGAAATCAAAAGATGTTTTATCGAGAGATTGATCACATGACGGAAAGAACGACAGAAAGAAATGTTCTGTTACTAACAACTAAGGAGTGTTCACGTATTACAAGTGCACTTTTCAGGAGAGTGGCAAAGTGGCAATTCCTTTCATTAGGTTAAAGTTTTCAGTTCATATCATAAATAGAATTTTCTCGCGCAGTGCTACGTTCTCAAAAGCACCAAAACTTTGTCACGAGGTTCGTTACATACATTATCTAAATGCAAACGCAATACCTCCATATGAGGTATGAAAGCAATTCATAACACAACACGAACAAAAATTATTACTAAAAACTAAGATTAACAGTAATTGAATAGCACGAATCAAAGAAAACAAACGGAAATAATAATGTCAAGGGACAGCAAGACCTTTAGGAACTGTTTTGATCTCATTTTTTTCTAATGCTTCTTTCAGAACTTTGGCTAAGGTATAGGCCTATATCACTGCTCAGTTATTCCTCATAAGTTGGATGAATTGCAAATTAGTGGGCAGTGACTATACGTTGGCCAATCTAAGGAAAGGCATTCTACGTTCCTCATATGCTGGGCACTCCGTGAGGAAATAGGCCCCATTTTCCATAAAATCGTCTGGGCACATGGTACGTAATCTTTTCTCGACTGGCACACCTTTGTGTCTCCCCTTCTTAATATGTAAGTAGTGGTCACTGGATCGGAATTTGCATAAGGTCTTTTTCATGCTTCGGCATTTGACTGGTTGTATATGTTCAATCTCAAACTGATCCTTGAAGAAATTATAAGATCGCAGCTTCCTATTACGAATACTGTCCTTATCAGTAGCACGGAGTTCATTTTCCAAAATAGTTAAAAAAAGAGGTGGCGTTTCACTTTCCAAAGTGCATGGACTATCCGTCCTACAGAGGGGCGGGTGCTCTTATACATCTTTATAAGACCTATAAACTTAAAAAAGAGTTTTGAGTGCATGTTACTCTCATCATGTTAATAAAAATGTTCTTGGTTCTCAATGCAACTCGGATCGCATTGCCAACAAATCATATCAATTTTTGGTACAACTTTAATCGAAAAAAACATGAAATTCAGAAGACCGAGATGTCGGCTCAACATTCAATATTATCTAATCTTACCCTAGTATGAAACCAGTCTTCGCAAGAAAGACACTGCAACATCTCATCTTCGATCTAGAAAACGAATTTCAATAAAGAGGGTATCAAAAAAGAACGAGTAAAGAACAAGAGAAAAATACAGGACAGTAAAACAATTCTTGTCCAAATCTTTAAAACGCTAGGTGTAAAATTCAGTGACCTACACACTTATTTATAAGAAAGTGGTTTATAAGAAACTAAAATTTTAAGATACTCTAGTGCTATGCCTGAGAAGTACTAAGAAACCTTTCAAAAGTTAAAAGCATGGATATTATGGCAAATAGATCGTTGAACCTTTATTCTTGAGCAATATTATCTAACCATTTGTGCTTTCAACATATCAGAACACTGTTTATTCCTTTATGATGTTTTAAATGTCAAGAAACATATCTGCCATATGGACCATTCAAGCATTCAAAAAATAAGAAACCAATTGCTGTCGCTTACTCGCTTTTGTGGTTACGTAATGATTTGGAAATTTGATAACGTCACACCCGCAAATGTACTGAAATTATAATATGCCATACTTTTGAAAACGTTCAAAATTTCTGAAAAGTAAAACGGTAGAATCATGGGTAGGTAGCTAAAGTTTCTTACACCCACCTTTTTACGCCGATTAGAGATTGGGAACTTTATGCAGTAATTAGTAAGGAGGACCGTTTTGCAAAGTCATATTCCTCCTACATAGATAAAAGTACTTTGAAGAAAGACAATTTCATTCCAAGTAAAAGGTATGCATTTACATAAGCGTTTGCAGAAAATCCTAGACTTTGACTGGCTGTCTTTTGCAATGTCGAGACTGGAGAATGTTCGCATTGTATTGGTTTCAAAAAGTTTGCATTTGATTTTCTTGTCCCTGGGTCGAATGTAAAAATTCGCATTTTTCGGAGTCCCTGCAGACACTTTACTTTGCATTGGTTTCAAAATAATATTTCACTAAGTTTGTTTCACAAAGAATATGTAAGAAAAGGTACAAAAGTCATTACAAAGCTGGCAGTGCAGGATCTAGTAAAGCAAGTTCCATAAAACAGCTTTACACTCAAAATTAAATAAAATTTCAAACGTTTTTATCCTGCTTGCAAAATTCTATATTTTCTTGTTGAACTTAAGGTCTGACGTAATGTTTAAACGTTCGGCAAACACATTTATCAGTTTTCAAGACCACTTTTAGCTCTATTTGAAAAGGCCAGTGATCTTCAAACAAACTGTTCTTGGCTAAAAGTAATTTCAATAGTCTTTGAATAAATAGACGTAAAATCGTACGACAGAAGACGGAAAACATAAGTCACGTAGGCAGGTCTTCAGTTTTTAGGTTTTCAATAATAGAGATGGGATCACAGGAAGCCCATATTACAGATTATTAGAAAGATATTTTGTTCAAGAAATTATTTTCCTCCTTTCGTTTACTATCCATGTTATTATTCGTGAAATAAAATTTTGAAAGGAGCATAAGGAAACAAAGGTCGCTCCCTTGTTTCCTTGTGCTCCTTTCAAAATTCTATTTCACGAATAATAACACGGATTGACTGTGAATGTAAACGAAAGGACGAAAGGAGAACGACACAAAATGATATGTGAAAGAAAGAAAAATAATTTCTTGAACAAAATATCTTTCTAATAATCTGTAATATTGGGTTCCTGTGATGGGATGGGGATGATTTGAAGACAACTATTTGCCCGCAAATGAGTAAAGGTGAATTTGCAGAACAAAGCATACAGTTCTGTTCAAGACGCAGCGATTTGGCAACATCGAGAAAAGATTTCACACCTTCAGCACAACCGACTTTACAGGTGCTGCATTCTGTTTTCTTTGATTTGCTTGAGTGCTTTCTAAGGTGTGAAATCCATTCCTCAGAAAGGCAAATGGCTTTGTGTTTTAGAAATCTGAGTCTTTTATTTCACAACATTTGCGCTTGCTCCTGAAATGAACTCAGGAATACGGACCCAATCTCGTTAACTGGCTACCAAGGACGAATTTCGCAAGACAAAAGATTCGCCTTTCTGACCAGACAAAGTGCTTTGCCTTCCTGAAGAACAGATTTCACACCTCTGAGTGCACTCGATCAAATTGAAATAAACAGTGAATGTACATTAAGGTTGGCTGCACAGACCTTTTATTCCTTAAAAAGAGGCTTGGATCGAGCGTCCAAATTTGGTAGATTTGTAAAGGAAGGCACATACAAAAAAGAGCCCCGTTCTCGGTATAAACACCGCTTCCTAAGGCAAGAAGTGCTTCGGATTTTATTAATTCTTTCAGAGAGCTTACTATCGACAACTCTGCGCAAATTGAGTTAGCAATGATTCAACTTCTTCAGCTTACACAGAGGCAAGTGTTATTGGTCTTTCCGCTTTCCGCACTTTTGATGTGTAAAAATGAGCTAACAATGAACGAAAACAACGAGAAACAAAGTCACAAGGCAAAAAAAACTTCCGCCGTAGGAACCAAATCATTCCAAACTCGCTTGGAGTAAACCCGGAGTAAAGTTATCGTTGATTAACTCTCTGAAAAGTTTGCTCAAATCCGCAGCAAGTTCTTGCCACAACTAGCAACGTTATACCGAGAGCGGGACTCACGCTTTTATTTCCCTTAACGAATTTACAAGATTTGAGCGCTCGATCCAAACCTCTTTACTAAGAAGTAAAAAAGTTCTATTACCAAATAAAGGAATAAACAGCAAAAAGTAAAGTTCTTAATACCAATTCTTTTCACGCAATCTTTGTTGAGCAGACCCTGGGGTTAACCCTATCTGGAATGGGGGCTAAACCAGCCCCCCTCCCAGTTTCATCTAGGTAACTTTTTTTGCTAATTCGTAGGCTAACTCTTTGTTGTGACTTTTCCCAACTATCTTTTCATATCTTCTCTCCACATTTCATCACGATATCTTATTCATTTCAGGAACATTTTTTGAGGGAGAAGTTTGATTTTTTTTATTTTTGTACGGTCAAACCCGAGTTCAAACCCTATGTAACTTCTAACTAAGATAATTCTTGACAGAATAAAGATAACTCGGTGAAATTTTCTGTGCAACCCTTAATTAATATGAGAATATGGAAAATACTCAGTTATCAATTTACCTATACATGACATAATTTATTACATCATATAACTAATGAATTTAACGTTACAGTACTAAAGTTACAGTAAAATAAAATAAATATTCGGACTTTTCACATCAAATTACACTAGACAGCCAGGTTTCATCTTCCTAGCCCTTATCAATTTGGAATTTTGAAGGGGGCTAATTTAGCCACCCCCCTTGGCCTGAAAATGCTCAGAAAAGCCCGGTGCAGACGGGGTTATGTGAGAAAAGATATTCTAAATCAGTCAAGGGATCGCCAAGATGTTGACTTTGGAACTTTGGCCTAATTTCGTTGTTTGTGTACATTTCTGCTTCCGGAGAGTCCGAAATTTTTATTCTTTCTCTAATCTGAAACCATCATTCATGCACTTTGAAGTAATTTCAAAATATTTTCGAATTTCTCCATCTTTGATACTTCTGAAAGCACTCCCAAACTAAGGGTTTTCGGGAAATCGATGGGCTTTAAAAAATTGTATAAAATTGCATAAACCAAATAAATGCTATGACTAAAAGCCTCTTTACCTACATGTTTTCGCCAAAGGGCATGTACAAATTCGTGGCCATAAAAAATGTCTGACGGTTCAAAATTTTCCCATTGCCACATTTGTGTTCTATATGTTCGCGTATTTTGAACAAACCTGATCAGGTAAGTCCAATAAGGGAATTTAAAACGACCAAATATCATGCATGTGGTTCAACAACAAGAAAACCAACATCTTTACCAGCTTACAAAGAGCAACATTGCATAGAACTAATGATTCACAAATTTTTCAATTCTTTGATGATGGAGAAAAAGTAAAACCGCTAAACAGAAGATCCTCAACAAATGTATCAATCAAACATTGACAATTTTTCTGAGTTCGTCAAATCAGTTTTTAGTCACAGTTTGGTCTTAAAAAGATTTCCCACAAGGGTGAATCGGGTTGGTGTTTCAAGACAAACTTCTCCCATCTTCAGGCAGAGACACACAAACAAACACATCCATGTTATGATAAATCCATGACAACTATTCCTATCCTTCACTTCGCAGTTAATAAGAAACACTGAGCTCTACCGGGTGACCAAATAAAAACTTCACGAGCTAAATCGCAAATATTTTCTTGAAAGGAAATGTTATGAAGACAAACAAGGTATCAGCTTGTAGCTGAAAGGCTCCACTAACTTTTGAGACGTTGCTTGGTCAGTTTAAAGGGAATAGACATAGGTATATCTCGTATTCGCTATTAATAGGCTATAGAAAACGCTACGCATTCATTGTCTCCTTGGCTCCACAATGAAGCCACACGTGTTGAAATGATCAAATTCAATAGATTATATTTTTAACCTGGCCCGGGCCAGCTTTTAACTATGTCGATTCCCTTTCAGATATGCGTACAGTCCGAAGAAACGGTTTCAAAAATGCGGAAATTCATTGATTTCTCGGACCATTGTCTCGCTTTCCAGTTCATTTTTTGGAAACAGAGGTCCATCATTTTGCAAACGAAAAATTTCCCCAGACAACTTCTAATCCATCGCTATATCGAGTTTTCACAAAATGTTGACTGGAATATGATAGCAATTATTTCACTCAAAATGAGGAATCCTGGATTCGAAATTGTCATTGAATCTGTTTTTTCGGATGGTAGTCATTGCTTATAATGATCATGCAGCATCTCAAAAGATAGCTAAGCCTTTCAACTAAACTGTGATAATAAGCATTTGGCAATAGCTTTTGATTTCAGGGAGCTACTTATGATCTAGCTCGTGAAGTTTTTTGGGGCCATCCGGCAGCTTAGTGGGCCGACGTTTTTATCCACGCCGGTTGCAAAAGTTTCGACAAACCGAAAAAGCGTCGAGAGACAGCGGTTAGATCCTATCGGTCTATTTTTTTATGCATCTAAAATTTTACAATACAAGTTACGTCTACATCCTACGATACTTTCTAATTACTTTACAAACTATACAAACACTACAGGGACAGGACCACAAGGAGCAAAAAGACAATGACTACCCTGTGGCCATTAACATAAAGACAAGCGAATAATAAAAACTAAATGAATAACTACAAATACAAAACATACGATTTAGCATTATACACATTAATACTCGAATCTGTGATAATAAACATTTGGCAATAGCTTTTGATTTCAGGGAGCTACTTATGTTTTTTTGGGGCCATCCGGCAGCTTAGTGGGCCGACGTTTTTATCCACGCCGGTTGCAAAAGTTTCGACAAACCGAAAAAGCGTCGAGAGGCAGCGGTTAGATCCTATCGGTCTATTTTTTTATGCATCTAAAATTTTACAATACAAGTTACGTCTACATCCTACGATACTTTCTAATTACTTTACAAACTATACAAATACTACAGGGACAGGACCACAAGGAGCAAAAAGACAATGACTACCCTGTGGCCATTAACATAAAGACAAGCAAATAATAAAAACTAAATGAATAACTACAAATACAAAACATACGATTTAGCATTATACACATCAATACTCGAATCCGTTTCACATTGGATGTCAGGCCAGCATAGGAGAAAGATGCTGAGCAACAGGAACACAGGACGAGAGAACAGCAACGACAGCAATTGCTACCATCACTGATCCTCCCCCAGAGTCCCTGTCCCTCAACACACTGCGCATATGCTGTCAGGCTAGGGTTTCTGGTATCCATACGATAATTTGAACTACTTTGGATTAGTATCAAGAAGTTTCCATTGGCAATTCGTTGCCTAACATTAAATGTGAAACAGACTCACAACAACAACAAAAAATGAGGAAAAATCTACATGCTATTAGTTTTTCACTGTGAAACAGTCGAACATATTCTGATATAGCGGGCGGATCTTTTGCAATATCCTTCATAGTGTCCGCTGCGTTATGAAGGTAATTCAAAAAATCTGTCTCGTATTTTGATGGGAAATTATCATACCGGAAAGCTTTACCTCGTACGGCAAATGATAGAAATTCCAGCAGAAAATAGCAAGGATGATTTAAGATTTTTGAGTAATGAAATTCTTAAGTTCATTCCTGACACACAAGACTCTCAAAAGAGCAACCGTTGGGGCAGTTCAGCCAGCTTTCTACTAGCACAGACGAAAAGAAAGAGCGAATACAAGTTTCCAGGTTTTGACGGTTTCAAGTGTTCGAAGTAAAATCAGGGATGAGCAATACAGGCGTGTAAAGGGCAAAATGAGTGCTGGTCTTTCAGCTCTAAAACGACTGAAAAATATTTTACCACAATCTCAGCTTTGCAGTGTGTATTATGCTCTTGTCGAGAGTCATCTGCGCTATGGCGACGTTATTTGGGGTAGCTTGTGTAAAACAAAATTAGCTGCTCTTCAACGTCTTCAATCCCGAGCATGGTCAATAATAGAGAATGCAAAAAAAATTAAAGATCTTTGGTCTAGTTCCTGGCTAAATGTAGAAAATATTATCCGTTATGACAGGAACGTGATGACCTACAAGATCGTAAACAGATTATGTCCTGAAAACCTTTTTGATAAATACTTGCCCAGATCATGTTTTTCTTCATACAATACGAGAAATTCTCGGGATCTTCAAATCCCTAGATGCAGGAAAGAGTTTTTCAAAAAGAGTTTTCACTATGCATCGCTGAAAGTCTGGAATGATACACCTTCCACGATTCGTGAGCTACCGACCTTAAATCGTTTTAAACAAAGACTAAAAACGCATTTAAAGGGCTAGACTCATTTTTAAAACACGACTCCCTGGAACAACAGCAGATTAGGAATGTAGGATTTTAGGCTTTTTAGGAATTTGATTTCTAGATTTAAATTTGTAAGTAGGTTTTTTATATTAATTGCTAAAGGGTTTTTTTCGTGTATAAATAATTTTAAATGAAATGAAAACAACAACATTAGTATTATTACAACAACAACAACAACAACAACAACAGCAGCAGCACTGCAACCATGTAATTAGTCTAACTGAAAGCAACCATAAGCCTTACGCTGAAGCATAGGGGGCTGGTTGGGTAGCATCTAGCAAAACGCGAGTCTCCTAAAATATAAAAGTACAAACCTCGTCCTCAGGATCGGGATATGGTCGTCCGCATGTGCAATATTTCCCCTCAAAATTATGATTGTAAGAGTTTTCGTCGTTGCGCTCATCTTTACGCTATGATAAATAGATCAAATAAGATCATGTCTTTGTGCATATGCTGCCATTAAAATCAAATGGCAAACTAATCAGTAACAGATTACAAAACTGAAGATAAGAAGATTCCCTGTCGCTTAAAAGTACTATGCTGAGTCTTTTGCAAGTCCACAGGATTCAAAATCTCTGAAATTGTAGAATGATACCGCGTGAGTCAGAAAAAACGCCCGGCGTTTGAAAGGCTACTGCTCCCTGAATATATAAGCAACGATATTTTGCAATAATTGATTAAATAGCTAACATGTTCAATTATTTTTAGAAAATTTCCTAGCTAAAATCGGTCACTCCGTTCTCCCTTTGAGAAACCTTAAAAAACGTGCTAAAATTAAAAGCAAAAGTCCTGAATGTGTTTACCTCACAGTGATGACTGTCAGTACGCTTTAGCACGTGCTTTCGCTTTGGCGGGTTGAAAAGTCTTACCCCTAGTGTGAATAACTTTTTCAGGGGGATTCCATTCTCCCATGAAGACAAAATACATGAGCACATCCAAGAGTCATTATTTCTAGGAAGGAGAACAAAGGCAAATTTTGCATGCTGTTTTCACTCGTTTTCGCAGGTTTTCGAAAGGGGCTTTCTGCAGAAAATCTCCTATGTCGACGGGAAGGAATCACCAATTAAAGCCGGGCAAATTACTGAACCTAATTTGACATATCAGGGATAAAACAAGACTGTTTTCAATATCATTGCTTTGATATTCAGGGATCAGGGTTTTTTCAAACGCCGGGCGTTTTTATTGACTCACCCGGTACAACATTACGAAGCCCGTTCTCTCTAAGCGGACACCCCTAAGAAGCGGACACCTCGACTAGGCGGACACTTTTGGTCCTAAACCGAGGCACAGTTTCAGTTTTCAGTTTCATTTCACTCGAGAATCATCCTAAATACAATACAAATACTACAAATACAATACATAATTCTAAATACATGAAAATCAAGATCTACATACAAAAGAAAAACAATGAAAATTAAAGATTACATAAGAAACGTGACAATTTGTATTTAGGAAGATTGTCTAAGGAGGAGTCCTCAAAGTAGATAAACTAATCGAGAGAGAACCCCCCCCCCCCCATAAAAGAAAACTAAAAAGATTTTTTTTAAAGAAGTACCAAACCAGATGACCAAAAAATAGAATAAGTAAATTGAGAAGGCAATAATCATAAGTTTAGGAATTTCTTCAATTTTGACCTGAAGATAGCACAGGGAAACCAGGATCTACCGGCAACGAACAAAAGAACAAACAACGAAAACAGAGAACAATTAATCCCACACCCACCCCCCACAGGGGACCATCCACCGCAAAAGCTTTGCAGCAGATAGTCCCCCACAGAAAACAAATGTGGAAACAACCACCCCTATCCCCACTATCTCCCCCATTCACCACCAGCCAACCCCGTTAAGGTAGGTGCCTAGTTGAATCGGCCCCAAAGTTGTCCACTTTGACAAAGTCGAGTGCATTTGGAATTTCACTTCTACACCTGAACCTGAATGCAATTTTCAAATAATGATTCAGAAATTAGGCTCCGGAATGCAAAAGACAAGTTTTAGAATCAACAACAGTTATCATGTTGTTTTTATGAGCTCAAGCCACATGGTTCCGTTTCTCATTTCCTTCAAGATAAACTCTGCAAAAACGGTGCTTTACAGAGATTTGTGGCGACGGAGTGGACATTCTGCTCTCTGCAGATTCAACGAAAAGCTGTTTTCATGCCAGCAAAAACTGCGATTTTTCGTTCAAGTCAACTGAAAATAACGCTATCAATGTTTGCAAAACAAAAACATAATGTTTCTAGAAATGACAGCAATTACAGTTTACGCTGACATGAAATTTGAGAAGCCTTTATCTGAAATGATATAAACATATTGATAGTCCAAGCAGAATGTGTGAGAATCCTATCGAAAAAACCAAAAATCCATCAGTCGGACTGACAAAAGCTGGGTTGAAAAACGGGGAAAATTTTATAAAGGGGGCCTATTCTGAAATTACTGGTAGTAAGAACTGAAGCTTTCTGCTAAGTGTACAATATGGGTAGTAACAAGTTAAACACGCATTTCATAATTCTGCGGAGGAGGTACCTAGAGGTATTATATATACAAGAAGATAAAGATGCTATGGCCATTACCGTAGTCCAGGGCGCTATGTTTGGGGTTACTCCGCTCCCCATCCCAATGAGCGCAGAAAACCGGAAGATTAGGGGCTGGTTTTCCGCTCTCATTGAGGCGGGAGCTGAGCAGCCCTGAACATACTGCCCTGGACTACGAAAATGTATATTGTACGATTACATAGTGTGCATAGTATTTTTGCGTTTATGTTTCGTCCTTTAAGTAGTGTAATTTATCATTTTCTGGTTAGTCGATATTTGATTTAATCTGTTGAGTTTTGAGGCAACTTGAAAACATTATGTCTTAAGCCTCTATCTCAAAAGTAGATAGAATTGCGTTGTTCTGTTAACTGTATTTAGACTTGTATTTATTATAGAAAAAAAGGTATAGGTACCTGGGGCGTCTAAGGCCTAGCCTGGGTTATCAGGCTACTAAGGCGCCGTTTACATGATACCGTTTTCATTTCACATCGGATTGCTTTCATATCGAACTGGCCTACTGTTTACACGAGAACGCACCAATAAGATATGCCTCATACTGTTTCTGTATTTTCAAATGAAAACGCTCAGAAAGTGGCATGTTACCAATCCGATATCGTGTGAACGGTCGATTCAGTAATCAATTCAATACAGAACCTCATTATCGATTCTAGGAGCCTCTCATTCATCTAGGCAGCTGCGTAGAATGCGCGGTGGGTGCTGAAGGCAAACAGTGAAACCATTGCAGTCCACAGCGAAGCGTTCTCAAGTAAACTGGAGGCCAATCCGATATAAATTGAAACCGGTCTCGTGTAAACAGAGAGCCAATCCGATATGAAGCCAATCCGAGATGAAATGAAACCGGTATCGTGAAGACGGGGCCTAACTATCGTTGACAACAGGCCGAAAGAAAATTTTGAGAAAAGCGTTGACAAAAATTATTTGGGTCTTTGGACTATTTCTCACGTTCGATCTGAATCCCTGGAAAATCTCTGCCTAATTATAAGTGTTTTAACGGTTGAAACTAGACGCATTGCATATTCTAACATTAACTGTACTTCAACAGTTGGTAGGTAATTCTGTAAGCAGTGCATCTTGCCAAGTGTTTTGCGTAAATCTAAATGGACGAAAATTTCAAAGTCTGGCCATCTGGCCAAGAGGAGAAAGTAAATAATCTGCAAACCTTCTGCTACAAAATGCATCTACTACGCAAACAACAAAACCTAATTAGAAGGAGAGGTCTCAGCACGCTTCGTTACCTAGAATTTCCTTCTCGAGAAAATTTGACATTTCCCATCTGTCCTGAGACGGTCTGACGTAAATAATCTTAAATTAGACTTCTTAAATTGGAATTCATAAACATGAACCATATGGCCATGAGATTTTTCGCGAAAACATATCAGGTTCATGGCTGGGCATTGTGACAAATATAATTACTTTGCAGAGTAGGTTGGGGTAAGAAAGACGGTCGGGCCTTTTCACATCGATAGTCTCTCTGAGAGATAGCTAAATCGCTGACGCTGGGGAAATTCTCCACGATTCAATTTTTCCTAAAAATGGAACAAGCGTTACATTATTTATGATAAACGATTCATTCGGTCATCATGCAAATTAGCCAAGTGGCATGGCCACTTTCCACCCCGTTCTGTCAATAGGATGCATTCACATTGCACAATCTTTTGAAATCGCGTAAACGCTCGTGCAGAAATCCTCCATACTAATATTTTACAGTGTTAGGATTGCGAAAATATTTGGCACAGCAATGACATCACTGAGCCTAGCCTTTCTCCTGCCCTTCAGTGGCGGCGACACGAAGGGGGGACTGGGGGGACGCATCCCCCCCATTCGTCACCAGAATCGATTTTTTAATTCGTTCAAATCCGAGGAGAAATTGTCGGGGGAGGGGTGAGATTTCACAGAGGTACTTTAATATTTCATTAAAGAGCCGTTGTCACCCAGGCGCCTTTGCGGGCATCTTCGAATTTCAGCTTATCTGAAAATCAATTTTGGCCTAAGAGGAAAATAGGCAAGTGCACTGTGATCAATATGACCAAATGATATCTCGATATGACTCAATATGAACAATGGCTAAAGCTCATATGATACAATGAGTCAAAGCGTGCGAGTCTGCATTTATAGGTGCAATACAATGGAGAAGACAAAAGAGGAATCAAACACATTCGTCTGTATCAAGACGACGTGGCTGCAAGCTTAAAGCAAATAATCGACAAGAATTTCAATGAAACTTTGCTGCTAATTCTGGATATTTATCGTTGTTTTCATGTCCCTTTCCAGTGATCGATAAAAGTTCACTGTTGCTTCTTCCCCCTTCTTCCCCTTTCAGCAAGCAAGCTGTGTTGTGTTATGTTTTCCTTCCCGCGGTGCGCGAAGAATCCTGGGTGACAATGGCTCTTTAAATTGCCTGCCTTAGAAACTGCAACTTTACCTTATCAAAGATATCTGAATGAGAAGTAGAGACTAGCGTTTCTTTACCACCGTACCTAGCAGACTTATTTTGTTTGCAACATTGGCCATCAGCAATCACAGGATCTTGACTGTCTCACTGCTCCTTATAATGTTGAGTTGCACTTGAACAGCGTTCCCCCAGCTGTAAACACGGGTGTTCCCTGTCGGTAAAAAGGGCGTTTTCTAGCATAAAAAGGGCGAGGTCCGAAAAATTTTTTCCGGGGCCCCCGGACCCTGGGCCCCCGGACCATGGGCCCCCTTTGTCCCCCCATTTCTTGGCGGTTGGCGCCGCCACTGCTGCCCTGCTGCTGCCCTTGTTCGGCTCGTTACACTTGTCAAAAAACATTACCAATGGGAACAAATGCAAGACCCGTACCTACTTTGGTTGGGGGGTTATTTGGCCTAAAGCTAGTCGGCGCTTCTGACAACATATCCTTACACAGGGCACAAAGCAAACATGGAACTTTCTGTAAGCTTCTTCTTGGAAGGCGTTCACAGCCTCAGTTCGGCCTCTCATTGAAGGAGCTCACAGGCTGAACTGAGGCTGTGCTCTCGTGCTCTTGAAAACAAGATATAGACCATGTCACTTGTTGGGCCAGCCAAGGTGAGGATGATGCTAAATCGACGGGACAACGGAGAGGATGGAAAAACAGAGAACACACAAGGTAGGCCTGACAGTTCTTACTCTTTACAACGATAATTAATCTAATAGGAAATTCTACCGGGTGAGTCAAAAAAAACGCCCGGCATTTGAAAGGCTAATGCTCCTTGAATATATGAGCAATGATAGTTTGCAATATTTGATTGAATAGCTAACATGTTCAATTATCTTTAGAAATTTTCCTAGCTGAAATCGGTCACTCCGTTCAGATTCTATACGAAATTTTCCAAAATAAGTCCCGTTGAGAAACCTTAAAAATGTGTTAGAATTACAAGCAAAAGTCCCTAATGTGTTTACCTCAGCGATGACTTTTAGCATGCTTTCTCACTTGCTTTCGTTTTGGCGGGTTGAAAAGTCTTCCCCCTAGTGTGAAAAACTTATTCAGGGGGGGTTCCATTCTCCAATGAGGACAAAATACATGAGCAAACCCAAGAGTCATTATTGCTAGGCAGCAGAACAAAGGAAAATTTTGCTTGCTGTTTTTACTCGTTTTTGCAGGTTTTCGAAAGGGACTTTCTGCGGAAACTCTCCTATTTCGATGGGAAGGAATGACCGATTAAAGCCGGGTAAATTACTGAACCTAATTTGACATATCGGGGATAAAACAAGACAATTTTCAAAATCATTGCTTTGATATTGAGGCATCAGGATTTTTTCAAACGCCGGGCGTTTTTATTGACTCACCCGGTACTTTTCCCAAAACCGATGCATTGACATGGAATTTGCCCTATGCTTTATTTCCACCATAGTAAATAGGTATGTACTATTGAAACAATTCCTGACTCACATGTCCATCTCGTACAAGGATGTCCTTCATCGCAGCGGATATCGTGGGATGAGTTGCTTTACAGTATTTGTTTCGATACTTTTCTTCGAGGCAAATGCAAGCGTGCCAGTCAATCGTATCAGGACTTTTCTTGAGGAACAGTGTCGTTGGATCCGTTGCGCGGGTTGGTCTAATTTGCACTATCGTACCGTATTGCTCAAGCTCCCTGATACTACGAAGGAACTCATCTTCCGCAATACTACGGAGCTTCTTCGAGGTGTATTGCTTAAAACGAGATTATAAGGCCTGGCGTCTCGTCGTTGAGGATGGGCTGCAACAGCGTGGCTATGTACTGCAAAGAGAATGAATAAATGGTAAGGAAATCTTCCTGTATTATCATAAAGCGATATGACGCCATGAAGATAAAAGTACCGCAAAGTTTTCGGGTGTTGCCACAATCATTTGTCTCACCTTATGTAGACTTGCTCCAAGTCTATTCCGAGATATATCAGCACTAAGGAACATAGTTACTTCTTCGTGGTTTACGCCTCCGCAGAAGTAACTATGTTCCTTAGTGCTGATATATCTCGGAATAGACTTGGAGCAAGTCTACACCTTATGTTGAAAGAGAGAAATGTTATAACGTTTTAATGTCGTAACAGATCCAAACATCATGTGTATTATTGTAAGGTAGGAGCTGTAAACATACCTTTTAGTTGTTCATTGTCGTGACGTTTACTGTTGCACATATCTCGGAACACATATTTTTGAGGAGTATAACAAAGTGAAACAATAAATTTCTTCTTATGTCATGTTCTGCCAAGAGTTGTTGGGTTACTAAATTTCTGAAATACTATTCAGTCGATAGAAACTCGTGAAAATGGACGGGGCTCTACATAGTCTTGGCAGTCGAAAGATATGCAAATCGCAATGTATCCGTCAAGGTTGGCTTTGCAAATAATTTTTCTAAACTTTTTGTTGAAACAATCCGATCGAAAAGAAATGGAGGGAATGTAAAAGCCCCAAGGCACGAGGGATAACTGTGAAACGTAGAGCTTTCTCTACTATACTTGCAAGTATCTCTAAATCAAATGTATCAATAAATTACTGAATTACTTTGCAAGGCGTTTAGATTTCTGCTTGACCTCTGGTTGACATCATCCTCTCAATAGACTGGCCTTAGTCAGAAAACCGAAAGCCAAAGCAATTTGAAGAGGTAAATAAGTAATAACTCACGCTGTTTTCATTCACTGAGACCAAGCAATACTGAATAAACAAAGTTACAATTGCCTACTCCTGAACAGAGTAAATTCCGAGTGATAAAATGAAACTGTTTTCACTTGGCACATTTGACTGTGCTCTCACAACAAGTTGACGAATGTGAAATGTAGCTACATCGATTCCAAAATCTAAGAAGAAATGGCGCGAAAGCAATCTTGTTTCCAGTCGCCAAAAATGTTTATATGTAATGAAATACACAAATATATTTAGTAAGAGTAAAACGTTCTGGCTTTATAAGAAACCAAACCCTCAGATCACACAAAAAATAAGAAACTTGAATGCTAGAATGTAAGGAGCAGCTTTCGTAGGGGGGGATGTTTTCCACAATTGAATTGGTGCCTGATTATAGAATGCAGGTCCCACTGTGACATTTGCTCGTTCATTTAATGATATTTGCCATTCATTTCATGATACTTGCCGTTCATTTTCTGAGTGGGGCCTTCTGAATTGGTTCAGTGCTGACTAAATTCTCGACAAATCAGTCTCTATTCAAGAAGATACAAAATTCTTTGCCAGAAACAATTCCGTTGCTTGTAAGGATACATCAAGAAAATCTCTTGACTTAGCGGTTTTAAAAACCATTCTTCTGCGAAGGCGCACTAAGACACAGAGATACAACAAGGTGGACTTGCTACAAGTCTATCTTTTTCTTGTAGCAAGTCCAACAACAAGGGAGCTCTATTCGAACAACTTGAGAGCGGTTGGGCCTAACCACGCTCAGTTGAAAACGAAACAGAACAGAAAACAAGACAACAAAACAAGACACAAGGATCAAAACACGGTAAATAAATAATCAATCAAACCATCCCTGTCCTAAAACCCTTGGTTATGAACTGAAAATGACAGCGATAAAAAGATACAATGAAGTTTGTTATGGAAACATCCTCTATTTCAGGAGACTGGCGGCAAGATTGTTTTCGCGCCATTTCTTCCTTGATTCGGGATCGATGTACATTTCACATTCGTCAGCTTAAGCGAAAACGGATAAAAAAGATGCGTTTTCAAAACTATCCGGATACGTGTGGACGTGGTAGCCTAAGGCTGAGTGTTTGAAAGCGTGAATCGTAACATGGTAATCTGTTGACCAAGGTTTCTACCCTTCGCAAATACATCTGAAGAGAAGAGAACATAGATCATGTATGAAGCTTACCTCGACGCATGCCTCCTTCTGTGCATTTGCCCAGTGGATGTATTTGATGGCTCGTTTCAATGTCCTTGCTTGAACTTCCCGTGGAGGTTCTGTCACCGCATTGCCTTGTAACATGGACAAGGCAATGAAGTTGAAAATGTGTTAAGCTATTGCCACTCTCTGCACTAAGTCAAACAATTTTGACGTCGGTGTTGGTGTCCCATTCATTATGAAATCGTCGTTTATCTCCTGCTGTGTCAATGTTGCATCGTTGCTAAAAGTAAAGGTGGTTTGGGAGAGTACACGACGCATCTCATCTTCCCCTGGTTCTCCTCTAGTTTGTTTGCCACTTTATCCACCTGAGGCTCAGGCCTCGGGTCCCCTGTGCGTAGAAAATGTAACTCACGCTTGTTTACCTCGTCTTTTAGTTTGTTTGTCTCTTGGTTTAAATTGCCACTCATTATCAGTTTGATTCGCTGAAGATGAACCTAGTTGGTTCGAAACGTTCAAATTACAAATAAAACATGTTTACGTCTAATTAATTAATTAATTTTTATCTTAACTCGAAATTTCTCACTGGATTTGTACTGGATTTGTCAAAATATAGCTAACATGGAATGTCTCTAATTATGAAGTTGAACACAATGATTGTCGTCGCTGGCCTCATCCTTCCATCTGAATGAAGATTTCTGTGAATGTGGCGACACGGGAATTGGACAGTTCTTCGGTAGCCTCTTGCGTTACAGCCACCGTTGGTCTCAGGCACGATGGTGCTGTGAGTAAGAGGCGCTCGAGAAGACCATTTCCCTGGTCTAACATATGAGTTGTGCGGCATAGGGCACTTGAGTTGCACCCAAAATTGACAACGGTGTGTTTGCTTCAATTTCCCGTGTCCGCTCCGTAGCATACCGAAAGGTGCATTTCTCACCAGTAAACAACTGGCAGAGCAGCTGCGTGTCACCGGAAGCATTGTTCTCATCCGATTTCAACAACTTTCACCATATCCTATAGATGTGAAGAAGTATGGAACTCAATTCCCACAGAAATTACCTCAAGTCCAAACATAAACATTTTTAAAGCAAGTATTAAAAATCTATCTACAATTTCTTGCTCATGCCGTATATGCAAACCATTTATAGGACAGATAGGCTATATAGAATAACAGAAAACTTCTATGGATTGATGTATTTAGTTATTTGTTTATTATTAGTTGCTATTATTTCATTTGGTTTCTTAGATAGTTGGTTTTAATTAGCTGTTGACATCGCTATCACGTGTTATTTACCAACTTAAAATAAAGTGAAGAAAAAAAAACTTGTGGAAGACGTCGAATATCTCTGAAGAGACCATAAATCCCATCTTGAGGGAGGATAAGGATTTACTTAATGCTGAAGATGTGCATTTGCCGATGATGAAGACACCACCCCAGTTAAACTCCTGAGCCAGGTTTTCAACTGGAGAAGTACTGCAGTCTTTGATCGCTTGAGATTTGCCAGACGTCGGTGGATGCTAATTGTGGTATGTTTTGGTATCGAGGGTCTTTGCTCAAAGATAGGTAGGTAGGTAGGTATTTATATTTAACGTGGCTAGCCTGCGAAAGTCTGAGAGACTTATTTCCAGCAGGGGCCACGGATGTTTTACCATCAGTCCGCCGCAGCTACCCGCCGCAGCTACCAGATTTCCCTCACATGGCTCTGGTCGACCCGGGCTAGTTTTACGGACAGCGACCAAACTGTCCAGCGTGGGATTTGAACCTACGGCCGTTCTGACCTTTAAGTTCTTATAAGACGCCTTTCAAAAGGCGACATATAAGTGGGTGTTCACCGATAGGAAGCCCATTTCACTAGTGAAGTTGTGAATCTATTTGTGAGTTTGAAGCAAATGTTGTTCAAATAGATTAAAATGTAATTTTAAAGAGTATGATGAACAAAGTGTACTTGCAATTGTCTTGAATGATGTCGGTGGAAGACGTTAGAAAAACGCGTGTACAACCAGTGGCGTGATGTTCGCAATGAACAGTGGCGCATGCGCTCGCTTCACATGGGATTACGTAGTGACGTAGCTGATTACAGAGAAGAATCTATATCAACACAGATACTCCATAGATATCAACAGGCTTATTAATTAAAATAAAATGAAGGGAATATTGATAGAGAGAGGGGGGAGGGGGGGGGTTTAATAGAACTGTTACGGTATATTTGAAAACAGTTTTGGCAAGTTTGATTATATTCGAATACGCGTAATAATGGTAAAATCTATCAAACTTTAAATAGAACTGTACAAAAATATTGCTCGATCAAGAAAATTTTGTAGGAACGCTGAAAGGTCAATTGACGAAGAAAGGTCACATCGTGTTGATGCGTTATTGAGGCCACACAGCTACCCGTTTCACCTCTTGTACAGTTAAATATGTGGACTACCTGTGTTCTTCTATTCCATACATGCAAAGTTCAATGATTCGTGCGTCAAAATAGTATGTTACCACGACATCATTAATGCTAAGCTCTTGGTTTAACGAAAGTTAGACAGTCTTTGCCTAGTCTTATCTAAAATTTACGAAAGTTAAGAGCTCAAAGGACAGTTAAGTCGACTTTCCATGAAATGGAATAAAAGTTAAGTCAACCTGATTCTGAAAGGATTTTGAGGGGCTTGGAAGGCTCTTCGTCCTAAATTTCGTTTATCTTTCGACTAAAATAGAAATAAGAGCAAACAGCAAGAACTATATCAAAGGGCAACTACGTAAAGCTATCTTTGGGTATCAACATTCTTGTTAGACTTCATGTTCTTGTTTTTTGCTAATGCAGGGCACGTCAAAGTAGGTTTCCGCAGTTAATGCTCTAATGTAACAAGGACAGATAGTGTTGCAATAGGATCCACTATCTTTTGTTGACACCTAGATACAATGCAACTTGTGACTGCAGACAAAGGGAATTGCATGCCTAGTCGGCCAACTCTGAAACAAAAACAAACCCCGAGAGTCGCCCTGAAACCCAGGAATGTGCGCTGGCTTAGCTTCTGAACCAAACAAATAAAATTTCACCAAAGGCAGATGTTTAGATGTACCCTTCTTCTTTCGATACATGCTCATGTTTACTTTTAAAAACACTTTGGCATGCACAATGAGTGAGCTAGCTTCGTAGGTTTCAGAGCAACTTCTGCAGGGTGCAATGTATTTTTGCGACTTGCCCTACAAGCCATGGGATACCCTTTGTCTGCAGTGACTGTGATATAGTGATCGCGTGATGGACAATTACCACGTGATTTGACATTTAACTGTGAGCAGTGCATGAAAGTGGAGCCAGTTGTAAATATGAGCACGGGAGCATGATGGTAATTTAAAAACCTAAACATGCCTCGTTGTTAGCCTACCCTACGGTCACCAAAATACCATAGTGACGAATCACTTTGTGTCTAGGTGTCAACAGACCTTTTCGCAACTTGGGGAAAGGGACTAGGGAGAGCACGGCCCATTGACAGCCTTGGCAACAGTAGGAATGGGGAATCCCCTCCGTTTTGGTGATAAACGTTTCGCCTGCGTCTCGGTCGCAGCTTCCTGCCAACTCGAGTTTTTCTCGATTTATTTGCACCTTTCAAGAGGTGCAAGATCCTTGCTCGGCATGACATGTCTTTTCTCTGGTTTATTTAGGCGTCTTGCCATCCTTCCATCCATTTGTGAGTTTATTTTGAGGCACTTTATTGCCTCTGTTCACCCAAGTTTGAAGCCAGACGTGTTGATCCGTTGGGCTAAACTGAGCCCTTTCAAAGCCCCTTTGAAAGTGTTGTGGCGCAGTGGTGTCATCCTCTGGCTTTGAAGACAGAACAGTCAGGCGGAGTGGCTTCGATACCCGATAGGACCCCACCACTTGAGCGTCATGACAAGGGGTCGCGGACTCGATTAGGTCTGCTCTATTTCGGCGATCCCAGCGCTTGGTGCTGAAAACTGTAACTTCATCTTCACCAAAGCCGAGGACACGTTCGTGCAATGAAGCGACTCAAAATACACTCATCAATATGTGAAAGGATGACCAGATAGTTAAATAATGCAGAGAAAAAACTTACCGCTCCAAACAGCTATCGCGTGACTCTTGAAAGGTACAAATAAATCGAAAACAACTCAAGTTTGGAGGAAAGGCAACCAAGTCGCAAGGGGGGCGACTCCCCTTATTTCCTGGCGCAGGTGAAGTTGCGGTTTTCAGCGCCAAGCACCTAGATCGCAGACATAGATAAGCACTAATCGAGTCCACGACCCCTTGTCATGAAGCTCAACGGTGCTGGTGGGATTTGAACCCCGTCCGCCTGACTGTTCTGGCTGCAAAGTCAGTGGATTACAGCACGGCGCCACAACACCTTCAAACATGTTTCCTACTGTTGCTAAGGCTGTCAGAATGGGACGCACTCTCCCTAGTCTCTTTCTCCAAAATGCGAAAAGGTGTATTAAAGGCAGCGGATTCTATTGCAACATTATCTGTCCTTGCTCTCGAATGCATATTTATATATATACCTTTCAAACCTTTGTCATCATCACAGTGTGATGATAAAATAAGTTTGAAAGACCTCAGTGTGCCAGTTACATAAACTATTTTTCGTTTTTTGCATCTGCCATTTTAATACAATGTTCTCGAATGTGTGATAATGATTTGCGTTTCACTTGATCTTCTTGTCAAATATCACAACGTATTTACGCATAACTATTTTTGACAGTTCATTTGATCAATCATTTATTCATTTATCTATTCGTATCTTATATTTTTCATTTCTTTTCAGGGAATTATGAGGTCAAGCTCAAGTTCTGAATGAAAAGTCAAACAGGAAACCATTAAAAATTGTCACATGGAATTCTATCAACCAAAGCAGAGATCAATATCAAATCTCACAACTCACAAAAGTGAATTTATAAGCTGTTCAGAAAACGTGCAAAGCGAGAATGCAATGATCGTGCATTCTGTTCAACTGATACCAAACTAAAAATTTCCACCTTTCAAAAACGAGCATTGCCGATAGAACAGAAATGAGTAGAGAAACTAGCATGGCATCCTCCTTTAGGCCCCGTCCACACGTATACGTTTACGTCTGTAAACGCATACATTCTTATACGTTTACACCTTGCGTCCACACGTAAACGGCGTTTTAAGTTATCCTAAACGCATACATTCGAAAACGCTTTCCAAAGTGGATACTTTTGAAAACGCTGTTTTCACGTCTCCGTGTGGACAGTCGTAAACGCATATTTTCGTAAACGGTGACGTCACAGACTTCATATTCACCAATCATTCGCAGCTGTTTTGAAAACACCGTTTTTGCGTATTCGTGTGGACGGTCGTAAACGCATACTTTTGTAAACGATGACGTCATAGATTTCATGCTCATCATTCATTCCCCATTGTTTTGGCGTTTACGTGTGGACAGGCTAAAACGCTCAGTGGATCAGTGTGGACGGAAAACATCCTGTGCGTTTACAAAACGTAAACGTATACATGTGGACGGGCTCTTAGTACCGTAAAGGCTCTATTAAGCCCCCGGGGGGGGCCTATTTAATGTTAAATTGAAGAAAACTAGGTCATATTACGAGGTTATTTCTTACCCGGTATAATTTGCAGCGAAAGCCATTGAACTTTGAGTTGCCACAGTCGCATCGGAAGTACCTAACACCAGAAAAAATCTCGGTAAGAAAGCTGTTCAGAAATTAATAAGAAATGAAAATGTCATCCAAATCTTCCTTTTGGCTTTTGTGAGGAAGCAAAGTTGACAGACGTGAGTAAAGACCTGGAGTATAAAGAAGTTAAAGTACACAAATCATATTACAAAAGAAATGTTGGCTAGGAAAGCCGACGAATCAGAACAACTAATAGGCCTAAGTTGAATTAAGTAACGATAAACAAGTTTTGCACGAGTACGTTTGCTTCATTGCTACTCCCAGCGAAAAACAGCATCGAGGGTGACTTTATTCAGTTTTTTAATATCTTTTCACTCTGGACAAAGATAGATGTATAATTGCTCAAATATTGGACACGATCTCCAGTAAAAGAAGGAAAACTTTTTTATAAATAGGTCTCCATGTTGTTAAATAAGGAGCTGTACTGCATGATTCAAATCATTTGCATGCAACGCAAACACAGCATCCTGTTTTTACAGTAAATCTCTTAAAATCCTGTTAACACACTTAAGTATATTGAATTCCGTGCAAAAAGTATGCGTCTTAACGGAACGGGCTATCTTTGCACAGCGTAAAACGGATTCTACAAACAATTGTGCACAGATGCAGTGATAGCAGCTCTCTCATATGATTTCCTTGCTTATGTCGTAAAGCGGATAAGAAACGAAGTTTTTGTTTTTGTTCGGAAATAAGACGGTGATTAGATGTAATACTCTCGTCTTTTTTAATCACCCATCAATAATGGATGGGGTTGTAACTCCGTTAGGAGCAAAAGTATCTGTAACGGTTTACTTATCGTTGACGTTGGGACACTGCAACTGTTCATAATTTTGTCCATCAGCATTTCCAAAGAGCTCAAAACTTAAGTTCAAAACTTGAATTCAAAATGTTTAATAGCGACGCATGAGAGCTGGAGGTGCTTCAAAGTAGGAATGCCAGCAAGAAACCAGAAATATCTTATACAACATTACAAAAAAGGGCAAAGACTAAAAAAGCATACTAGGATCCTAGACGAGACGGCTAGCTGCGGGCGATTGAGAAGAACCTTTGACATAGAAGATCAATGTTTGCATAAGAACAGCGTGATGTATGTGTTGCTGTAACCAACTTCGTTCATAAGGACCTTTGTAGCCCTTCGTCTCAAATCGAGGCTACGAATAAGTCTACATCTCACTCCAGCCCTTCACCCCATAATATAAAGCGCAAAGCAGGGATAAATCTAAGTAAAAACATGATTTTTTCAACACATCATTTTGTTGGTTTCCCAACCAATTCACTAGCACCGAACTGTAACTACATGAAATCTATATAAGAACCTAACGATCTATGAATGGTTAATGCCTACAGTTTCGGTCAGTTTTTCTTGCCACGGCACATGTGAGAGAAAAAGATGCAGAATTTTCTTAAATCGTGACTGTCTTGACCGACAAAGCAAGAAGGAAAAACGTCCCATTCACTCTTAATGGAGTACGAAATCAGACAGTTTAGTACCCACTTACACAGGCTGTAATCCAGCTCAGATCCAAAATCAAGAAACGAAAAAAGTAGGATGACGTAATTTCGTGAAATCAATGAATGAAAACATTGAGGAAGAAGTCAACAAGAGAATGAATGAAGGAAATTTTTCATGAACGAGTTAATCAATGTTGTGAATTAATGGTTTGCTGAATAAGTGTCTGTGGGCAAACCAGCAGTAAAGTTCTGTGACAGCTGCAATACAGAAATTTCTTGTTCAATGAAGGAACAAAATATTGTGGGCCTAAATGTTGGAATGGTCGACAAAACTGGGGCTTTTTGGTTTTATGATCAACATGAAAGCATGAAAGGATAGCTCCAGATGAAAAGGTTCATCATAACTGCAAGGCAATCTCTCAATTAAAGTGAATATCAGCGGAGTCTTGCAATATTGAATACTGATAATCTCAAGAACCCTACCTTGCAGGGGGTGCGGTGGGGGGGGCAAGAGGTGTAATTGACTTGTATCGTTAATTAGAGAGAGTAATGATCTCCCAACTTAGGTTCTCACTCAAATAAAAAGTAGGACGATGTCAGATTTTCTGAAGGATCGCGGGAAATGTTTCCATCGTGTACGCTTTCATTGTAGCTGTGTGCCACCTACAATGACGAGTGGGCCTAAGTTGCCGCCTCAAAATTCTAGTCTTTAGTGATAATAGCCATGAAGAAAAGCTGCTAACCAGATGAATGTTTCTTCAATTCTTAGCATATCTAGAAGCATACAATTCAATTAAAAAATGTAAAAGTGTTGCAATTGTTGTTGTTGTTGTTGCAGCGATGATTGGGCAGTGTAGTGAGTCTAAAATAAGTTTATGGTACATGTTCTTTAGCAAAATGTGTAAAGTTAACTAAATAAGTTGAAAATACCTTTTAGTGTAGAGTTCAACTAAGTCATGGCCATCGTGGCAGTGCAGTGAACATGCAAAGCAAACACCTGCTGGAGAAGTGTCTGCTTCTGAACATGTTAAACACGAATACAGCGCCTGTCTATCAACGTAACCCTGCAAAGTAGATGATAAAATATTCTTAAAATACGGTATACCAACTACGACTAAACGTACACCGCGCCGATTTCAAAGACTTGTCCCTTATGGACTTATAGGTAACCATGATCCTTTGCAGCCGACCTTCATATGACAGTAAAGTTGTTTCTGGCTTTGATTTTGCCTCTTTTTCATGTCATTCGACCCACAAAGTAAAACGGGTTAGGGTTAGGGCAGCAACGAGTCTTTAATCTCTGGTCAAATTCTCAAATGAGACAGTGTTCACACGATGCCGGCACATTTTGAAAACGGTGAAAAATGTGACGGATAGGCCTTCCGTTCACACGAAAACGGCACATTTTGAAAACGGAACTACAACCAGTACATTTTGGAAGCAGCATCGTGCGAGCACTCGAAAATGATGAAAATAGAACATTTCTCGATGCTTTTGGAACGCGACAGATCGATTCTTAGAGTGCAGTGGCGTACCCAAGGGGGGGGGAATGGGGGGGGGGGTCCGGACCCCCCACTTTTCAAAAAGTTGGTCCTCGAGATTCGCACGAAAATGTAATAAGATGGGTTGAGGGGGGGGGGTTTGGGCAGATCTGTCAAGAAGTGGTCTCTGAGATTCTTGAAAAGCAAGCAAAGAATTGTTTTTCAAGGGTTGGTAGCAAGGTTTTGGTTTCTAAGAAATACTCGAACTCTGCTGGAAGAGGCATTCTAAGCCAAAGTAGAATGCATATCTTCAAAAACTTTCCTGCCTGGGGTCTTGCCCCCAGACCCACTCACTTCCAATATCCCTTGTTATGTCAGCTTGCACATGCCGCTGGCTATAGGGATCCCTGTTTGCTGCCATTCTTGAAAAAATCTCATCAAAGAGTCTGCACCATAACATGCATGAAATGATATAAATTGCAACAACGATTACTTAATTTGCTGAAGCTTCTTCCAAAAAATGATGCCATCGACCGACTAGACAATCATAAAGTACCGAAGGGAGAAATTTCTTCAAATATTAAGATCGAAGGAATAAGCGGACTAGTGGCCAATCATTTTGCAATGAAGCTTAAAAACAATTTGTAATTTGTACTTGATATGCTGGACTGGTCGCTAAACTTTTCTTGCACTTTACTAGAGTAACTTCCAATGATGGATATAAATTCTCACTGCGAATTTATCAAAACGACCTGCCTGTTTGGTGTTGATTACAGCTATGTTTACGATGCAAAATATAGCTTAAAAGGGCGTTTCCTCATTTTCCGAGCGTCTGAAGGGCGTGGTCACAAAAAGTTTTCTGGGGCTACGCCCCAGACCCCCTCCCTTTTCCAGTGCTGCGTACGCCTCTGTTAGAGTGTAGGTAGATTTCTTTGACATCAAAGTCTTGCAACGAGTTTTTCACCGTCAGAGTTCCTACCGTTTTCAAATTGCTCCGTATCATGTGAACGCTAGCTCAAATTTTGCTACTGTCGCATTTTCATCGTTTTCTAAACGTGCCGGCATCGTATGAACGCAGTCTGATTCTCGGCAATTTTTTTTGGAATTTTTGGTCGCCCTCTCCTCACGTAATACCTTAAAAGCTCTATTAAGCCCAGCCCTCTACTAAGCCCCCTCCCTCCACTCTTATCAAATTCCAGAATTGTCAAAAACGCTTGCATGTTAAGTTTTTGATAGCGATGAGGAGGGAGAATGTGTCAAATTTGACTCGGAAAATTGCCTTTTGCATCCGCAAAATGTGGGGTAAAAGGATTAAAAACCTATCATATACATTCTTGTCATCTGATTTTATGAATATGCCCCCTCTCTAATAAACCCCTCTGTAGTCTCCGAAATTAAACAAGCCCCCCACGAGCACAGGCTACCTAGGGGCTTAATAGAGCTTTTCCGGTACGTGATTTCATGGAGATTCTTTGTTGGTCTGAAAACCACAATCAAACAGGCCGGGGGCGAGCCTGCAACCGCTATTGGTGTGGGACGGGAAAATTGTAATTTCTTAGATCCAGACCACGCCTCTGGTCTCAAAAATAATGTTTATTGCAAAAAAGCAGTCATGAGAAGATGTTGACATCACATGTTTTTTGCCTTTGAAATTAAAAACAAGACAGAAGCGACCTCATTTTAAATTATTCAAAAACAAATGGATGGTTTTAGTATGACTCCCATAATGCTTTTGTGTATCACACCAATCACTGTTCGAACGAAGTTCTTTTACGTCAATCGCTATTTACCGGACCAAGACAAGGATTTACCAAGGAGCGCGAAGTTCTGCTGCAGATCAAAATCGACAAGTTTTTTAGAGGGCATGGTAATACTCTGCAACCTGTACTGCAACCTGTAACTTTAAAGCAAAAGGAAAACTTGTTACAAGTTACGTATTCGAAATAACAGGACAATCAGGTCAAAAAGCATGAAATACTACTTTTTTTTCTTCACTTTATTTTAAGTGGTGAATAACACGTGATAGCTATGTCAACAGCTAATTAAAACTAACTATCTAAGAAACCAAATGAAATAATAGCAACTAATAATAAACAAATAACTACATACATCAATCCATAGAAGTTTCCTGTTATTCTATATAGCCTATCTGTCCTATAAATGGTTTGCATATTCGGCATGAGCAAGAAATTGTAGATAGATTTTTAATACTTGCTTTAAAAATGTTTATGTTTGGACTTGAGGTAATTTCTGTGGGAATTGAGTTCCATACTTCTTGACATCTATAGGATATGGTGTCTAGTCCATATGCTACTGTATTTGGCTTATTTCTAGTGAAAGTGACCCCTCTAAGATTATAAGGTGATTCATTTATGCTAAAAATTTCTTCCATGAATCTTGGGTTTTCATGATGAATGGTTTTGTAAATTTCTGTTGCAAGTTGTTTTAAGTTTCTTTTATGGTTGGTAACTGTGTTGTCTTTAAGCAGTAGTTGTTCAAAGTTTGATGAAAAGTCATTATAAGCTATTCGCAATGCTCTTTCATGAATGTTATTAATAAGTTTATTGTTTTTTCTACTGCAATACATCCATACTAAGGGACAGTAGTTGAAGAATGTCAAAACAAATGTCTTCATTAAAAGCTTCCTTTTATCTTCATTTAAGTAAGGTGCTATTCTTGCAAGTGCATTTATCTTTTTGCCTGCTTCTTTACACATATTTTTAATGTGATCATCAAGGCATCATGTGATCACTTGGTGCAGCAAGGCATTTGTTGAAGCTCCGTTTCTGTAACAGGGTCTAAAGATAAAGTGAACGGCTATTGAGGATCCAATTCCCAAAAACATTTGCTCAGATCTTCCTGCATGAAAAAGGCTATGAGATCTTGCAAATCAATAACATTCTAACGGATTTTTTATGGGTGTTTCCAAAGGATCTCCACCAAAAGGTGTATGAGATTTTTACAGAGTAATACGAGTAATACGCCCCTCGGTTCTATCGTCTCTAACGCCTAATTCGATTGTTTGATTCGTTGTGAGTAGTCCTTAACTGAATGACGAACCCACCAAGTTCTCAGCAAAATCATGAGTGATAGGACACCCAGTGTGCAGCAGTTTGAAATTTATATCAGAGGCGAACCACCTTTTTCTGTTTCGTAATTTTTAATGAGGTGGCTCACTACCGAAAAATTTCAAAACTACGAGACAGTGAAAGGTGGCTGTATACCAAGTAAAAATAAGTTCAAAACACAAAAAAACAATAAGTTAAGCTGGCTCGCCTCTGACATAAATTTCAAACTTCAACACACTGGGTTTCCTATCGCTCATGGTTTCATCAAGTATATGATCGTCCCTCTACATTCCCATGCTCCGATCCACCACTCCAACGTTTCCCCTTCGTAACGTTCAAGAAATGAAAACTTCAAACAGGCTTCAAACAAATCCATGTATTAGGCTTGGGAACAATAACAACAGCTTCACTGGAGCCAACTCAACGTGTTGTAAACAAAATCACATGACACTGATTAGTTGTTTTGATTTATTTTGTCTGCTGCTCAATTGTTCAGCTGATGTCTTTTTTGTTCTTACAAAACCAATTAAATCATTCATTTTAGCACTGATATTGGATTAGCGGTGAGTTAAAGAGAACAAAAATGACATCCATGCATTATCTATTCGGACTCAGGAAACGCCTTGAAACATCATTCATGTAATTTTGTTTGCAGGTACAAGATTATGGCTTGCCCCCGCCTGCTAAACTACCCTTTATTGACTGTCATTCTTGTTTTTCTTGGCAAAAGCTTTTGCTTTGAATGGCACTTTGCCAGCCATTAGAAGTAAATAGGGGGGCTTCCCCTAAGACGATTTTGGCACATCCCAGCTGTTTCAAATTCAACTCCACTTTTTTGGGGTAGGATTCTGGATACGAGAAACCAGAGCTTGTAATTGGCTATTTTCAGATAAGTCCATTATTTAGTCTTTTATTCTAAAGTCTAAATTTCAAAGAAAAATCTATGAATATGCCACAATCCATTGTTCCTGGGATTTTTTAGAGTTGGTGCCGCCAAAATTCTTGTGTGCCCCTTGCAAAACTCCACAAAAATCTTATATGCCCCTTGCAAAACTGAGAAAAATCCCTTACAATCCTTCAGTTTTCAGAAACCTCCAAGGATTTTTTCGAAAATGATACATCCCTTTTGTTAGAATTCATGCTCGCAATTTTTGGAAGAGAGAAAATCATGTATTCTTCGCCTGAGATCAAGCTCTCCATCTCCAAAAACATCAGCACTCAGAACCTCTGGGTAATGTATTAGAAAACCTAAACTAATCAGGCAAAACCCACTCCATTCCTGATCTGATAAAACCAGATAACCAAATATCATCGTTGGCAGCAATTCAAACTTCATTTGGCATGGCAGCAACACATTTAACTTATGAGGCCATAACATCCTGGTGATTCCTGAAATTCCAATAATGTCCTAACCTTTGGTGGCCTGGCAAAATGGCACCACCAACCACCACCAACAGGATTTGGATGTCTTATGGGCAAAACTACCAAACAGGGCCTACAAGTGAAGCAAGCAGAAGACAAAGGATATCTTACTTTATGAACCCCCCTAGACTCTGAGGCGCAGGGCAAATTGCCCCCTTTGCTCCCCTATGGGTGGTCCTTCAAAGTGGTAAATATAACTAACTTATTATTATTATTTTTTACTTCAAAAAAATCTTTTTTTAACTTATTACAAAATATCCCTTTGGGAATATCCCATATCCCTTGGGGGAATATGAGCCTGCAATCAAAGGATATAGGCACCAGCAACACAAGAGTGTAATATGATATTCTATGCCAATGAGCAGCACTTGCATGCTCATGCACATTAATGAGGGTTTGGTGGGTGATATGCATCTGGAATTTTATTCTTATTTCTGGAGGTTCTTCATTTGGGAAGGATTTGCAGGAATTTCATACAAAATCATAATTTCTTTTGGATGAGTTGAAATTTCCAACAGCAACAACAACACACACCTTAGGCTGTCGAAAAACTATAGGTACATGCACAGAAGAGCCTCTAAGAACATTATTGACCAGTTCACAACCAATAGTTTCCACCCCCACTAATTTGCTTAAGTTTGTTGATTTTGTAAGTGAAAAAGGCGGTGAAGCCAATTTAGTGGGAATGAAGATTGGAACTCATATTTTAGGAAGCTACCAAGTCTAACCAAAATGCAATATACCCTAATACCATAATACCTTTTGATGTCATAAAAAAAAATTTCAACTTTTCCTGGAAAGACTCCCATCAGTCATGATCTTTGCTTCCTTCATTCAATGTCAAATTTTCCAGAAATGCGACATTTTCCAACAATCTAAAGGGCATGATCTGATCATGAGAAATTTTCTCAGGGGCAAGCCATCAGACCCCACTCTTGCTTCCTTCACTTGCACTTTGTTTCAGACCCTCCCATAATATGAGTCTCATAGTCTTCCTTTTGGAACTTTGGCTACACTGATTTCTCACTGTCCATTAGTGTGTAATGTGACTAGAAAGTTTTCAAAAGTCTGCGCCAAAGATGCATGCCTGGCTATTGTTTTGAAAACAATTCTTCCAACATTTACCTGAAATTGTGTCCGGGGAAGTTCTTCCACAAATGCAACAATTATGCCATTTGGCTTGCAATATAACTGGAAATCTTGGACGGCATGAGATGATTTTTATTGATCTATCATTTGTAATTGAAGAACTAGCACTAAGCACCAATCTCATCCCCAAAGTGAGTTGGTTGCTCTACCTTTACTCTGGGATAAAAGAGGCAATTTGGCAATCTTGGCTGTTCACCATTTTGTGCATGCGTGAGGTAAATGGCCACGGCATGTCAAAATTCGATGTAAAACCAGATTCATTGCCTAAACCAATCATCATTTGCAATCTACTTATGAAATTCGAAGAATAAAGAGCCATTTCATTATGGAAGCTGCGGTGAAAGTTTCTCTAATTTTCAACTTAGGCCCATTTTCACCCCAAACAAACCGTGCTTATTTTCACATTAAGCACACTTTGCTAACCTCAGATTATTGTTCATTAACCTTCAAAAAGGTTGAAATAAAGTCCTCAAAGTGCTTGTTTTTAGTTATTTAATTTATCTTTTGCAGAATTAGCGCTACAGCAACAGCCATTTTCCATTGATTTCCATTGCCTGACAAACCCTAAGATCCATAACGGTTGCTAATGCACCCAGATTCTGAGCGCAGTTGATCAAAGTGTACCAGGGTGTTCATTTGGCATTGTGATCAGCGTATGACATAATAATACCCCGGGAACGAGGTTAACTTTAAGCACTCCAATTGAGATCTGGGGTTATGCCTTTCAACAGGGTGTGCCAAATTTATGTGGCAACTGTGGAGGAGCTGTGGACTCAATAGACGATTACACTGAAGATGGCAGCAAGGACCTTTTTACCATGATGCATTGCGTTCGAATTACCAATCTTTAACAATTGTATTGGAATTCGATTAAAGAACGCAAAGCATCTTGGTAAAAAGTTCCTCACCGCCATCTTTAGCGTAATCGTCTATTATCTTGGTTTTCACACAGTTGCTAGGGTCAAGCTTCAGCTTAGAGTTTTAGACGTTGTTTGAGTCAATCTGATGAGTAATTGCTGATTTTATCGCAGATAAAAGGCAAAATAAGTGGTTCCTTCAAAAACAGCATTTCTATCATTCTCCAACAATGTCAAAACCTTTGCATCCAAATTTTTGCTAGACTATTGGAAATGTTAACAGTGTTGTCTATTCATAAGGGAACACATTCTACCTCCTAAAAAATGAAGTGGAAATTTCAATATGATACCAGAATGTTTTCTTGAAACCTCACTTTTTAACAACTTTCAACAAATTTTGTAGTACATTGCTGTAGAACAAAAAAGTGCTGTTTTGAAGCAAACACTTATTTGCCTGTTCTCTGCTATAAAGCGCCCATGTAACAGATGAACTCAAACAAGGTCTCAAATTATATGTTAAAACTTGACCTATGCAACTGTAAAACTGAGACAATACTAAATAGAATCCACAGTTCCTCCACAGTAACCACACAAGTTGGGAAAAATTTTCTTGGGACATCTTGTATTGTTTTCATCTTCTGCAAGTCAACTGCAATTGATCTGATAACAGTTCGTTTTTGCTACACCAAAGCAAAGGGTCTTGCAGTTGTCCAGGCCTGTGACCTGTGATGGTGAACATGCCAACCGGACTGCAGAGTATGGCAGTTTCCAACGAGATCTCGGGTGTGCAAGAGCAAAATATCGAGTGTGCAAGTGTGCAATTTGATCTAAGTGTGCACTTCAAGTGTGCACATAAAATACTTTCAGTCATTTCGTCTGAAGTTCTTCATTCAGTTGTCACTTTGGCAAAATAAAAGCTTCAAACAATAGAGCCACACCCATATTCAAATGTGCCACACCCTTTCTCAGGTGTGCAGTGATATTTCAGGAAAAAAATCTCGGGTGTGCACTTGCCATACTCTGCAGTCTGGCATGCCGACAAGGCATAGCAAAACATGCCATTGTTTCAAATCGATCACTACCTATAAGGTAAATGTTTCAACCAAAACTGGATCCGATCAAATAACAATGCGAGACTCAACCCCACCAAAGGGAGCTTACACCAGTACTATGGAATGTAGGATTTTTGTGCACAGCATCACAGCACAACGGAAGGTTGCGGTTGTGCACCTGGCGAGCAGAGTGAGTCATTAAAATAATGGAATATCTTATGTGCACCTACCTAGACCAAAGTTGGAGGTTGTGCACCAACTTGTGCACTTGAGGAAGTCTTTGCGCACGGCACATGTGCAGTGCACATAAGCTGCTTACAGGCTTCCACCAAGGCGGCCTTGATCTAATAATTCAAGAACTGTTCTTACCTGTGAATAAGTGCAATTTTCATCATCACAAGCACCTAGCACGGCATTTGCTTCTTCTTGTAATGCATTGTCTTCCTCTAAGACATCAACCATCGAGAGAACATCTTCCGCCCCATTCCCAGTGTTGCCCGCCATGCTTTTTGATCGAAGTTGTTTTGGCGGTTGGCGCGCCTCTCAGCCTCAACCTCGTCTGCAAGCTCCCTTGACTCTTTTGATTGAACGCGTACGTTAGAGAACTGGGTAGAGAATGACGTCATAACTAAACTCGTGAGCCGAATCTTTGTGTTTACGTCAATATCTAAGTACTTCACTGGGCAAGGTTTGCAGCACAGCGATGGGTTCTATGAACAAAGAGTAAAAATTTCAAAAGATTTGCTGAAAACAACAAACACAAAGCAGAAGTGTCCAGAAAGATCCTTCGACTTAAATTTTGCTTCTCCCTCAAAAACAATGTACTTGGCTTTGAGTTGCAAATATTTGTGAACATACCCAATTTTGTTTTATTTGATTTCGTTTGAAGAATGTAATAAAATGTATGTCTGTTCCCTCTGTCCCTTTTACACCCAATCCTCAGCCTGGAAGTTTTTGACACATTGTTCCACAGCTTTGATCCGTTAAAGGGTAGTCACATTTCGTCAAGGGAAATACACTGTTCTAGGGACAAGCTTGTTCTACAGAGAGAAAAGGAACGAAAGTGCTCTGGATTAGGAACGGTGTGAATGTTACGCTAACTCCCGTTGCAATTCTTTTGCCAATGCAAATTAGTGTACTGTAAGGGGCATGGAAGACAGCAAATGAATGGAGGACCAATAGCAATTCTAAACACAAGGGCCAGTGGCGGAAATTGAGCTTTTTGAGTGGGGGGGGGTTGCAAGGGCCATCAATTTTCCGAGTCAGGAGAAATGCTTTTGTTTGACGTATTTGGCTAGAAGACCTGACATAAATAGGGTCCTTAACTGTGCTAAGAGAAAAGATCTGTATTCAGCAAAAGTTGATAGAAACAGACAAAAACATACCCTAAGGGCAAGTCGTATGGCTTTTAGGAATCTGGGGGCAAAGCCCCCAGGAAAATTTTTGAGGACACGCCCTCTACTTTTGCCTAGAATGCATCTCACGACCAAATTTTTGAATTTGGATTTTGACAATTTTGTAACAATTTTTTGCAGAGCAGCAGCCCCACGAAATTCTTTGAGCTTGAGTAACACAATTTACTTTCGCTACGAACACCACTTGGATCACTTATCTGTCAGTGACAAACTTGAATATTTGAGGAGTACTAGTAGCTACTTCTCAAACAAATTTTGCAAAAAGAACCTCTACTTTGTCTTAGAACGCTTCTCGCCATCCAATTATTGCCTGCCCCAAACATAGACATGGAAAATTTGACAATTCTTGGATCGTTCGTCTTTTAGTAAGCGTCCCAAGGAAAATTTTGAAAACTCCAGCCTCTACATTGGCTTAGAACGCCTCTCCCAGTCACGCTCTAACACCTCTCGGAAATATCGATACTGTAACCAACCTATACCCAATCACTTTCTTCTCGTTTTTGAAATGAATGTTAATGCATAAAAACTTAAAAATATGATACAGATAGAGCGTGAGCATTTTGTTTGCTCATTCAAAATAGAAACTCTTTCCTTCTCAACGGCGACTCGTTTCTTCATTGCAGTTTCGATCCCACCTTCGAAATTTCCGACTTCTACAGAAAATTTCTGAGTCTTATTGAATTGGGGGGGGGGCAGTTGCCCCCCCCAACCTCCCCATAATTTCCGCCACTGACAAGCGCCTCTTGGAATTTTAAGCAGAAAACACCAGAGGTCGCCAAGAAAAGGACGAGGCGAATTTCACTCATTTGAAAAGAGCATAGGGATTTTTCAGAACGAAAGGATATTCTGCCTGTTTTTCATTGATTTTTTCTAGAAGCAAAAGGATTTCGGCATTCTTTAGCAGACTCCTGGGAGTGAAATCCCCTTGGAAAACAAAATTTGACGAGCACGTAGTGCTGCGAAAAGTCTTAGTCCTCTCCGATGTAATTGTTCGAAACAATCTGAGCAAAATCAGTCCTTCCTTCGCGAGCGAAAATCCATTTCCTGCGCAGTGATCTTCAATTGCTGACGCATTTCCCCGCGACACTCAGCAGTCACCCACCGTCTTGGGCGGGTCTTCTGGATTTTGGTGGGTGCGACAATTAAATACATAATGCGTCACCTCCCACTTTCTTTTATTTTACCAGTGCACATTCATTTTACTTGCCCAATATCAAAGTTCATCCTGCAACCATGATACATTGGTTCACCATTCTAGGAAGCTTCCTGACAAGATATTTGGGGGATGGTTTGCCCCTGGTGTGGGGCCATGCAATGGTAAAATTTTTGACCTTTCAAGCTAAATTGAGAGGTGAAAGCAATAAAAACAACATATATAATATAAATCTGCCTTCGGCTGTTTTGTGTTTCTTTACTTCTCCATCATATATTTACATCTTTAACATACAGTATTCACATTATTCATATTTCAAATATTAAAATAATGTCACACTAGAGAGGGGTGTGTTGGGTGTCCATAATCTAAACTGAATATATATTAAATGTACAATGTAAGTCAAGTTGCTACAGAAATAAGTACAATTTTGAAATTTAATTTCTTTGTACAGTACATCCTAAAAACGAATGATTCTTTTGAATGAAAGGAAATGCTTATGGAAGGAAGGGTCTTAAACCTAGGCATTTCATATTCCATTTAAGTATTACAAAGCACTAAATAGGGCAGCCGTCGGTACCCTTACCACCAATGATAAAAACTTTTCTCACTACTTTCCAACTAAAATATTAGGACAAACCATCAACAACCTTCAAGAAAGCCGTCAGTAGAATTTTCCCAATTTCAGAATAACAGTTATTATCTTCTTCATGCCAAATTCCTGGCTAGCAAAATGAATTGGTCTCAATCTTGAATTCAACTTAAAACCCTTGTTGAATAATTTTATTCTCAAAGAACCTAATTTCAACATTAACAGATCTACATGAACAGAACTACAAATTTTTCATTAATAAAGAATACTGTAAGCACCAGGTCAGTCCACATTTGCAATATTCTACACATGGATTCTTTCTACAAAAAATTCTCTCAAACAACACAGGGCCCAGCTGTTTCCAACTTTGGGTCAACATTGTAAATATTGGGTCTACCAAATGGCAGAAAGTCAGACACATCCAGGCGATCATAACTTGAGTTCAGAATTGCCCACAGTTCTTTAGCTATTCTTTGCCTTCTTCTTCCATTGGCTATAACAGTACAAGTGACACCACAGTTATCCCAAACACTGTAATTTTCAATATCTTCTTTATCAGAGTCAAGTCCAACGAGTTCTAGAACGAATTTCGGCACGTATATATTGTGTTCACTTGCTACTGTAATTATTGCATCAGATCTTTTCATCATTTCCAGGGCTCTAATCAAGTTGTCTCTTCCAATGCATTCCCTTGCATCAGCCAGGGTTTCACACTTTGCAAGTGGGATCATAGAAAGATCTAGAAAAAGAACGAAATCCGTCAGACCAGTACAGAAATTTCTGGAACATAGCTCTTTGTTTACATCGAAGGGGAATTACGAGTTGCTTAAGAGGGGAATCACCAAACTATACAATACAAGTGTCCCGTATGTACATTTAAAACGAAGCGCGCCTTTGTTCTCAAGTTTTTTCGCAATTCCTTCTGCATTTAACAAAAATTTACCAATAGGCACGACAATATCCTTGCATAACCATTTAAACAATTCAAACAACATTTCACGGCTTTGCAGCCCGTTTTGTGAAACTTTTGCCAGCCTAAACTTCGATTTGTTCTCAACCATTGGGGTTTCCCCTGACCTCTCCAAAATTTAAAATAATTCTTTGTCACTATCTACAGCTTCGCCAGCAAAGGCCAACATTAAGTCGACATTACCTCATCCAGACCTTCCTACCTAGCTTTACAATATTCTTAGTAGATAATTCAATTTTTGATATAAAGTTTCGAGAAACTTGCGATAAATATAGACCTAGGGCAAACCGCGCAGACCTTGGTGTTTTGCAGTGAGATTCACAGTTGCTTTGTTCTTCGTTGCGTTGTGCAAAAAGGGATTATGTACATAAGCAAGGTATCTAACTTTTTGAACAAAAATAAGGTACCAATATGAACTGGGGTTATCAACATATAGCTACTAGATATTCCAGTTCTAATAACTGCCATGAAAATGATGGCGAAATTTTGTAGCAACTTGCATCAGGTTTCATGAAAAAGTTAACGGACGGTTTGCATTCGTCGAATTAAAATAACCGAAAAAGGGACTAGGGCAAATCGTAGTGAAACAGAGCCAGTAGAATGTACTATAAGGGTGCGTTTGGTTGTGAAATAATTTCTTAAAAGCGTGCAAGAAAAAGTTTCCTTACCGAAAAGAGTGACTTCGTGTCCCCTTGCACGCAGTTGCCTCATAACATGAAGGCCGTCAGTTCTCTCCGTTCCATCAGAGCATCCACAAATCAAGAAAACCTTCATCTTAAAGCCTTGTTCGAGGTAGCTGCTACTTCAATTCAGCAATTGGTGCACAGACAAGAACCGTGAAGTGCTTTCTTGAACACTTTCTTCACGTTTCCTCGCTCTACCTTCCCTCTCGGTGACTGTTTGCAAGTGCAAGTTACTTTAGCGGACGAAATGTTATTATCGCGATCAGCTGAGAGTTCTATTTACAATCCCTTTTGTATTTTAAGCCAATCAAAAGAAGATGCTCTCTATTTTTAACCAATCAAAGCATAGATTGAATCACGATTGTTTATTCAACCAATCATGTTGACGTACTAATTTAAGTAACCAATCAAATTCAAGTATCGTCATTCGTCAACTTCTACAGACAGCAGGGGGAAACATTTCTTCTGAGCAAGATGCAAAATTAAAGTATTTTTGCTTACGAAGTACCCAAAATTAAAAAATTTGCCTCCTTATTGTCACTTAATGATCGAGTAAGCATCCTGATGCTTGTTGTACTAAATTTCGAGCATATTTTCTACAGTTCGGGGCTCTTAGCGTGGCAAATTGTGGAAGACATGCCCCCTGTTAATTATGGAAGACGTCATCCTGGTTGATGTGGTGCCATTCAGGTCACGAGCCTCGTTCATCTCGTGCGTGTCTGATGAAATGTCGAGAGTCAAGAAAAAACATGATTTCCCGAGCTTTCCATTCACACAAAACAAAACAAATGCCCAAATAGTACAACATAACTGCAAGAAAAATTTCAAGAGAAATTTCAAGGAAATTGCTTGCATGTCTTCGCTGCGAATGATTTCGTGCAAAAATTATTCAATTTTCGTAGTTTCTTTATTATCTGGGCAGGCCGAGACAAGTTTAAAATAAAGATTATTTTCTCTTCAATGTTTACATCTAGCAAATCTTGAGCTTTTCACTTGCCAACGGCTTTGTTTTCGTTATAGGCTTTGGCATAGGTGCCCCAATCACCAGAAGTCCCAACCAAACAAAACATTCAAATTCTTGTAATATTGCTAAAACAAGGATAAGGTACTCAATGTTGCAAAAGTTACCGAAATTCCTAAAAGTTGCCCAAAGGACTGGAAGTTGCCCAAAAGTTGCCGAGCAACTTGTGGACAGGGCTAACCCTAACCATAACCCTAACCCTGGGTGACGATTTTTGTGGTCCAGTCAGTGTGAGATGTGAGATGTGTGATTTGGTCTTTGGTTTCCTCTGTGCAATGGTGCATGTATTTGGCATCGCGGTCTTCTGCACTGGAAAAATCAAAGAAATAACATTCGAAGTTCCATTCCCGTTTCTTCTGTCTCATTGAATTATGTGGTTTTTCATTCCAATCAGAAGGCTACTCAGGGTATTTTCTCTTTTTATTATTTCATTTTTGGCTCTGATACTCTTGGTATCCAAGGGTGGCACCACAGGATGGACTGGGGTGGGTGTCCACCCCACTTTCCTCCGGTCAGTATTTATTCCTGAGCAAAAATGATGTAAAACCGTTAGGTATACCTTCTGGCAATCAATTCTACCTCTTGTCCACCTCACTTTTCGGGGCTAGCGCCGCCCCTGTTGCTATCGGAAGGGCATGGAGGAGAAGGTATCATTGCGAACTCTTTTATAATATCTTGGTCTTGGTTGTGTAACTTATGTTTATCTTGTGCATGTAAATAAAGAATGTTGTAGTTAAACAAAAACAAGAAGAAATGATTAAAGACTAGCGTAAACAAGTAAACAAACAAACAACCCATCATGAAGATCCCAAGCAGGCCGTGGAGCCCACTTTGCTCAGTCTTCTCTCCGATGAACTCTTTTCCTTTGTTAGAACTTATCAACGTACCATTTGTATTACTTTGTTAATTCACTGATCAATTTTGCTGTATTAGACTATCTTTTGTTTTTAGTCCTAGTTAGATTAGACCATTGTATCTATTGATATTGTGTCGAATTATAAAAAAAAAAAAATTGTGAACTGAGGACTTTGGATGAAGGACAGGATCCCAGGACCTCAGGGTGTTTCTTCGGCATGGTGTCCGAACGGGTTCGGGCGGATGATGACGCGTGACGGCTTGAAAAATAAGAGAACTTTTTGGTCACTTTAATTTCAGGAAAAGATAAGTCCTTAACGGGATGCGTATGACAAAACTCCTTTTGTATTTTTGCATGGTTTTTGGGACAGTCCCTTCAAACATTTATAATTCATTTCAGGGAAGCAAATATGTCTGAGCTCTTTTTGGTGATTCTGGTCATCGCTGGGTGTACAAGGACCGAGATACAGGGGTCCAGGGGGGCCATGACCCCCTCAAAATTTTCGGTAGTTGCTGCAGTAAATCTTTATTCTTTTATTATTTTATTGTTTCAGAATATCAGATAGGTTCTCCACATTCTCATGTTTATATCTTGTTCAATTTCTACCTTTCATTAGTCTAGGAAGCCCCTTGGAGGTACATACAAGCTTACAAACTTGTCTCACCACAAACATGATGCTGCTAACTCTACAATAGTCTTTGGGTAAATCAAGTTTTTCTGGTTTTTTAGGGATGTGTACATCTCAACGTAGATTTGCCTGTAATTTCAGTTTGTATTGAGGAACAAAGATTAGCATCTCCAAGACCCCCTTCAAGGTTCTGGCCCTCTTCGCTCCTCACCCGGTATGCCCATGGTCCCTCAAATAAAAATTTGTATCTCGGTCCTTGTGGGTGTATTAAGGGGCGTTGGAGATAGATTTGTGAAGGATTGTCGATGTGATGACTTATCAAGCTCTGTCTTTAAAAGCAATTCTTGCAGAGCTGGAAGGCCAATTTCTTAGGCTAGCAACCTCTCCCTTCGGCAAGAAAAGATGTTTGTTCATCAAGATCACTTAACAGGACAAATTTCATAAACCAGAAGTTCCATGTTTTGAAAGAGACGAAGCAATTTGTCTATCTGAAGAATGGATTCCACACCTTTGGGTGCACTTTTAATTAAATCAAGAAATTCAGAGAAAGCAAGACATTACGGTCGGTTCCGTTGAAGTTTAGCCTGCGGGCAGCCTCAACTCCTCCTGAGAGGAGTTGAGGTAGTTGAAGTTGTGACACCTATTCTTCAGGCTGCCGAATCCCTTCATCTTAGACAGAACCGTATCATCTAAATTCATTTAAATTCACCCTTGCTCCTCTTCCTGGTCTGTTTTATATTTCACAACAATTGCTGTTTATGCTGGTACATATAAATCTTTCAATGCGTGCATGACTTGCCAACAGCGAATCTATTTCGGTAGATCCGTTCGTACGTATTTAGGTGAGAGAAACCAGGGTGATGAAAACCACAGTTAATTTATTCTTGACTTTTTGAAACAGTTTGAGGTCGCCTTTTTAATCCAAACACAAAAGAATGGCAGTCAAAGTTTGAAAGCCTCAACAACAGTAGCCTGCCTGCAGACTGAGAAAGACGTATACCTTTTCCTTGGGCTGGTACCCAGGGTACCTTGGGCTCAGCAAGCAGGCTATACAGCAACAGCTAAAGTGCTACAAATACACAGGCACTGCTCAGGTGGCCTATTCTGTAGAAAGGTCCAGGTCCTGTTCACACTGCACCGTTTTGCTACAAAAACGGAAAGAAGAACCTCCGTTTTTTGTGAAGGTGTTCATACTGATCCGGACAAAACACCACAAAAACGGAGGTTTTCGAAAACGCTGTCAAAAGTGGATATCCACGAAAACGGAGGCTTTTTCACGGAGCAGTGTGAACGGGTAGCTTCAATGCAACACAAACTGACATAACAAAAATGGAGCAGTGTGAACGGGGCCTAACTCAGCTCAAATCTAATCTGTGATCGAGAAATTTGATCTTTAAGATTGCTAATTGTCCTGCTGTCTGGCAAATATTCTTCCGATTAGTTCGTCTATTCGACCAAATCAATTTGATGTAATCTTTGAATTTCGTTATTTGCTCATTTCAACAGTGTGCACTTCTGGCTGCTCGAAAACTTGCAAAACACTCCCTGACAAGGAGAAATTTAATTTGCGCTCGTCAGGGAACTCGAATGGTTTTGCAGACTTTCCTTGAAAGTTTGCTTATTGCCAGGGACGTAGGAAGCATCTCAAACTTGGAGGGTCAACGAAATTCTTTTTCCAAATCGCTATTATTTCTGACCTATGATATCGTTAACTCAACCCTAACCCAACAGCATAACGTTTCCCATCACGCGTCTATGCTGGCCTGACATCCAATGTGGAACAGATTCCATTGTGTGTTAGTATCTAATCTTAATTTACTAATTGTTTTTTTTGCATGTCTTTATGTTAACGGCCACAGGGTAGTCATTGTCTTTTGCTCCTTGTGGTCTTGTATTTGTAGTGTTGTATTGTTGTAGAGTAATTAGAAAGTATAGTAGAACGTAGATGTAGCATGTATTGTAATTTTTATATGGATATAAAAAAAAAAAACTTGGAGGGGCATGGCACTTCGAGGGCGCTTTTTCTTTAAGAAAAAGGGGGAAATTTCTAAAAATAAAAGGGCACTTCTTTGTTTGTTGCAAAATCTTGGGGGCACGTGCCCCCAGTGCCCCCGGTTCCTACGTCTATGCTTATTGCTATGAATCCTTTCTATCTTCCTGCATGAAAACATTAATCACGGTAAAAAGTTTGCCTGCACTAGCCTCTAGGAAACCACTTCATATACCCGTACCAAACTCTCGGTATTTTGCATCGTTCAATTTGAGGACGAATGTCGCCGTGGCTGAGGTTTTGTAATGGGATAAAAAGCCTAAAATAAGAATAGCAAGAGACATAAAATATCTTGTGAACAAATCCATAAATGTAACGATCCGAATTACGCGTTTTCGTAAAAGAAAACTCGTAAAAAGAAAACGTGTGACAGAAACTTGAATCAAGACATAGTACTAAAAGTTTCTTAATTTAAATTTTGTCCATTTTAGTACTAAAAGTTTCTTAATTGGTTTCTTTCTTTGAATACATGAATTATCAACGTGGTCGCTAACACTGCTCCAGAAATGTTGCTTGACATTTAAAACATTAACAGTGTTCTGTCAAGGTGAAAACACAAATGGTTAGTTAATACCGCAAAAGAATAAAGGTTCAACGATCTATTTGCTATAAAATCCATGCTTTTAGCTTAGAAAAGTTTCTGACTTCTTCTCAGACATAGTTCTAGAAGTTTCTTAGAATTTCGACCATCTTGATACTAGTTTCTTTTAAACCAGTTTCTTATAAAAAAACGTGTACTCCAAATGCGGCATGGGTATGAATACTTCGGGCCTAACTGTAAGCGTCCAGAATTGAAGCTGTCAATTGACAGTCATCGGTCAACCACTGACCGATGTTTATAGCCGACATGAAAGGTTTATCGTACATAATTTAGTATTTTGTTGAAGCATACTGAGTTCTTAATCATGGTCATGAATCTTGGCCCCCAGTTGTCGTAATACCATGAATAGGAATTGCGAAGATAGGCCTGAAATTTTACTATATATGGTCATAGTATTTCTTTGATCGATGTCGGCCTTTCACAAAAAAAGTTTTCCTGGCAAGATGGGTTTGCTGACAGTTAGCATTTTTTGGCTTTCTTGTTTTTGGGTAAAATTTTAAATCCCGATACTTAACTGTCAAAACCATAGTTCAATGGTCAAAACATGTGGTCTGTTTATTGGATGCAGCTCAGCTCCGCAGTTTCAGCTTCTTTCAGAAGGTAGGCCCACTCTTTAGCTTCCCAACTGTACTAAGTGCTGACCAAGAGCCATTTGTAATCCAGAGACCTTTGTGGGCAGGGCATGCTACAATTTCAGATTGTATGAAAATTCAATGTGTCCCAAACGAAGACTACGTGCAGTATTAGTTTAACTTCTGCAGCGAGTGTGGATCGGTGGTTTCCGCTTAGGCCAAACTTGGACAGTCTGAAATTTCATTATGCCCGCAAAGGGCTTTGGGTATCAATGACTATTTAAAGCATATCAGTTGTCCCCTTCCTATCCTTCTTCGGACATTGAAGACAAAAACAATTTGAAATTGAGACCCCCAGAGGGATGTCGGGCTCTGAGTCTCCAGGGCATATTGTAATTGGTTCCGGCTCTCAAAGGCAAAACTGCCCTGCTCCAGGGTTCCATTGCATCCTTTTCAGGGCTCCAGGCTCCATATCTTAAAATTCGAAAAAACCACCACGGGAATGGTTTGGGCTCCGGGGCTCCAAGCTTTCAAAATGGCGGGTTCCAGGCCTCCAGCAACCCCCCTTCCGTTTGGAGGCCTCAAAATTGTCCACTGACAACTTGAAGTGCAGGAGAATTTGAATTCTGAAATCTTAGTTAATGTTGTGTTTTGATCAGTGTCAGATGAGATAGCGGACTGCAGATAATGCGAAATTATGCACAGGTTTCTGTTATTGTACGTAATTTCATGCATTTTTAAATGCAATTCTAGCAAGAAGGCAAAAATAAAATTCAGCGAACAAATTGCACCGACAGACGACTATCCGATACTCAGCTAAATTACTTTAGTGCACTCCTGCAGGTTTCCATATTATTTTACATATCAATATGCATATTACATGCACTTTTATTGTCTGCAAACTTTCATATTAATACCAACAAACAATAATCAAACAAATGTGGGAAGCCATACAGAGGAAACCAAATGGAGATCATCCAGTGCTTGTATGACTGCTTACGTAAACCACCACGCTTGTGGCAAAGGTCAAAGCGGGTAGGAAACCTTGCACGATTTCGTTCGTGCGCAACCTACAGCTAACTTGGCTATTAGTCAGTCAATGTCAGCCTTATTGACCTGGTCAAGACATGATTTCACAACCACCTTCTCTGAATTGCAATGTACATTTGGAAGACAACCAATGAAAAAGAAGCGCTGAGACCAGAAGACCCCAGACTACTCTGAAATTTTTCAGCCTATATGAAAATTATATTTGGCCTAAAAATCGGAAACTATGGAGGGGGAATTTTATCGATTGTCTTGAAAACAAATGGATTTTTGCCATAGGTGAATAGGTGTGCGAGTGCTTATGAAATTGTTACAGAAATATACGCCTTTCGGTAGAACTGATTAGAAGTTTTCTTCCTCTGAACTTTTCTATCAGTTCGACGACTGCACTGTGTTTGTTTTGTTTGTTTTCAATTTATTTTGAGTGGGCTTGTCAGGATTTCTTGCTACTGAAAGCTAATTTAGGCCCACTGTGCATGCCGCATCCAGGCACGGGACCCCTAGTTTAACGTCCCTTCCGAAGGACGGCGAGGTGAGTTGCGAGGTCAGGTCTCAGTGGTCACCCATCCGAAAACTGACCTCACTCGGCCAAGCTTAACTTCAGGCACCTGACGAAGACTGTATAAGCCACTCGGCCACTCACCCTGCAACTGCACAGACTGTATAAGCCACTCGGCCACTCACCCCGCTACACTCGGCCACTCACCCCGCTTGCCAAATTTGATAATCGATTTTCAGATAATTTCACAATGTATCATTGTAGCATGCCAGTGTCGTATGTATTTCTGCATGGCACCCCCATTTCTGCATGGCTTAAGCACCGGTCAAACGATCCAACATTTCACCCAAAATTTCACCCAACATCATGTTGGGTGAAATGTTGGATCACCCAACATCGTGACTTTCGATGTTGGGTGAAATTTGACAGAGACAAAAAATTTTGGGTGAGGACGCCCAACATTTCCATTGTTTTCAGATGTTGGGTCAATTGTTGGGTCGTTTGACCACCTCATCCAACATTGTTGGCTACGTGCATGCGTAGTAGCCTACGTTTAGAGGGCACCAACCGCCAAAGTCGTCACTTTATGTAAAAAAAACTTTCAGTTGCAACCAAGTTTCTTTCAAATTAAGGCAAAGAAGATGACGAAAAAGAGAAGCCTTTGATTTTGCAGAAGTAAAATCCAACTTCAATGAAGAACTACAACCACAAGGAACAGCACGGTCCTGGTTGGGTCAGATGTTGGGTGGAATGTTGGATCGTTTGATGTTGGGGCAGCTGAAAATCTTGGGTGAATGTTGGGTGAAATGTTGGGTGAGATGTTGGATCGTTTGACCGGAGCTTTACACTCAAGAGCAATTTTTGCAACTTGGCAGAAATTGAACCAAGAAAGAGAGGTATTTGTTTTGATTTACACTAATTCCATTATATCCCCCGCTAGCTGTGGGTGAGCTTTCAAATGCGCTGTAATTTCAAAAAATATTAAAAATTCTGAAAATTCCAACGGTAGAATTATGGATAGGAACCTAAATTTTCTTTGAAGCCATTCAGTTTTAAGAAATATGTGACACAAAGTTTCTTCACCCACCCTTTTCGTCAACTCAGACATTTGGAATACAATAAAATATGTATGTTGCGTGTGGTACTAGTATGCAAATTAAACGATAATACTGTAATTGAAAGATTTAAGTACCAATGAAGCATAGATGTTAAAAACCCATTGATAACTATGTAACATCTATGCTTCATTGGTACTTAAATCTTTCAATTACAGCATTATCGTTTAATCAAACATTTGGAGCCTATGCTTACAATAGCTAACATCTACTCGTCTGAGTCTTCTAAAGTTAGTAAAATTGATACTTCGATCTCCGATGCTGATCAAAGTGCCCCAACTTTTGTGGATTGATGCTCATATTCCTTTTCGAAACTTTGCGAAATCGTAATGAAATATAGAAAAAGGTTTTTCTAAGTGCCACACAATTCAAAAGACAATTCTTTTATAATAAACAAACAATTACAAGATGACACCAAAGACTTAACGACCTTTGAAAAGCTGCATATCTGAGTGACAGATAAGTATGTCATTGTCGTTTTGATCATCACATCAAAGCGATTTGATCCTACAAAGAAAGGAAGTTACCTCATACCTGAAAGGAAGACATCGCTTTTGTCACTCAAGGAGAGGAGGGTTGGGAACTCAAACTCCCCCATTTCTCCACAAAGATAGAAATTTACACAGTAAACAATATGATTTCTGCCCGCCCAGAATTGAATTTGAGCGAAAACTTGAATCAGAGCTGAGCTGCAGCGAGGGTCGTTAGTGGTTCCCAAAAAGAATTTGAAAAAGCGCGCCAATTGAGCGCCAATTAAAGCGAGGCTCTAGTCTTACATCGAGTACCAGTAGTACTTTGGTTTATTGCGCCAACAGTGATCAAGAATTTTCGTGGTTTTGCAAGGGAAGGAAATTCAGTGCTCAGCTTTTCTGCTGTTGGATCCAAGATCAGAACGCAAAATGGGAGTGTTGGATATTCCTACATATCGCTCACTTATCAGAGAAGTTGCTGCATACGAAGCTTTGCCTGCGTAAGTTGTTGATTGCCAGTTTCATATGTTTGTAGAAGGGCGTTGTTGATGGGCCTAAAATGGAAATGAAGAAGGCCAACTGGCAAAGCCCACTGGCAGATTTCGTGGCAGGTTGCGTTGTACCTCATCGTTTTACCTGCATGGGTTAATAATAAGGTCAAGTGGTTGGGAGATTGTAACGAGACCTTTTGAATGGAGTATCAAAATGATGACAGAACGGCACTCACTAGGATTATAGTAATTATGTTCTTCCAAAAAAAAAACAAACAATCAAAAAGTGCAATGTGTTTGAACCGTCAATCTGTTTGAGCTCTCTACCTCAGCAGGTATTAGATGATTTTCATCTCTGATGTAAGGTAGGTCAAATTATTTTTTTGAGTTAAGAAGATATCATTATTTTCTACTTGACTGAAGCGTGCCATGTTGAACAGATGAAATGGGTGGGGGTATATATTGGCAGTATTTGCCTGGCGGTTAAAGGCATACTTTCATGGTTGTGGTTGGCTAGTTGTGATTTTGAAATAAAAAAACAAAGCTCTAGTCCAGTCTGCAGAGTATGGCGTGTGCACACTGTACATATTTTCTTCCCAAAACTTTTGCACACCAGGTAGATTTGGGTGTGGCAATGTAGATGGGAGTGGTCAAGGTGTGGTCCTATTGAATAACCATTACCTATGAACTCAAGATAGAGCAGGCCCTGGAGAAACTCCACTAATTTTAGAAATCAAGACATAGATATGACAAATAAATGGGGGAAAAATAAAATAAAATGAATAATAAATGGGGGACAGTGAGAGAGGGGGTCTGGGGGCAAAGCCCTCAGGAAATTTTTTGAGGACATGCCCTCTACATTTGCTCTGAACACCTTTCATTTTTTCATTTCATTTCATTTTTAAATATTTATACAGGTTACAAAATTTCAGTAAAAGATAACTGCTTTACAAATTGACCTGTGCAAAAACAGAAAGCCTAAATTAAAGAGAATTATATATATATATAATGTACAAACGAGCATAATAGAAATAAAAATGAAAATATAATGTACCTCTCATATGAATTTTTTAAAGGTAGCCAGGGACGATGCCAATTTAGTTTCCCTATTCAGCTCATTCCATAATTTTGCTCCACGATACGAAAATGCTTTTTGGCCTGTGCTTGTTCTTAGCAGGGGTATCTGCAAGTTTGTTTCGGTAGAGCGAAGAATGCGATCACTGCCCTCTGAGCATTTACTGAAAAGTTCCCCTAAATATTGAGGAGCAAGTGAATTCAATGCCTTATAGGTCAACGTTGCTGTTTCTTTTCTGATAAGATCTTTGATTGATGGCCAGCCAAGATTTTGGAGCAGAGGGGCAGCAGAAGCATCGTATGGACTATTTGTAGTTATTCTTGCAGCTCTATTTTGGATCTTTTGGAGAGAATTAAGTTTGGTTTCACTACAACAACCCCAAACCGAGCAGCAATAACTGAAATGTGGCTCAACAATTCCTCTATACATTTTCTGCAGATCACCTGATGGAAGAAATTTCTTGGCATAATCTAAACCTCTGCCAATTCCATGCCAATCTCTGCCAATCCAATAAAAAAAAACCTCTGCCAATCCCATGTTTGATCGTTTTGTACTCCAAATTTTTGAACATTTTAAGTAGAGAAATATTAGTCTACTTGTAAAAAGATTTTGCAGACAAAAGTATTCATCAATTTGAGTCTCTGGAATATCATTGAAATGTAGAAATGAACAATAACTTTCCCAAATTTTAACCACAATGGTTTGGTGTACACCAGCACACCAGAAATTTGTGTTGATGCACACCTGCACACCGGCAATTTTGTCCTTGCACACCGGATATCTCGTCGAAAAGTGCCATACTCTGCAGACTGGGCTCTCGTAGCCTTTGAGTAATTATCTAGCCTTTATACTTTTGGATCATACTTTGTTTCAAGAGTAAAGGGAATCAGATCATTATCATCTTCTTGAATTTCACTGTATAGCGAAATTACTGACTGAGTCTTGCCTAATTCTTTTCTTCTTGATTGTCTTGTTTATCCAATCAGCACCACGACTTGTGTTTCTTTTTTAACTGTTGGCACTTTTTTGCGTGTTTCTTTGATTTCTGTGGCTCATCCATTCCATGGAGTTGTTTGGGCCTAAGTTGTGGCGTGGCAGTATTTTCCAGACACACAGTTGATTGGCAATTTGATTTGCACAATGCTACGTTTCATTGGTGATTCTTTTAAGTTTTATTAGCTTGGCTTTTGAAGGTTAATTTGTATAGTTTTCATTGACATCATTCTGCTTTGCTTGCATATCTGACAAGTTGAATATGACCCGTATTGCAAGAAGCAAGATTGACACTATCATTTTAAGTGCACATGGGAATACTGTTTGTTTATGAGGGATTTACAGTTAGTAGGAGTTTGTTTCAAAAACTCAAGATGTGAGAGAAGATCAAGTAAGAGTTGGAGAACGTGAAAACAAAATGCAAGTCTGCTTTGCAGTTAACGGGTTTTGTGTAACAAGTTCCATAAACAGATCACCCAGCAAATACTGCCATCCAGGATTTACCGCCAATGTAAGTGAGTAAGTAAGTAAGTAAGTAGTAGTTTTATAGTCTTTTATCTAGCCAAAGGCTACTCAAACGACTTTACACTTTACCCCCTGGTCACTATGCTTAGTAGCATATAGCAGGGTGCAGCCACAGACGGCGCTCATAACTACCGACCAGGTACCCATTTATACTCGTGGGTGGAGAGAGGCACAATTTGTGTTAACACCTTGCCCAAGGATGCTATCCTCAAATATGGCCAGTGTCGGTTTCGAACACACGACCCTTGGAGCGTGAGCCGGACGCCTTACCACTGTGCCACCGAGGCCAATGCCCTAGGCCTATAATGAAATGAATTCGTCTGATGAAGGTACTGTATTGAGCCAAAATGTTCAGTGTTGTCCTGACAGCACTTTAATTCTGTAATGATTGTAATAGACGATTCCGCAAAAGATGGCGGACCTCATTTCACGCAATGCATGATAGGAATATGCCCCCTAGTAACGCATAGCTACCAAAACTTACAACTGCAGCATAAAATCTTGACCGCAGCTACGATAAATTTAGGCCGTCGCAACTTCATCGTGACATCTACACTCTCATAAGCCTTCGCTTGCAATATAAAGTAACAGTTTGCTTTCCAACAATATCAAGATGTAGTGGCCGGCTGTTTTCGTTGTTTCGTCAAGATTTTCAAGAAGATTTTGACCTTGTTTACATAACTGATTGGAGAGGTGTTAAAGAGACCCTGAATAAAAAGCTCTAAAAGCATTCGAAAAAAGAACGAAATGTTGTAAATTCTTTTCTCTTGAGATTGCATAGCAAAAGTATTGCAAGTATTGCAATGGCTTCAGTTCACTCAACAGAACACAACATTCGAACTCGTTAAACTTTCTTTCAGAGTTCTCCTTCTTTTGAGATTTCTCTCCACCAAGTCTGCTGACTCTCGACTCTACTGTTTTCAGAATTTGCATCCTTTGGTAGCAGAGGTTTTTATCTGTGAAGTCTACCATTTTCAGAAGACTTCGCAGACTTCAGGTGTCCAAAAGAATACCCGTGAATTTCACGATAAAGTTGCGACGGCCTAAGTTTATCGTAGCTGTGGTCAAGATTTTATGCAGCAGTCGTAAATTTTGGTAGCTATGCGTTACTAGGGGGCATATTCCTATCATGCATTGCGTGAAATGAGATCCGCCATCTTTTGCGGAATCGTCTATTGTAACATGATAAACTGCAACAATAAAATTAATAGAAAACTGTTGGATCACTTAGAATAAATGTAACATTAAGCTATTAAACTTAATAAATGTTCTGTTATTTTTTGAGATGGTAAGGATTTGATTGTGGGGTTTTTTGTCAGTTAGATGCAGATTCTGGGTATCATCTTTATTATTCACACATTGGATTGCCAAACTCCATTCGATCAGGACAGTTGTCCTTCTGAAACGCTTATGATTTATGCCATAAAAGCATGGGTTTGGGAAATATGGAAGTTCTTATTAGATAGTTATCGTTGTAAAGAATCAGAACTGTTAGGCCTACCTTTGTGTTTTCTTTGTTTTTCTATCCTTACTGTTGTCACTTTGATTTGGCATTTTCAGTCTGCTTTATTCATTTGCTGATGGCCATCTTGTTTTCAATGCTTTCAACAGTCTCATTTCGGTCTTGGCTCTGCACTCTCCCCATTTAAGGAGCTCACAGACCAAAATGAGGCTGCCGAAAACATTTAAAACAAGATGGTGATCAGGAAAGTGAACATAGCAGACTGAAAGTGCTAAATCAACTCAACAATGGAGACGATGGAAAACATAGAACACACAAAGGTAGGCCTTACAGTTCTGATTCTTTACAACAATATTTAATCTAATAAGAACTTTCACGTTTCCCAAAATCCATGCTATGAGTGGCAATTTCCTTTTTTCCAGTGATGAGTATCAGAATGAGGAAAATGATCAAAGCAGTGCCAATCAAAGACCCCGTAAGCAGAGAACTCCAAAACTTGGAAGAAGAGTTTACCCATCTCATGATATGAAGAGAGGAAATGGGGTAAGAAGGAAGAGAAGGAATGAAAATTGTGAGTTCTCTTTGAACTTTTCATTTATATCTTTTTGAAACTTGAAACTTTTCTTTTCATTTGAAACAGTTCTTCTAAAGTCCTCATTCCCTATATTTGAGTGAGGAAGTCACATGGAAAAATTAGGATTTAGAGGTGATAAAGAAGGGAACAATGCTATCTCTTTGACATGATAATCATGCTTATCATGATTTGTTCAGCCCTGGGGCTTTTCCTTATCTCTAATTTAATTTTGCTATGAAACCAGACCATTTAGGGCAAAGCCCAATATAGTTTAAAAAGATCTTTTGAAGCTTACTTGATTCTTTCTGTTACATTGCTTTTTCATACTTTCAGTGTTCTTTCTGTATTCATTGGTTGATGGTGTTGACCCAGAAGACCTTCAAGAGGATGATGATTATAATATGACTGCATTTGGAGAGCTTTTTGTTGACCCAACTAAGATGAAGGTACATGCTTAAAAGGGGCTTTCTGCAGAAGATCTCCCATTTTGATGGGAAGGAAGGGCCTGTTAAAGTTTGGTAAATTACTGAACCTGATTTGACATATCAGGAATAAAACGAGACATTTCCATTGCATTGATATTCAGGGAGCAGCATTTCAAATGCGGGGCATTTTTATTGACTCACCCTGGCAGTCTAAAGACTTCTTTTCATGTTAATGTGTGCAAGACTTGCACTGCATGTATATATGTTCAAAGTTTGGATGAAGGTCACAGATGACCCCTAATCAAAATCGTCCCAAAAGAATGCTATTGAAAATATTGACCCTGGGCTATGCTTCTTGTTTCATTTTTGCTATTTTGAATTTTGAAATATCTGTCTTGTTAGTGGTAGAATTTTCGTTTTACAAATATTTCATAATAAGTGCTAGGATGAGCTTCTCTTTCTTGATGGTCACTGTGAAATATTGAAATGATGAATACAGTGAAACTTATGCTTTAGGGCTCATATTGTTTAAATATAGTTTTTAAAGCCAGCTATTCTCATAAATTCATTTGGACTTGTAACACTTCTAAAGGGCAGCAATATCAGAAGTTTCCATGCAGATGCTAGTTAAACATGGGAAGTTCTGTCCTCACACCTGACAAATAAATGCAGGATGGAAGGAGACTCCAAACGTTGGGAAACAATGTTCTTTCTGAGCTAATTCATAGATTTCTCATTTTGCAGCTTGCATTACTTTACTGGTTAAATGTTTTATTCAGTTACTGAAAACAAGTCTGTAATAAACTGTGTACTCTAGGTATGGGCACAGTTTGTGAATCTGTCGGAAGAAGATCAAAGAAATTTCTTGGACTCATCATGCAAATGTAAAAATGGAGAAGTTGGAGATCATGCTACAGTTGATGCAGATGCAGAAGTGATTGGTATGTTATCTTATCTCCTTTGCTCATACCAATTGTCAAATTGAGAGTCTCTGTCTCATTGAAAGGACAAGTCTGGGATTATTATAATTGTTGATTATTCCAGAGATTACATTGTTGTGAATATTGTTTAATACACTCCCGTCACGAAAGTATCCGGACAGTTTCGAATTTGGGTTGCGAATGTGTTGCGAGAGAAACTTGTTTACAAATTTCAAAGACAATTTTCATAAAAACCTCTTCGTGAATTTCCTTGAAACTTTTTTAGAAGCTTCTTTGGCCTTTCGAACTAATCATTCGTCAAAAAATTCGATTTTATCGATTTGTAAACAAACATTGTAAGGGTTTTTTGTCAAGATGGTAGCAAACAAAAAGAAAGAATTGACCTATGAGCAGAGACTAGAAATTGTATTTTATCACAATAATGGAAAAAGTTATCGTGAAATTTCGAACATCATCGGATGCTCAAAGTCTGCTGCTTTTGACATATGCAAAAAATTTGAAAAAACAAGAAGCGTAAAAAATTTGCCGAGGTCAGGAAGACCAAGAACTCTCGCGACGCCAAGAGCCGAACGTTCCGTAATAACCGAGTTGCGTCAGAATAGATTTGCATCATTACGCAAGATTGCCACCAATGTTCGCAGGAAATTGAACTTTGAAAAAATGTCCCTGAACATTGCAAGAAAAGTCATTAAAAAATACAAATATGCCAGCTGCATAAGGAAAAAAAGGACATGTATTACCCCAATCAATCGCCGTCGTAGATTAGCTTGGGTCAAGGCTGTTACCCCTTGGAGTGTTGAAGATTGGGAGGATGTCGTCTTTTCTGATGAGTGTCGTTTCGCTCTCAACAGCAACGACTGTGGAAGATTGAGAGTTTGGAGACAGCCATCAGAAAGGAATGATCCTCGCTTTTTTCAACCAGTATTCATGAATGGTCCGTCAGTGATGGTATGGGGGTGCATCACAGCAGCAGGTGTTGGCAAATTAGCAGTTGTTGATGGCACAATAAATGCAGCAAAGTACTGCACTATGTTAGACGAGAATCTGCGTCCATCCATAGGGAAATGCTTTGGTGACGAAAATGCGCCCTTCATCTTCCAACATGACAATGCTTCTCCACATGCTGCAAGATACACAATGATTTATATCCAGCTCCGTCAAATCCAACGAATCAGATGGCCATCCCAAAGTCCCGATCTAAATCCCATTGAAAATGTGTGGGGCCATATGAAACGAAAATTGAATGAGAATCCCCCGAGAAATAAGGCTGAACTCATCACAAAAATATTTGAAATATGGGAAAGTGTTCCAAAGCTATACATCCAACGCTTGTACAGATCGATTCCAGCAAGACTTGCAGCTGTGAAGAAATGCCATGGCCATATGACCAAGTACTGAATGATATTTCTGCTTTGCAAAGACGTTTAAGAACTGCTGAAATGTTATCACATGTTATACTTGTTTATTGATTGATTGGTGACTGCTCCATGCAAACAGCTTTCCCAACTGAAACTAAACATATTGTCTTTCTCTTTTTTCGAAAGTAGCCATGTGTCTGGAACGAGTTTGCAAAAAATTACCATCTTTCATTGGTCCATTTGAATGGACTTCCTGTCGCCTGACTTTGCTGCGCTTTTTTGATTTGACCTCTGTTGACGTACGAAGCTCTTGCAGCGCAAAGGTTTCTTGTTTCAACCAAAAAGCAATAACGGATGAAAACATAGAAGTTTTGCAACATTTTGCTGCTCTGGCTCATTTTGGAAGGGTTTCTCAAAAGATTTTTATCACAAGATTAAGGAGTCGTTATCGGAAGCCTGAATTTGCTTTTGTTCGAAAGGGAAATCGATTATCGAACTGTCCGGATACTTTCGTGACGGGAGTGTAGTACTTTTTTCAATTTTGTTTCTCTTTTAATCTGCAAAACTACATATTTCAATCTGCTAAGAAGTGCGAAATGACGTCATTTTATATGATGTCACTCCACGTTGACCTGAATGAGGCTGCCAAATGTGTTGATATTATACCACTCACATTGCTAGCCTCCTTATCGTGCCTTTGCACACCCGTACAAAATCCACACAAAATGGCGACAATGTTTGGCCTAACTACGAAAATTCATCAACCAATTTATGAAAGTTTGAGGCATCTAAACTTGGATAGAACTCACGATTGGTGTTCAGCAGTTTGTAAGGTTGCTTTTTAACAGCAATTATATCAACCCCAGACTTGTCCTTTAAGAAGTCACCAAGACATAATTACTAGGCCTTTTATTGAAATTGCTCTCATGATTTTGTAGAGCTAGTTGCTAAAGATGTTGTTGCTACAGATGTTTAGCTAACTCAAGGGCTGCATGTTCAAGTATAAAATGAGCTTGTTGTATTTATTTGATTATTTCCACACGTACATAGACATTGTTTAGCAAAAAGAAAAATACTTTGTGTTTTTGTTAATGATTTTGTAAAGCTAGTTGCTAAAGATGTAGTTGCTACAGATGTTTAGCTAACTCAAGGGCTGCATGTTCAAGTATAAAATGAGCTTGTATTTATTTGATTATTTCCACACGTACATATACATTGTTTAGCAAAAAGAAAAATACTTTGTGTACATGTGTTTTATTTGTCCTGTCTGTAGATCACTTCCACATTGTCCTGTTCATTCACTTCATAGAAATTTACACGTTTTTTTATAAGAAACTGGTTTATAAGAAACTAATACTAAGATGGCCAAAATTTTAAGAAACTGTAGTTCTATGTCTGAGGAGCATTGAGAAAGTTTTAAAAGTAAAAAGCTTGGCTATTATAGCAATATATGGTTGAACCCTCATTCTTGAGCAATATTAACTAGCCCTTTGTATGTTTTCAACATAATAGAACACTGTTTATTCTTATATATGATGTTTTAAATGTCAAGACCAGATGGAAAAACTTGAATCTGTCAAATACGCCGCTGCATTAGCAGTAACAGGTGCTTGGAAGGTTACTTCTCGTGATAAGCTGTATGATGAATTTGGATGGGAATCATTAAACCTCCGACGATGGAGTAGACGCCTTATCCTCTTCTTTAAAATAGTCAAAAATCTGACTTCAGACTTACAAGACGTCCAGTTCCTCATCTTCAAGAATCCAATTACGATTTTCGCAGACGCGCTCCAGTAGGGAAAATTTGTGCAAGAACACAAGGTTTCAAATCAAGTTTCTATCCCAACTGCTTATCGGAATGGGAAAAACTCGACCCTGAGATAAGACTATCCAGCTCCGTAAATATTTTCAAGAGAAAATTAATGACAATTATCCGGCCACCTCCAGAGTCGGTTTACCGTATTCATGAGCCGAAAGGCTTATCCAACTTAACGCAGTTACGTGTTGGACTCAATAAGCTAAATTTTCACAAATTGATGCATAGCTTCAGGGATACTGTAAACCCTTTGTGCCCAACAAATGATGGTGTTGAGGATACGGAACACTATTTTCTGTTTTGACGTCCTTATGATGCAAATAGATTTGATTTTCTCAACAGTGTAAACGCGATATTGTTGCCTCATTGTTTAGTAAATCTTTCAAATGAAGAGCTATTAAAAATCATGCTCTATGGCCATGAACAGTTATCATTTGATTCAAATGCAAAAATTCTCACAGCAACGCTAGAATATGTCCAGGCGTCCAAACGTTTTGAATAAATTGGTAATGAAAACCTGTACGTAAATTCTCCTCTCACTTAAATGTTTTCTTTTTCGTTTATTTATAAAATCGTTTTTGTATTAGCTAAATAGCATATTGTGTCGTGTAATCAGTTTTATGTGTTGTATGTTAAATGCCAGGAGGTAGTCATGATATTTTTGCTCCCCCTGGTATCGTCCTTGTAGTGTGGTATAGTGCTACGTGTTGGACTCAGTGGAGTGTGGTACAGCTACGTGTTGGACTCTGTAGTTAATGCTTCGTAGCTGATTCGTCGTTAGTGTTGTAGGCAATCCATGGTAGTAAACTTTTAAATAGAATATAAAAAATGTCGAGAAACATATGTGCAGCAGTGTTAGCGACCACATTGATAATCCTGCATTCTAAAAATAAGAAAGCAATTAAGAAACTTTTATTACTAAAATGGACAAAATTTCATGTTAAATTAAGAAACTTTTAGTACTACGGCCTGATCGTAGTTTCTTATAGAAAAACGTGTAGCAGAAGAGAAGCATAAAATGGATGGTAGAATGATGGAATTGAAGTGCGTGATCAAATTCTGGGAGAAAGATATTAGTAGGCCTTGCTAGTCGTTCTCCTCTTCAGTTTTGAGACATATTCTGTTTACTTGCCATCTCAATGTATTCTTCCATGATTAAAAGTTGATTTATCACTGTTTCTAGAGAATGTGTTGAAAAATCCAAACTTTGAAAGAATCAGCAGAAATATTCAAGATTTTTTAAGAAGTGATAATCTTGCGAAGGTAAGCATGTTTGTAAGTTATTATTGCATGTGTTACAGCATTAATTACCTTTGCATGCTATGTATATAACGGGCGTCCCAAAAAATTTTCCCGATTTGAACTGTTATTTTAGTAAAAGTGTATGTTATTTGATAAGAATTATAAAACATATTTGATATTCTATGGTCAACTTAGATCTGAGTATTTGTTTCATTTTCTTTTTGAGCATTGATTTTCTATGATTGTCTTCCTAAAAAATAGAATACCTGAATTGCTCAAGAAAAGCCATTAACAGTTTATCAATAAAATCGTTAGCTTGAACCTCAAAGTCCACGGCAATTCCACTTTATAACTGAATTCCAACAGCACGGAGTTTAAACTCCATGAAGAGACCCAATGAAAAAGTGACATTTGTAAAACATGGAAGGAATTGAACATATCTCCATCGCTAGATTTTTCACCTCTTCAAGCATTTCTCCAGCATATTTTGGAAAATGCATATTTTGGAGGTCGTTTGATGAGCCACAACTTCGGAAAAAATTATGAGGAGCCAAGTTGGTCGTTCAGGAAGTAATTGCTGTTTACATCATTCAAAATGAGACAATGGTTGTTTTTCTTTGACTGTTCAAACAGGGAATCGCTTCGACCTGAACAAGGTTGCCAAATGTGTTGATATGCCGCTCACAATGCTAGTCTCCATATCGTGCGCTTGTCCAAAGGTAACCCTAACCCTAACTCTAAATGACTCTAACTCTAACCCTAAATGACTACGAAATTTTGCCTGACTTATGAAAATTCGTTTTTGTATTTATGGCAGTAAGAGATGTCACAAATTGGAAAGAACTCACGTTTGATGTTCGGCAGTTGGTTAAGGCTGCTTTTTGACAAGAATTTTATAACCCCCGCTGTCCGGGGTTGATAGAAGTAATGTTAAAAAGCAACCTTACCAACTGCTGAACACCAATCGTGAGCTCTTTCCAAGTTTTGTTTGATGCTTCGAACTTTCATAAATTGGTTGATGAATCTTCGTAAGTTAGGTCAAATATCGTTGCCATTTTGTATTTTGTACGAGTGTGCGATAAGGAGGCTAGCAATGTGAGTGGTATAATATCAACACATTTGGCAGCCTCGTTCTGGTCAACGTGAAGCAAGTCTTATAAAATGAAGTCATTTCGCACTTCTTAGCAGATTGAAATTTGTGGTTTGGCAGATTAATAAAGAAAAAAATTGAAAAAAGTACCACACACCATTCACAACAGTGTAATCTCTTGAATGATCAACAATTATAGCAACCCTGGACTTGTCTTTTAAGTATAAGTCCATTGTATAATTGCTGATGCTATTTATAAGCAATATTTCATGGTTAAAAAGAGGCTTCTTCCTTGTTTTCAGGAGTCACTCTCTGAATTTGAAGAGGACTTGATCACATCGATGACAAATGATCCACTTTCTGTATTACATCTCGATATCCCATCAAGGTAAGAATACTCTGAATGAGTTATTAAAAGTTCAAACACTACGATGATGTAATTATTCTTCATTTGCCCCTAGTGCCCCCCCTCAGGTCAAAAGTACCTTTGTTCAGAGTCGGAAACGACCAAGTTGCTCAAACGCTGAAGGTTGGAAGAAAACTTTGCTTCATACAAGTGGAGCAGATAACGAATTTGCAAGCTTACAAATATTTTTGGTGCACCGGACAAATTTTCTATATATTTTTTCATATTTACCGGATGCGCCAAAAAATTTCAGGGGTGTGAAAAATCGTGGAGCCCAGAGTAGTGGATGTATTTGAGGATGAATCGAATTTTGGTTGATAGCCGAAAGAAGTCTTTTATGATTTTTCTCACAGTTGATTTAATGAAAATTCGTTAATTGCAAAATGGCGGAGAAGGGGCGTGAAACACTCGATCAAATTGTATGGAATCTCGCACATGTGCAAGAACATTTCACTATCATGAATTGCAAGAAAAGAATTGCTGAAAATACTGCAGTTTATCGATCCTATTGCAATAATAGTGCAGACCATATTCAATGTCAGAAGTTTCTATAGGCTTTGACTAAATATTTCAGGCCCTTTTTCAGCCAAAGTGCAAAGGAGAGATTCTCATAAATTCGAATTTACGTATATTATTAGCACTCGCAAAAACACAAGAAAAGTCACAAAGATACTTCAGTATTGAACACACCAAGCAAAGTATGATCCATATTCAAATCAACCCAGTATTCTAGGTGCAGGGCAATTTCAAACGTCTAAACCCTCTTGGCGCATCCAGTGTATATAATATTTCCGAAATTTTGCTTTATTTCAGTTTTGAGAGAATGATAATCCATGGATTGTGTCAATACATGCACCTCCGAGCAATGAGTAAGTACTTTTTCAGATTTATCACGATGCTTCTGTTAGTTTTACTGTATTTGACCAAAAATGTTGAAGGGTAATGAAATGAAACTACTCGATCAGACATAGCTCCAATCAACTCCAATCACTTTGGAGCCAGAGAGCACTTCAAGAAAGATGGGATTTAGACTAAATTCACACGATACATTTTGAAAATGGCAGGAAATTGGACGGTGAAAAACTCGCTCCACGCTCCCCAAGAGTTTGGGCCTAAAAATGTACTGCATACCTTAAAAATCGATAAGCCTTGTTTGGAAAGTGTCCAAAAATGTTGCGTTTTTTCAGCGTTTTCGCATGTTCAAACGATACCGTTTTCGTAATGTAGCTGTTAGAGTTCCGTCTTCAATATCTACTAGCAAAAGATGTCCCGTTTTCGTGCGAGCGGGAGGCCTTTCTGTCACATTTTTCACCACCCACCCATTCCTTGGGGGGGGGGGTACATAACATGTATAGGGTACGGGTGTGTGCCGCCCATATGGATGGGTTTTTGGGCCCAAATTCTCTAAACAAGGGCCCCTCTTTCGATAGATTTTCCTTAAACATGGGTGGGTTTTCCAGAAATTGGAAAAAAATGGCCGAAAATGGGTAGTTTTCCGGCAAAATTCACCATTAAAGTTGGTGTGATGGCTAGTTTCGGAGTTAGAAGAGGGTAGCTTTCTGAAAACCGGGCAGCAGACCCCCGTCTATCCGCAAGTCGTGTACCCTCCCCCCGGGACTGTTTCCAAATTGCGCCAGTGTCGTAAGAACGTAGTCTTTATCATGTATGTTTCCTCTTTCAGCGCACAAATTCAAGAAAAAGCGGATCATGGAAATCGAGAATGAATCATCTTCTTTTGAAGCACCAAATCCATTGCTGTCACAATATTTAGAAACTTTTCACAAGTAAATAAACTAGCCAAATCATTTGCGATGACTGGAATTTCTGTGTATTATATATTGGTAGCATTATGATTTTATTTTATCTTATTGGGAAGTCTTTAATGTGCATCAGTTTTAAAGGTTTGATATGTTTCCTTTTACTGTTAAAGCAAGGGAAATGTGACCAGCATAATCCAAAGATATTTGATACTTCTTAATCATTATTGCATTATTATTCGAGTAATAATTCGAGTAATATTCGAGTAATAATATTGCATTATAATTCGAATAATATTATGATATTTGTTTGAAAGTAATTGATCGGAGATGCACCATAAAAGAAGGCCACTTAGCTTCCGATTGTTCTCATCAATCAAGAACATGAGATAGGTTATATTCGTTGGAGCGGTCAGTAGAATCTAAATATTATTGTTATCATTGAATCATTGAAAAGTAACATTCGATTATCATACGTTCGATATTTGCACTATCCATTTAAAGCTATCACATTACTCTTGCCTTGACCGTAATATTTTTAAAATTGTATTGTATAACCCTGTAATGGATGACGAACAGTGGAGATAATCACGAAGTTTGTGAACATTCCAACAAGTGTCCTTTTTTGTTGCTTTAGTTCTGCTGTTATTTTTGGAAGAAAAGATCAATCTACCTAATACCGATATCTAAACCAGACTAAACCAGGATTTTTGTAAAATCATTTTAGTTATAGGTAAAGGCTAATTTCCTATCAGTGGTATTTTCCAAGATTTTGTTTAGTTCTGGGGGTGGAGTGTTCAGCGATCAGCGACTATGGATTGTTTAGAACTTTGCCAGCTCGAAAAATTCAACTAATTGTACAGATATAAATTCCAGGAAGGTTATTTTTTCATCATGCATGTCAAATACATTTACGAGCCTACAATCCAGAGATGCTCTAACTTTTCCACCAGCTTAATGTGTTTACTTGCACAGCACAGCTCAATACTCAAGTATCTTTGTTCTTAATTTTGGACTGCACAATGCAAAAGTACGAGAACAGAATTTTGGGGTATCATTTTTGGTAAAATCACAAGTAATCATAAATTTTGGGGTGTCATTATAGAACAATAACTCTCTAGGGTATTTATTTTGATCAAAATTCACTTACTTGGGTAAGATGTTGGATCGTTGTCATAATTTTAGGGTACATATTTTCTATGGCCTTAAAGTGTTGGGGTATAAATTTTAGGGTGTGATTTCAGACGTCAGGGGGCACACCCCCGTCACTGGCCTATTGAGGTTACCTCCCCTCCCCGGCATGAGTGATGCGTTGCACTACTGTCAAGGCGGCCTAGAAATGAAAAGTTAATTTCGTAAAGGATAAGTCCGGGGTTGATAAAATTATGTTAAAACGCAACATTACCTACTGCTGAACACCAATCGTGAGTTCTTTCCAAGTTATGAGGCCTCCAACTTTCATAAATTGGTCAATGAATCTTCGTAAGTTAGGCCAGGCCAAATATCATCGCCTTTTTGTATTTTTTTACGAGCGTGCGAAGGTGCGATAAGGAGGCTAGCAGGTCAACGTGAAGTGACGTCATATTAAATTGCATCATTTCGCACTTCTTAACATTAAAAGAGAACAATATTGAAGAAAAGTATTACACACCCTTCACAACAGGGTAATCTCTTGAATGATCAACAATCATAAAAACCCCGGACTTGTCCTTTAAGAGTGTTAGAATCATGAAAATCTTCTTCCGTTTTATATTTGATGAGAACTCTTCCACATTTATCCTAACAAGCCATTGCTGGGTCATAGGGCCGTCTCTGCCCTAGAGTGCCCGAGCGAAAAATTCAATTACTTTGTGTTTAGGCAGCAGAAAGGTTCAATCGAAACCTGGCATTTTCTACCATGAAGGGAAATAAAACTTTGTACTTTCAGGCAACTGTGCTAACAGCACTGTCTGTTTACTATGCCGCAGTGGAAACAAAGAGACTGAAATTTGACCAATCTTTTTATGAGAAGAAGCTTTCACGTTTTGGGTCGAATTTTCACGACAGTTTATCCCGCCAAATTCCCTAAAATTTTTATGTAATCAAGTATTGATATTGCTCTTGTATCGTCTGGCCTAATTTTCAAATGTTTATTTCAAAAATTTAGCGTTTCTTCCAACTCCCGAAGACTTCTTCCCTTGAAATAATACAAATCCGTTCTACTTCTGTTGACTTCCATAAATTCTACCAAGAAACAAATTGATCAAATACGCTTCAAATACGCTTCAAATACCAGAGAATAAGCTCAAAAAAAAGACGCAAAATTATCTGCTCATGAAATTTATGTCTCTGAATATCAGTTACAAATGATAATGTTACTTGTATTTCAACTGTTAAGCGTATAATTTGAAAAAGATACAAGAAAAAGAACGAATTAGTAAAGAGCATGAAAGAGAAGTCTCAAAATGTTTTTGTCGGCATACTGATAACAGAAATTTAATTAATATCTGCCCTAACGATCGAAATATTTTGCAGTTGCGTTACATTGAAATCTGGAAGTTATCATCTTTCAAATTTTAGTGGGAAGTTTGAAGTCGACTTAAATTTACGAAAATTTATAGGACAAGCGTTTACATCTAGTCCTTTACTTGACTTTTTTCGTCAACAAGCTAAGTTGTTATCAAATCCAGAGGAGGGAATGATATATCGAGAAACTGGAGGGTCTTAATGAAAGAGGAGAAATGCAAAGAAAGGGTCGATTTTTTTTAAGTTTCAAAAAATGTATCACAAAAAAATTTCAAACACATATCGGATAAAATTTCAAGCTTCAAAATTGGGCGAATTAAGGTAAAAAGATTGACTGGCGAAAGGTTTCTTTGAAAGCAGCATCAGATAGGTTTTTGAAATAGTCAGAAAAAGTTAATGCAAAAAGCATGTCTACAAGACGTAGAAAACGACTACAAAACTTGGAAATACTAAATTCTGTGCAAAACAGCAAGATACAAAAACACTAAAATACGAAAACGGCAAAATACAAAAACATAACAATAATCAAATGTCAACTACAATCAATGTTTGCTTTACATGTCCATGGTTTGTGTGTCAATGTCCAATTCTTCGTGTGTCCTATCTTTAGCAAGTAGCCGTGGAATCACTTCTACATATCAATCTGTATCTGCCCATAACACAGCTGTGGCATTTTCCTTTACGACTTTTCAGCTCTTGCCTGGCAGCAAAAGATAGAGCCGACGTGTAGGCTTTGATCGTGGATTTTGAGAAGTTGTTACCAAACAAGCCTCCTGCGGAGTGTACGTACCTCGTGAACGGAGTCTGAGGAAGGTCCTTGTTGTTTTGCACAGTTCTGAAACCTGGTGTCATGAAAACATTCCTTCGGGTCATTCCCAACGCTGTGTAGATTCCATTTTGGTAGCCAGAGAAGTTGAATTTGTCGAAAGCAAACAAAGTTGCATTTGCTTCGTATTTCAATGCGAATTTAACTTCATCTGACGTAGGCCCGTACCACGATGACGAGTATTTATCGAAGTTGAATAGCAAGATAAATTTTGAAGCACCTGGCCTAAATTGTTGCTGTGTTGCACGCAAGATGGCGTCGTTATAATCATTTGTATCTTTAGAATCTCCAGTGTATTCCATGGTCTTAATAGCAGTTGCAATTGCATTTTCGGTTGAGAAGTATTGTCCGTTAAATGTATGACTTCTTGAACCATATCGCATCTCACTCTTGGCACCGAAACTGATCAGCGCATAACGAGTGTTGAGTCCTAATGCTGCGATTTTCTTGTTTGCATTGTACAGCATTGCAGCAACGAATTTCTTGGCATTTTGTGCTTGTTTGCGTGCCGACATCACAACAACAATATCAACGGCATTGCTTCCTTTTTGGGTCCATTTGTCACCGTATTTCTTGCCGTTCACTGTCCTCTCTAAAATGCGAAGAAAGAATGGTATTAGATACTGGGTTTTATGAAGTCGCCTGAGCTACCAAATGGGAAAGGGGCTCTGTGCAGGAGGAGGGGCCAAGCAATAAATTGATTGAAATACCAATGCCATGGCAATAAAATACCAAGAGTGAAAGCCAACAAAGCGATTATCAATGGGAACGAGTTCGGTGATTCTGAATCAAGAACGGTCGATTTTTTAACTGACAAATTCAATGCTTTGCTTCTTTTTTGTGAACAGCTCAACTTTAGAAAATTGCAATTGTGCAAGAGATTCTAGCACGAATAAATTTGCAGCGATGTAACGACTTCTTAAATGTATACAACAGCGATGGAAGTTTGAGTAGCCAACCAATCTGAGCGTCAAGAAATCACATTCAGCTCCCTGATTCTAGTTGAGTAGAATGAATAATGCCGATTGATTCCATGTCATGTTTCCATTGTCGAGTGTTAGCAACAGTTGCACCCTCTAGACTTATATCATGAAGTAATTTATGATGAACAGTCTGCAATCAGCTGGCGTCTTGAAAGCGAGGTCCAATCAGATGGGGCATTATCTCTTTCACTTCTAACTCGCGTGTTTTATCAAGATCGATTAACTTTCATCATAAACTAGAAATAAGAGGGAAATGAAAAGAAATCCTAAAAGACACTTACTGCAATCCTTTACATAAGTCGCACGACTGCCTTGCATTTTCAGCATCGTTCTGTATGCAGCAACAGAGTGACAATGAGCAGTCTTGTACGCTTCATTGCTTTCGCTTTCAGCAGTATCAATCTGGCATGCCTTCAAGAATGCTAACGGATCAACCTTGTTGAAATGACCTGCAAGAGGTGATGTCTTAGATTTGAACAAGTCGATGCATCGTTCAGAAGGAGCTCTATTGTAAGCCGGGGCGTCATTGTTTGTTGGTTTAATGACACACTCGCTGTCCGACGATACCAGCCATGAATTGGCCAATTGTTCTGGTGATCCAGAGAGACGGCCGTTGGGGAGTCTGAATTCATCATATATTTCTCTGTTGTTTGTACCAAGGATACCTAACAAAAAATGAAAAAATGGCATCAAAAGCGGCAGGAAAATCTTTTGCCTCTAAGCTAAATTCCAACAAGAATCAATCATCCGAATGATTTGAGAAATAATTTTGAATGTAAAGAAGGAAAGCGTAGACATGATCGGACGTTTAAAAATCTTCAGAACCAATTTACAAGGTATTTCGAAGACTTTGTAAGTTATCTGGCTCATAATTTTTTTAAGTTATATTTTTAACTTATAATATTGTCTCAAACTTGATGTCACGCGAAAAGGTACACGAATAAAAAAGAAAAAGATGTTTTGATATTAATTTTGCGTTGTCACAAATCTCACGTTACATCTGATTTGAGACGGATTTATAATTTTATGCAAGTCTAACCCGACTTCAAGCACAAAATTTGGTCAACTGGCTGTAAGAAAGCGAGTTTCCATTTTCAAAGTATGTCTGCAATGTTTTCGCTCGGAGATATCTGTCCAAAATTTTTCCGTCCAAAGCAATGGGATATTAGCGCAATTAGTTACCTTGTGATTTGCCATAATGCCAGCCAGAGAGTTCAATTGTACACAAGAAATGATCAACATCACATCTGATGGTGACACCTTGTTTGAAAGTACATTTGATGTAATTCATCCATCTCTTACAGGCACCATCCGCAGTCTCGATCGGCAGACCATTTACTCGTCTACTTCGTGTTACTCCTGCTTTCGTTGTTTTGATTGTCCCTTCAACAAGACCATTCTTGTGGATCTTAACCGTCAGTGCTGGTGTTTCTGTAATGATTGCATTTTCCTGGCTAAGGATTGTGAATTTTCCATTGTGGAAGTCACGTGCAAGCATGTAAGTGCAACTGGATTTTGTGTATTTTGGGAATTCGTAGAATTTTCCATCGAAGGTCATGACGTGGTTCTTTCCGAAGATCATTGCGTATGCTGCAATTTGAGAAAAAATCACTGTTAATATATATATATATATATATATATATATAAAAATCTGATACTAATGCCCCATTCACACTGCAAGTAAAACTGGCTTAAATTAAACCAGGTTTTTGAATAGGACCTTCTGATTGGTCAAGCCAACAAATCCAGTCATTTGATTGGTTGATTTTTAAACTGGTTTAAATAAAGCTGGTTTAATTGTGTCAGTGTGAATGCAGTATAAAATTCACTAATAAACACTATACAACATGGCTTTATTCGGCACATTCTTGCAGTTTGTAATGCCTTGCTAGGAACTTATGCATCAATCAACAAAGGAACGGAATCAAAGGAAAGGAGAGCAAAGGAATCAGCTTATGCACTAATCAACAAAGGAACGGAATCAAAGGAAAGGAGAGCAAAGGAATCAGCTTATGCACTAATCAACAAAGGAATGGAATCAAAGGAAAGGAGAGCAAAGGAATCAGCTTATGCACTAATCAGCAAAGGAATAGTAAGGTTGATACATGAAATAACTTCAAAAGCCATATGTAGCCTAAAGGTTAAAAGAATAAAACTTCTGGGCTTTTTCTCTGTTTCTTAAACTTTAACGTACTTCTTTTCGTTACCACTAATGACGAAGATTTAAGCCAGAAACGTTCAGTCTTCGAGGCTCTAGGCCATCAACTTTGCTTGAAGTTATTTCATGCATTCATCGTTTAAAATATAGCTGCAACGACATACAAATAATTCATATCTGATGAATATTGGCTATGGTACATTTAGGGGAGTATGGTGCCTTCTTAGTCCTTTCCTCTTGTTCCTACACTCCTCTGAACCTTCACAGCTATTGATATTCAACATCCTTTCTGATATCTTTTAAAAGGCAAATTTGTTTTGAGTCACACACTGATAATGACTTACGTCAGAAACAGTGCCACCGAGAGGTTTTGGAGGCCCAGGGGCAAAGTGCACAACGAGGCCCCCTGCAGGCGAAGCGAGCAGACAGCAGGAGGGTCCGGGAGTACTCCCCGGAAAATTTTTCGATCATGCCCTTTACACAAGCTTAAAATGCATTTCAGAAAATTTCCTGCGGTCATAATATTAAAATCTTACTTTATGAAGCCCCTATACCCTGACGCCCTGGGGAAAATCGCCCCTCCTGCTCCCTCTCTCGGCGGTCCTGGTCACAAAGGTATATACTATTTGTATATACTATTTGTATATACTATTTTTCTAAAAGGCAAAGTAAAGGAGAAAAAGTTGCAAAAACAGTGACTTATAAAACTATGAAACAAGTAAACGACTGAAAATGTAGTGAACGTGAAGAACTAACCAACCACAAAACAGGTTAAAGAATTACTCACTTCTGATTGGATTAGCACGTCGTGTCAAAGGACTGACATAGCGATAATAAATGCTCATCTTTGATCTTCTGATGAAACGATCCAGCATGACTTTGTTCCATCTATATGCATGGAAAAGACGTTTGCCGTATTTCTTCAAAATGTTTGCGTGCACATTTGCATATTGGCTAAGGGCCTCAAAGTCTTCAGGTGCAAGCAAATTCTTAGCAGTCGTAATGGTCCTCATCAAGGCTCCTTTTGCATACTGAACAGCAGACATCAATTCCTTCTCAGCCAAATTATAGGCAGCTCTAAATCCTGAAGTTTTGGTGGCAATGTAGTAAGGCCTAGCTCGTTGAACGATGCTTTTCTTGATATCGGCAACAATATTGTTAGCAATGCGAACAGCACGGGCATATCGTCTTTTCAATGCTAGGAAGGCCTGATGTGAGAATACTCTTACTTTCTGGTAGGCTTCTGGGATACTATCTGAATTCAAGATCGAGACAGCTGCAACCTTGGTTTTCTTGAATGCAGATTTTGTCAATTCAGCTCCTTCATTTAAAGTTTTGACAGTCAAAACTTTGGCGAGGACAAAACTATCTTTCACCAATTGTACCAAAGTTTCCTTCTTCTCAATTGCCAGTTTTTGCAATGCTGCTCCTCTAGACTTCAAGTGCTGGCCTAATTTTGCATGAGCCAAATAGCTTTCGTTCAAATCCTTGCGAAGCTCCAAAGTTCTTGCTCTCAATTTCTCAAGCAGTGCCCTTGTGACAGCAATTGTTTTCTTGGTCACCTTGTTTGTGTACGTTTTGACAGTTTCCTTGGCTTTGTTTGTATGATGACTGAAACTTGGGGTGATTTCAAATGGATGACTGACGCTCATTACTACACCACCATCATTGACTTTTACGTTAACGTATTTCGTCACATCAGGAACGTATGATCTCATCTTTTCAGCATAGGCGTTCAAATCGAAGTTATCCATATAAACCATAGACGAGTGTATAGCTCTGAGTGACTCTTTGGACGCAGCTTTGAACCATCGTTTAGCTGCGACTGGAACTCTTGGGACCATGGCAATCACCTTCATATATCCTTGGCTGTATAGTTGTTTTATGTTTTCCTTGAGACGATAGTACCTGATCACAAAGACAGCTGTTTCGTTGATTTCATTACCAACAAACTTGAGCGCATCGACAGTCATCTTGACACGTGGTTGAATGTAAACATGATATCTTGAAATAATCATTTCTTCAACATCTTTGTATACTTTCTTTGCATCTCCTGGGACTTTCATCAACACTGCAAGGGTTTCACCAACTGTCATCTGCTTCATGGTCTCAATCATTTTTCTTGTCTTTGATTTCTCCCACATTACCGTTACTTTCTCTACTGCCTTCGTTTTCAATTCCTGGCTCTTCTCAATAATCTGCTTCGTGTAGGCCTTCATGATAACAACAGCTTTGCCATACTGAGTTTTCAGTTCAGCCGCTACAACTGCGTACTTCTTGTAAAAATACCTCTTCATCTCGTTGTATTTTTCTGTTCCAAAAGCAGTAACCTTATCCTGGTATTCCTTTGCAATTTCTGTAACCTTGGTTGAAAATTCCTTTACATTATTCACAACAACACTCACTGACCTTTCATATAGCTCGACAGTCTTTAAAACAATGTGTTCAAGAGTTGTGGTATCAATGAACGAGTTGAATTTGGAGACCATTTCATTGTACTTCTTCATTAGTTCACTTCTCTTGGTCTGCACGTATGCTTTGAAGTCCTTGACGGCTTTCGCGTAAGCTACAAAGAATCGCTCTAATCCAGCTCTTGCAAGTTTTCTCAGCTCAACAACGATTTCATGTCTGACAAATTCATCAGCAATTTCTCCCCATATTTTGTTTGCGAAGATTGGATAAAGTGGAGAATCCTTCCATTGTGCAACCAGCTTGGCATATTGTTGCTTTAATTTCTCGAGTTGTTCGACGCAGAATTTTGTACATTCAGCCTTGATCTTTTGTGGAAGGGATTCAAGAACTTTGTAATACACATTGCGTATGTTCAGGACATCAGCCACAATTTTGTTGTACACTTCCTTTGTTTTTTCATCGGTGACTTCGGCAAAGAATTGCTTAACTGCCTTGGGGACTTCAGTTTTCAATGTTCTCCATTCATAGTTGACAACCTTTTTGAGAGCGGCCTCAATCTTGCTGACACTGTTCCAGAAACATTCAACGGGGTCTGCTCTGAAGGAAGCCAATTGTGCTCTCGCCAGATCTGGTATGGAGCTGATTATTGCCTTCAACTTTTTGATCTGTGGGGCAAGCTTTTCTTGAATTCTGGTCAGGGTGAAGATCAAACTTTTACGAATCTGTTTGGCACCAGCGACAATTTCTTTGACAGTTGCATGTTTCTTGAGCTCTTCTATTTGCTGTTTGATTTCAGCGATTTTTGGGTGATTCTTCAATTCATTGATCTTTACCTTTACTTCTTCAATCTTCTTTCTCGTCATCTCAATTGCCTTCTTTACGAATTTCTCAAGCTTCAAGTATAACTCATGTTTTATCATTTGTTGATACTTTGGATGATTCTTGATTTTCTTGATCAATCCCTCAACATATGCGACGATTTTCTTGTATTGGACTTCAAGTTTAGCAATGCCTTTCTTGTACATCTCAACAGAAGTTTCTTTTGCATTTTCGTAGAATTTCTTGCTGAGTTCTATGGCTTCGGCGTAGTATTTCTTAGCCAATGCTTTACCTTTGGTCAAATATTTTTCAGTGTATTTCATCACAGCTTCATATTGTGGTCTGAAGGCCGTGATGGCTTCTTCAGCGAGCAAAACAGATCCCCTCAGTGCCTGATTTATGATGCTGACAGCTTCATCTTTAACAACTGGCAAAAATTCTTTCATGAATTTCGTCTTCAGTTGCATCACTTGTGTGTAGATTTTTCCGTAATGCTCCTTCACAGCTGCTTTAACTGCCTTGATGTACTTCGCAATGGCATCCATCACTAACTTCCTGCCTCTAACAGTAAGCTGTCTAATGCTGAGATTCTTGTTGGCTTCATAAATTTTCTTTACCTCTGTAACTAATTTGTTGTAACTAGCAACTGTCTTCTCCTTGAGTTCAGTTGATTTTGCTTTCACATAGCTTGTGATCTTCTCATATAATTCAATAACCTCTGGTTTTACAGTCTCCAAGTAAATCTTCTCAAGCTTGGCATAATTCTCAACGGTGATTTTCTTTCCCTTCTGATACATGTCTTTTACAACTGCAACAGCTTTCTTTGTGAAAACCTCCACTTTGGCATATCTTTCCTCAATCTTCGCAATAGCATCCTTGCCAACTGCAATAATTTCATTTCCAATCTGTTCCCATGTTTTGTCTTCGTACTTCCTGTACAATGCGCTGATATCCTTGTAGAGCTGGTCGTACTTAGTTCTCAAGGTTTTCTTGACAACAGCATACTTCTCCTTTGCGATGCCATATACCAGACCTTTGTAGATGTTAGCAACAACAACAACATCATATCTGACATCACTGTAGACGAGAGCAGCGCGCTGTCTCAGAAGAAAAATCGTATTCTTGATTGGCTGGCCGTACTTTTCCATGAATGTCTTGCTAAGTGCTTCTGCCTTCGTTTTCAACAAAACAGCGTTTATTCTGACAACTTCAAAAGCATCGGTGATGAGTTTCGAGAATGTTTTCTGGCTGGTGATCACTGCTGTTCGGACTTCTCTGTACCATGTTTCAAAGTCTTTCTTTGGGATAGCCTTGATCATTTCTACAACACGCATGCTTTCCTTTGAAACGTATCCATAAACATCATTCAATGCCTTTCTGGCTTGGATCAGTTGACTTTGCACAGTTTTCAAGACTCTAATCAACACGACAGTTACATTAACCTCCTTGGCTGCGGCGATCAGCTCGGTAATCTTTCCATTGACACCATATCTGGCCAGATGATTCAGCAGATCCATGTCTTCCCATGCCTTTTTCAACGGAGTGGCGACATCCATTTCAGCAATCTGGGTAAGAAGACTTGCTGCTTCTCTCAGTGCAAGTTCGGTGTATCTGCCTGTGTAACTAAGAGACATTTCAAGGATTTCCTCCACTGGCCTTGACAGAGCAATGCTAATGATTTCTGAGATAAGATTCCTTACACGGATGGTTCTTGCTTTTACGTCAGCATAAATCTTGGCTCTATTGTTGTACACTTTCTTGGCTGTTGCAACACTTTCTGTGAGAGCTGCAGCACTTCCATCAATCACCTTCTCTGCTATTTCTTCAAGTGTCATGGATGAAATCTTCTTCACATCTTCGATGTATGTCTTTAAGCTGGTCTTTGCTCGGCTGTACACGTCTCCATACACTTTCGTCACTATTTTTGCGTATAGTCTGTAGTATACGTCGAAGACATTGCCAAATTCATATTCCAAAAGCTCCAATGCACGCACTTGGCTCTTGATATCCAGATACAAAGGTGCAATGGGCTTAAGAAGTGGTTTGGTGAAGTCTAAGATTATCTTGATGATTTTTGTTGCAGTTGCTTTCAGTGGTTTGTAAAGGTTGGTGATTTGAGCTTTCAAAACAGCAATGGCATTCTTATAGCCTTTGGTGACAAGAGGACCGAAGTGTTTCTCTATCGACTTTGCGATCTTTCTAATGCATGCTGTCAGTGGGGCGAATGCTGATCTTACTTTCTTGAGCACTTTTTCCACCTTTTTGAGGTTCATTCTACCACTCTTGATCATACTGAAGGCTGCTTTCTTGAGTTCTTCGGGGAGGTTATTCAGGACCCTCTTGATCTTCTCCAGATGTGCCTTCACTTTAGCACCCATAACTTTGTACTCCATGATCTTCCTGGTCAGTTCACGGGTCTTCTCTTCAATATTGATGGCTCTGATTTTGGCAACATATTCCTTGATTATGTCCACAACTTTCTTGTCACTTAAAGGCATCCTGACACTTTCCAAGTATTTCTTAGCATCGGCAGTGAGCTTGCTGAGTTGCTTGGAAAGATTTGCTTTGTAAGATTTGACAAGCTTCTCAACCAACTCAACTAAACTTTTTACGATCTCTTCCGTTGTCTTTCCTCTGATTTTGAATTCTTTTGCCAGCTTGATTGCTAATTTCGCAACTGGGACTCCAGCTGTGGTGACACTTTCCACTGCCTTGTATGCATTCTTGGTGAATTCTATCCCGTCCTTCATTGCAATTCTTGAGAAACTAAGCACCTTCTTTGAGTATCGTTGTGCTGCAGAGACCATTTCTGGAACTTTGCTAGCCAACTTCGTCATGCTTTTGCTTGTTAGTTTCAATCCTTGCTGTCCAAGTTGTGCAGCCTTTGTTAATCCAAGCATGATCATCTCTCCAGCTTTGTTTCTGGCAGCAACAAAGTCGAAGCTGTCGAATCGTCTGTCTGCTTCGTTGATCATTTCCAAGGATTTCTTGACGAGTCTTTTCAGAGTATCCATGCTGACATCTTGGCCAATCTCAGCAGCAGACGTGGAGAGCTTCACAGCATCTTTCAATGCTCTGGTGACAGCAGGTACAACCATATCTTTGATGCTCTTGACAGTGTCTTTGTTCCACTCGAAGAAGACTTTGCTAGCGGATGATGTTAGCTCATATTTGAAGACAGCTTCTTTGAAAGTTTCTGCTCCAGTTTTTCGTTCAACGCTAAGCGAAATGATACGATCGTTGATGACTTGAAGAAGGAACTGTACGCTTGTCTTTGGGGTTACTTTCAAGTTGAAGACAACAAGAGAATTCTCCCTGTCGAATGCAACAGCCCATCCGAGAGTGGTCCTTTGGTAGAAGACATGGAAACCAGCAGCAAAATGAACAGGGTCGAATCGCGCGACCAATCCAAAAATGCGATTCATGAACTCAGCACTGACTGTTACTTCTTTTCTCTCGTTATTCCATCGTGCACCAAATACAACTTGTCTTCCCTTCTTCAATAAGTCAAAGCTCAACAGGAACGTGTTTTGCTCCTTGTTGTATTTGCCAACCATTTGGAATGCTTGCTTTCCCATAACAAGCAAGTCTATTGACCCTCTCTTCTGTTCAGCGCTGTACAGACCTTGAAGTTTGACAATTGATCTTCCCATGACAATCATTTCAACAGAGCCCTTGGTCTTCTCAAGAGTGCCAACGGTCTTCAACATGCTGGTCTGTCCTGCTTTAAGTTCCAATGAAACTCTGGTCTTGGAGAATGTTACGGTCGCTTCAAAAATATCTTTCATGATGAGTTTGTTGCCTTCCATTTTCTGCATGCTGAAAACAGCATTGCCAGTTCCTCTGTCGACATCTAGGCTTGAAGTGAGACGAGCACTACGACCAAATGCAGAAGCTGTGAATGAGATACTCTTAGCTTTCTTGTTGTATTCTGATCCAATGAAGAACCTTTGGTTGAGAGCAGAGAATGCAAAGTTAAGTCCTTTCAGATCAGCCTTATTGACGTATGCTGCAACAGTTTGAAGGGTTCTTTCATAGTTTTCCCAGCTCAGTGTCATGTCTGTGGTGAATTTCCATCCTTCCACCTTGTCCAATCGACCAGTGAATTTCACAAACATCTTCGGCAGAAACTCAATGGAGATATCGAATTTATTTGCTACCTTGTCATAGATGAAAACATGTTGCATAAGGCGTCCAGGGAGATAGTTGACATCTATCAACAGCTCGGCAAATTGCTCGTCGTTTCCAATAGTGAATGTGACAGCAGATCTTCTATTGCGAGCATAATCAGCACCAAAAGTTACAGCGTGGATAGATTTGACGTCAGTTGATCTTTTCTCGTAGGAGATATCAAAACCATATTTGAATTCCTTGTTCCAGATTGTCACTTCCCATGATGACTTGTAAGCTTTAACTTTGTCAGTCCAGATAATGACATCATTAGTTTTGCTTCTGAACATGACCAATTTCTTCTTTGTCAATGACATATCTGTGATGAAGACATACTCAGAGGTCTTGGGAACAGCATAAATCATTGACGATTGTGCAGTGTAGTCTAAGATCTTCAAGATGGCTCGAACACCTTTCATTTTATCAGAGTTTTCAACCAAGAATGTGAGATTAACTGGCAACTTCTTGTTCACCCATCCTTCAACAATGATTCCACGAACTGTGACGTCATCTCTTGTCGACATGGAGTATGTTGTTTGTAGTTTGACCACTTGTCCAAATCCTTGTCCTTCAAACCCAAAGAGAGTCGTAGCTGAGCTTTCCTTTGTGGTGTACATTCTTGTCATGACTGACTGCTTTCCAACGATAGTTGTCATCTTAAGTTCATTTTCCAGCAGACTTTTCAATGTCAACTCGACGACATTCTTCATCATTTCTTTCCCTTGCACATTTAAGACCGAGTTCAAAATGTACTTTTCTTGTGTAGTAGTTAGGCCAAATGACACAGCAGCTGTCCTCTTCATAACCTCACCAGAAAGAGTGAGCATCTTCTCTTTGAGTGTTAGACAAATCTTTGCAGGTCTCTTGTCATTGTAGTAGGCAACAACACAAGCCTCTTTGTCGAGCTTTGCCACATTGTTGTAACTTGTGACAAGACCAACGCTGTGTTTCTCCACAAGGGCGCCAAACTTCATGGCATGATATCCTGATCTTAGATTGCTGTAATCCGCAAACAGAGCAGCAGTCTTTTCAAAAACAGTAGCATCAAATCTGACTGTGTGTGCTCCTTTGCCACTGAAGTATCCCCAAACTAAGGAGACGGGCTTCGATGAGGCTGTCTTGACATCGAACACAAATTTCTTTGCTACTTCAGTGTTCACGATTCCTGTATAGAAGGAGATCTTCTTGTTGCTGCTGATGTGGGTAGCAGTGAAATCGAGTCCTTTCGAAGTCTCAGTTGATACAAATTTGCCGTCCATCTCTACTCTCTGGTTGAATTGATTGGCATCAAATCTCATGCTCAACATCTCCTTCTCTGGGGAGTACTCAATCTCTCCAGTTACATGTTTCTGTGGCCAGTAAGTGGTTCTTGTGTGCAAAAGGAATGACTTCGTTGGTGACAATTTACGGACATATTTAGTGACATGCTTGAACTTGTACCAGTCATACTCTGCTGACGCCAAAATGCCGGTTTCTTTGGCCAAGAATGTTGATTCATTGAAGTAGAGGAATCGCATCTTGATTGGTCTCTTGGTGATCATGTTTGTGCCAAAGTCCACTTCAAACCTGTTTGTGTCATTCTGGTATGCAATTATCAGTTGAGTTTCGCTACTCGTCTCAACACTTCCAATGGTTAGCTGCCTGACCTTGTTTGTCTCTTTATACTTGATGACACCAGCCATACCACGACTGTAAGTCGCTCCTGGGGTACCAACTTCAAATGTTCCAATCAGTTCACTGCCAGATGTGATTGCCTTCTTTGAGAGCGAGACAAGGAATTGGTAGGTGGTCAGCTTGGGATCAGCTTTGACAAGTTTCATTCCAAAAGATGCAGGTCCTGACAAGGGAAAGTAGGGAGCTTCATAGTCACGGAAAGCAACCGGCACTGACATTCTGGTGCAAAGTCCAAGGCCAAGCACCATCTTGGAATTCAAGCAGAAATCTGGTGTGATGCGTCTTGGGCCTCCTTCGATGAGTTTGATGTCTTCGTTGACATATGTAAATGGAGTCGATCTATCGACAAAAAAGAATGCTTAATATTTATGAGTACGTTTAATATTTAGGTAAACCTATTCGAAAAGGACTAAACTGGAATTCCCCAGACAGGACTCTGAAGGAAAATACACAAAGACAATTCAGCTGACATCGTTTACACATCAAGCGATTGTCCTCTTGCCAAAAAACTCTTTTCCTACCACTAAAGAAAATTGCACCATGCAAAGTATGAAACGGGTGAATGTATCAATAGATACCGAGATGACTTCCTAAGTTTAATAGTCACTTGACCAGAAATGGGTATATATAAACAAAGTTAGCTGAAATTTTCATCAAATCTCTAAATTGCAAACCAGAAGAGTGACAGACTTGTAGTTGACACGATATCCTAGACATCCATTAACTATTGGTATTCTTGAAATAAAAATTGGAGGAGCCTCGGCGAACTCCGATTGGAGTTCTTCGAGCCTCCTCGCAGCATCGAGATCACTGTGCTTGCACAGTTTATTACTTTCTGATAGGAGATCGCTTCCGATCACATGATCCAACCGCTATTTAAAGAGACAAATAACGATGGTCCCAAGACGGTATATAAGCGCCAACGCCCGTATTCCACCTCAGTAATTTACAGAGATTACGACGGTTTTTAAGTTTTCAGTATTTCTCTGGAACATTTAAAAAAAGAAGAAAGTATCTCAATTCTGAAAAATACTGAAGTTTTAAGAAAAGTCCCATTGTAGAATTATAATGAAATATCTTTGAAGCCACTCAGTTCAATTCAGTTCAGTTCAATTCAGTTCAGTTCAATTCAGTTCAGTTCAATTCAGTTCAGTTCAATTCAGTTCAGTTCAATTCAGTTCAGTTCAATTCAGTTCAGCTCAATTCAGTTCAGTTCAATTCAGTTCAGTTCAATTCAGTTCAGTTCAATTCAGTTCAGCTCAATTCAGTTCAGCTCAATTCAGTTCAGTTCAATTCAGTTCAAAGAAGTAGGTTCTCAAAGAAAGCAAACGACACTTACGAGATATTGACAAATTCGATTGGCTTCTCAGGTGCTTCCACATTGATTTTGAGTTGTTGTCCTTCCTTGTAGATGACAGATCCTTTCATTTCACTGGATGTGAAGTATGATGAGTTGACAAAAATACCAGTATCGTAATACTGGCTGTGTACACCCATTTGGCCTGCAACCTCAACAACAGCACTGAAAGAGAAGACACAGAAATTTAATAAAGGGAAAATTGCACGAGTGGTGCGACCATAAGGCAAGCATAAGTGCATTATTTTGTCGATTTTGGAACTTCTGTTTCGCACTCCTCATCAATTTTGATGATACATTTACTTTGGATAATTCTTCAAGCAAGTTTACAACAAAGAACAACTTGCGCCAGTTTTGGAAGCAAAAATCCAAGCAATCTATTTTGGCCTGCTCTCACCCATTCACTACACTCCCTCTGCCCCAAGGCCCCTTGATACTGTTCCGGTATAACGTTTGATCTGCAATCAAAGTACAACGGATCAGCCTCGCGTTTACGCTGTTGTGCCAGCTAATCGCTGTTACGCCAGCAAATCTGCAACTCTTTCGTTCCTTCGATCTGTAAAAAAGCTCTTTCTGGAAAGTTTAAACGACGCTCTTAAAGCGTAACAAATTTGCAGCGAATCAAAAACGGTACCGGTACTGAGTTATTTGGCGTTAATGTTTGTTTACTAAGTTGCGTCTCGTACCTTGGTTTGACAGATCCCTTGACTTCCAGGGCCATTGGTCCCCAGAACATGTTCCTAACATCAAACTTTCCATTGAGCTCTAGTGATCCAACAGCAGAGCCAGTGAGCTTCAATTTCAGTGGAAGACCAACTGCAGTTGGGACACTGTGAGTCATTTCCAAAAACATCATGCTCTTTGTGAATGTTTTGCGTCCACCTTTAGCGACCTTGAGAAGCAATTCGATTACATTCATGTTGTCGATCTCGTCAGCTGCCCACTGAATATCATCATAACTGAATACGCGCATTTCATGACCAAGAACCTTCATTGATAAGAAACCAGCTGGAGCCTTTTTCTTGTTAACCTGCGAGGACGATTTTGCAATGACATTTGTAAAACACGGTATCCGTGAGGTAGATCTCTTTATCATAGAGGCAAAGAAAATGATCACATTTGCTAATGGGCTATTCTGACACGTGAAGAATCTTTCAGAACTATCCATGCTATTTCTCAAATATATGAGAATGCTTGCTTTCCTGCCTTTGTTGTTATTGCTGCATTTGATGTTATTGATAGATGAAAATGGTACATAAAAGTTGCATTGTTTCCATTGTTTTGTTATTTGATGCTTTTGACAAAGGTTGCAAATGGTAGGACGATACATCAGATAAAAAAATACACGAAAAGGGGGTACTTTAAAGCCCTTAATTCTAAGTATCCTTTCTAACAATTAGAATCGCACTGTAAGGCGAGGTACAAGCAAAATCAACAAAAGAATACTCTTTACGCTTTCTATCATTTTGTTGTCCCATGCTTTCAAAAATGGTTTAAACCAGCAGCAAAATAAGGCCGATATAACAATAGGAAATCACGGTATCTTCATTTCCTTGCTGTGGAGTATTTCTTGACAGCTTGAATTACATCCACCGGTAAGAGATAACCAAAATAAAGAACAATGTCTATTGTTTCAATTGCTTATTGTCTCATATTTTTGAAAAGGTCGAAAGTAGTAGCACAATATGCGAGACAAATCATCGGAAATTTGGGGATATACTTTAATCTCCTTGATTTTCACTGATTCTTGACAATTTGAATCATATCTCAAGGCAAATTGGTACTTACCTCCTCATGGATCCTGTTGATTTTGCTGTCAAAGTTTTCCTCAACACTGCGTCTTGCTCTCAATTTCTCAAGATCCTCTTTGTTAAAATTAACATTGAAGATTTTCATGACAGTGTCATCAGGGAAGTATCCATAAGGTCCAAAGATTTCTTCAACCAATCGTTCAACTCCTTCGACTCTCGCAGCCATCTCGAACACGTCAACAGGGACATCTAGGATATTAGCGGACACACTGACAAGGGAGCTCTTAGGAACAAAGCTATCAGTGTTGTAGATCAAATGACCATTGACCGATGCGCCAGATTTCAAGTAGCTTGAGTAAAGGGAAGCTTCAAATGCCTTGGAGAATTTGGTGAACGGAAGATCGAACTTATTCAGGTCTTTGCCTTTAAAGATCTTATTCAGCCATACTTGCATTCTGAAAGAAAAGAATTGCAACTTCAATCGAAAGAAAAGACAAAAAACCAGTCATAACATTCTTATATTTCTTTCCGGCTCTCTTTCAAAAGAGACTTTTTTAATCATAAATAGCTTGTTAACTCTAGAGTCTTACCTATTCTTGGCCCATAGCCAATCAACTGATTGTTTCGAAATACTTCTTCTAATGATATGTCAAATAAATGCAAATATGTTTGCCGTCTTGTTTCTCACTCGAAGATTTTTTTGTCATACTGACAAACTTTTGCGATTCTGCAGCAGGATTCATTGATAGGACGCTCAGGCTTTCTTTGGGTGAAGTCAAGAGATTGACAACTTTTCACACACAAATCCTGTTTGTGAAATTTTTTTGCATTCTTGCTTTGCTAAATATGGGCCCCGTTCTGCGTCGCTGGAATTAAAAAGACCTGATAGAAGGGGCCCAAAAACAAGTTTGGAACGTCCAAGCACTGGCTGCACCTCAAAGTCTTGGGGACTATTTTGACTGACAATTTACTCTTGCTCAAGGATTGCGCGATACTTCTTTTGTTGAGATTTCACTGCTTTTAAATGGGAAAAGCATCTAGGGATCTAAGGTCATATAGGATGAAACGACACAGTACAGGCTTTACAAAATCACCATAGCTTTCCTCCTCAAAAATTCTTATTTAGAAACATATAGAGTCTTTTTACATGGCTCGAGAATTTTTATCATAATGGAACAAATTCTTGTCACATTTATGTGTGCAAGGCCTGTATGATACAACAGAAATAACTGAAAATAGAAAATTGAGACTCACTGGCTATGCTTTGGGTCAGAAGATTCCTGGATATTCCTCAAATGTGACAACATGAAAGATCCAACTTGACTGCTCTTCTCATTGCTCAATTGTCTCACAATGCTCTGCAATTTCTTCTCAGTTGGGCAATTCATCATGGTGAGATATGCGTGGATTCTCCTTTCTACATCACCTTCTACTCCCTCCAGAATTTCATTTAAAGCAGCAAGCCGTTCTTCATTACAAGGCATGCGCCTCAATGCATCGAAGGCAGCAATGGTCAAATTCATGTGTTTCGATATAGATGCACATTTCACGAGGCTATCGATGGCACTGACAGGCATTCCTGCATTTCCAATAGCTTTGATAGTCATAATGATTTCTTCAACACGCTCGTGGTCATCCCCATTGCCGCATGTAGATCCAAGTTTGTTGTAGAGGAAGTCTCCTGCTTGTGAAACGGGATTGGTGCTGCCGTATGCACAGTCCGCTCTCTCTTGTTTGCAATAGCGGTTGATGAGTGTTCCAAGAGAAAGGAAGGCTTGACGGGATGGTTTGGTCTTCGCAATGTTAAACACATCTCTAACCATTTGCTTCGTTGGTTTTGCCACAAGAGCGATTCCTTGCAAGAACATGTTTCGGTATTCTCCAGTGACGTCGCCACTAATGATCACATTGTGTACGGTTGTAACGCACGTTGGAGTGCCACAATATGTCAAAGCATCAAGGAAATATTGCCTGTGAAAAACAAAGCATCGTTACACAAAAATCTAAAGAAAGAGGTTTCAGTATCTCTAAAGCTCTCTTCCTTCTTCAACTGCTACTACAATTGTCTGCATGACCTGTTACCAAAGTTTCTATATTCTTGATTTCTTGTCTGTCTGGCCGCTGCTTTTTGCACTACACCAGACCCCTCTGTAGGAGGGTGTGCAACTGCTAAAAGAAGTACCATTCTTCCTGGCAAGACTCCACCTCAAATACTTCCTTTAGCCATTGGTGAGGAAATAAAATTCAAAGCACCTGCTACTTCTAGAATTCATATACTATGCTTTTGTTTTAACCAAGGCACCCTCCTCCCAGATCGGACTTTTGCATCAATCACAAAACCCTCATGAATACATTGAAGAGATAGAGCTAATACAAGGAAGCGCTGTGAAAATACTCTCTGCAATACCCGCAACCCAACATCCCCTGTTGGACTCTCACCTGTACACGCTTTTGAGTTCAGCATCACTTGAAGCATAGTTGAAATATTTATCCATAACTGGTCTCATTCTCTTGCTGTCTAACTTCCTGACAAGGTTTACAAGGTGAACGAACTCGTGAGCTGAGCTTTGTTTGGCGTTGAGAGCACCTTTTTTAACAAGAACTTCCATGACTGAATCGATTCTATCAACAATGGAATTTTCTGGTTTCATGGCTTCAGCTTCGTGCTCAAAGATCAAGTTGACAGGCTTTATCTCATTCTCTGCAGGGAAATACATTTATAAAGTTTTAAGAATAAGCAGACATGTCTACTGAAATAAGACGGTACATACATAAAACTGTTACGATACTGCGGTATCACTCTCAGCATATGGTAAAATGCCCACAAATAACAACACCTAGTGTGTTTTGCATAAGGAATATTGCGTTATCGCAAAATTTAAAATAACATCTAATTTGAGCAGACTTTGGTTTGCTACTCCACAACCTAAATTTCTTAGCAGAATCAGTGCAAGCAATATGGAAAAATAGTGACAAGAGCAATTCCCTTTTTCAAAGGTTCAGATCAGGTCCCTACGGATACTTTTTGCAGGCTTCTTCAGGAAATAGAAATATCCTTACTATTTCTATTTTTCAAAAGGTTGCAAGAAAATACTCTTCATCAGAGGGCCAGATTAACAATTTGTCTTGTCCAATAACAAGGAGTGGTTTATAGAAAATCGTAATATAGATTTCATATTTTCTACACCCTTAAAGGGACTGTTTCATCCAGCATTCCTTGAACGTGTCGTCTCTTGGTTGGCCTTTGTATGTTGCCATTTTCCTGACCCATGAAAATGGCGACAACAAGGCCAATGAAGATACGACACGTGCAAGGAATGCTGGATGAAACACACCCTTGAACAGTGAAAAACTTTGAGGAACACAATCCTATAGTATCTTCCTTACGTAAATCAAAGTCCTATTACCACAATCATCATCATACAATCACCAACATAATCATGTCACAGGGCTTCTTTTGATAACAGCTAAGACGTTGTAGCTGATTGAATAACCCTGTATTAAGAATGTATTATTATTATTATTATTATTGGCATAATGATAACTATCATTATTATTATTATTATCATTATTATCAAAACGAAGCCACCCTTCAAAGAAAACAGAAAAGAAAGAAAAGAGAAAAGTAACTGTTTTATGCGCTTACCACAGTTTATTTTCTCTATAATTATCATTATTATTATCATTATCATTATTATCACTATTCATTATCATTATTATTCATCATGATCATGATCATGATCATGATTGTCATCAGATTTGTTACTGCAAAAGAGCAAGTTCATAAATATAACAACAAAGCAAAAAAAACCAAAATTTCCCCATAGTTCTTGGATGGAAATTTACGGGAAATGGACAAGTTTCTATGGGAAATTTAAGGGAAACGGAAATTTCCATTTCCCCTTTGGGAAATTATGGGGAATGAGTCCGTTTCCCCAAAATTTCCCCAACAAAAAAAGTGGTGAAATTTCAGTATTTTTTGCATACACGAAAGAAGAAATTACTATGTGCTTACTGGTTTCAACTGCAAATTTTGCTCCAGCCTTCAATTCAGCAAGTTTCATTGTCTGTTTGACTGTTGTCATGGCTCCGGCAGGCTTTGTGTATCCAGCAGAGAATGGCCTAAAGATGTGTGTCTCTTCGCATTCAACTGATTGGATCTTGTTTCCAGCCATACGGTAGGCGCAAGTGCTTTTAGAATCAAGTGGCTTGATGGGCTGTAAAAAGAAATATGTTATCAGAGGGAACTGGCAGTAGTTGCCAGCGATCGAAATCTTAGAAAAACTGGACAAGAATTATGAAGTTTCACTTGAATCTTTCCTGGCACTATACGGTATGATAGTTTCGCTGAAACGTGGCATGGAATTTTGGTATCAAACAGTTATGGAACTAGTGCAAGAAAGCACCTTTGCCTATCGATCAACTGATCATTTAATCAATCAATGATTAATCAATCAACTTACCGATCAATAATTCAATAGATTGCTCCAGAATTCAATAAATCAATCGATCGCCTAATCAATCAACGATTAATCAATCAACCAATCAATCAATCAATCATTCAATGGATTGCTCCATCACTCAATAAATCAATCGATCATTCCATCAATCAATGATTAATCGACCAACTTATTAATAAATCATTCAATAGATTGCTCCAACACTCAATAAATCAATCGATCACTTAATCAACCAATGATTAATCAATCAACCAATCAATCAATCAATCAATCATTCAATAGATTGCTCCATCACTCAATAAATCAATCGATCATTTAATCAAGCAATGATTAATCGACCAACTTATTAATAAATCATTCAATAGATTGCTCCATCACTCAATAAATCAATCGATCATTTAATCAAGCAATGATTAATCGACCAACTTATTAATAAATCATTCAATAGATTGCTCCATCACTCAATGAATCAATCGATCACTTAATCAATCAATGACTAATCAATCAATGACTAATCAATCAACTTATCAATCAATCATTCGATAGATTGCTCCATCACTCAATGAGTTAATCGATCAATAGATGGATATTAATCGATCAATAGATGGAGACTTAATGGATATGAATCAATCCTACCAACGTCAACGAGCCAAACAACCAACCAATTGATAATCAAATTAACTGATACTTGAATCAGATACAAAAACGTGAAGGCAATTTCAAAAGCCTTACCATTTTGCTGTGGGCAAAAGTTGCAGTTTGTAATCCGAGTTCATTATGGGCGCGGTTGCTGCATTGAGAAAGATCCTTCTTCTTGATAATAACTTTATCAGTTTGAGAAACTTCCACTTTGCAGTATCCATTAACATCCACTTCCTCCTTCGCATCGATCTGCAGCTGCAGAGTGCTGAGGATTCCTCTTTTGATGTTCAACACGTGAAGTGCTTCCCCTGCTGCTGGAAACAGCTTGGTAATTCTTCCTCTTGATGTTTGGAAGATAAGGTCTTGAGCTCGAAGCCCTCTTGCATACTTCGCAGATTCTGGTGCAATCTGGAATTCTTGGTTCTTGCTCTTCACGAGGAGCTCTGGGTTGTTGATCTGAAAAGGAAATTTGCCATCATTAGTCTTATTTCATCGATAGATTCGGTGCTATGGATTTACGATTTTCGAAAGAACTCATGCGATTAAAAGGCTCTTACTTCATCTTTGTGAATGCTTTGTGAAAGGCCTAGATGCTGTTTGGTGCCAAATTTCCAAGGCTTCAAAATTTGCGTGTCAAAGAACAACTATTGCCAATTTTTAAACACAACGACATAACAAATTATATCTTCGGGCCTCTTTCCTCATCAATGGCTTGAGTCGAAATCCAGACCAACTTTGCAGTGAATAACTAATTAAAAATGCCCTTCAAGGTTCACTATGGCTAAGATAGTCTTCATATGGCCTCTATCAATGTATAAATACGGGTCACCTGAAACTATCACTTTCACAAGTTCTCCAAAGCAACCGAGAGGGCTGCCAGTAGCCTGCTGGTCCCCTGAATCGTCACTTTCAGCTAAGGGGATTGAGCTCCAGCAGGGAAGAAATCTCAAATGACAATATCTTGGCAGAAGCTCCTTCAAATCAAAATGTGTTTAACTCCTATGCATTATCAATTGATGGGAGCCAGGCTTGGCCTGCCTATAGCTAAAAGAATCTGTTGCTTTCACCCAGGAAACTCGGCGCGTGCCATCGCTTCTTTGGCTTTTATGGACATGAAAATGGCAACAGCAAAGAGATGACACGCGCAAAGCATCACGGTCTAAACCGTCTGAACAAACCCCTTAAATGTGACATCAAAATTCAACAACGCTCACCTGCATACGATATTTGCATGCTCCTAGAGGGTGGATGTAGACTCTTGCCCTCAATTTTAGACCCGTCCGGTCTGTTGTTGATCCTTGCACAGTGGTAACAGTTTCACCATCATAATGAAAGACGCTGGTTGCCTCATGGCTAAGACGAGGATCTGAAAGGAAAATATTTGATCATGAGTTGAAGTCAAGAACCATATCAAAACAAATACTTTACACTTGAAATTAGCCAATGAAATCGCCTAATTATGTCTAAGGCATCAGCTTTTTCAGACTTTGGGACTAGTCAACAGCCTAAATGCAAACCAAATTCCTCACTGTCTGATTCCAAAATGTCTTAACAGACAGAATACAGTCAGTTCTCTCTCATCCTATCCCTTTGCCTGTCTTACAGAAACGAAGTATCAGTCTATGATACCAATGTAGCCTGTGAAGAGGCATTGTATCTAAGAGCTGCGGAGGAGGGAAATATAAGGAAAAGGGCCTTATTATCAAGCGTTATGAAGCTCGTCCACGCGCTGAAGAGCATGGGGAGGACATGCCACTTATCAGAGGATTAATGCAGATGTATAAAAACCATTTGAAGATCCTGCAGTAAACAATGGGTAGTTAGACACAACAGGTATCCTTCAGCAGGTATGTTACGGCGGAGGAAAATTTATCGTTTCGTGGTGTTGTTTTCCAAATACCTCCTTCGTAGAAATATACAAACGTTTCCTTCGCAAAAGCAATCAAGCAATCAAGCACTCAAGGTGTGACAATCAGTCAAGCAAGCAATCAAGGTGTGGCAATCAAGCACAGTTGCGGCGGCTTTCAAACCAACCATATAACAAAAAAGATACCGCGCCTTCTTATCAATTTTCAAACTAGTGCAAGCAGTGAGGTTATTGTTGCTTCACTTCTGTGTCTCTATGTCTGCGGTTGCATTTGCGTGGAATATGACGTCATTACGTCAAGTCACATAATCGCATTGTGCATAGCGGGTAGAACTGTGCATTTGTAGATAAAGAATATACGTCAAACAATAAAGCAAGGTGCAGTATGTGCCGTGTAACGGGTTCCTTGCAGAGAAATTGTACGGTTGTGCTGCGAATGAGAGAATGCGAAGGAGCAGTGAAAGGGAGAGAATGCGAAGGAGCAGTGAGTGTCGATAGGTGCTATGGAAGAGGACTAAGAGCTCCTGCGAAGGAGGGCTGAATGCTGAAATTAGGAGTGTCTTCAATCGGTGCAACACCGTGTGTCAGTGTGAATAGGGGTATAAGAAAGCGAACCAACCACGAAACATAATGGGAAACTAGTTTCCTTGACTGTTGATTATCATCAGCTGCTAACAATGTTGTCGCACTACCCTGGGTACCAGAGCCTCAAAAAAAATAACAGAAGAAAGAAAAAAGGTACATTTTCCTTTCTTCTTTTACACGTTTTCTTTTTACAAGAAACTAGGATCAGGCCATAGAACTAAAGTTTCTTAATTTCACATGAAATTTTGTCGATTTTAGTACTAAAAGTTTCTTAATTGGTTTCTTACTTTTCTGAATGCAGAATTAGCAATGTGGTCGCTAACACTGCGGCAGATATGTTTCTTGATATCTAAAACATCATAAAGGAATAAACAGTGTTCTGTTATGTTGAAAACACAAATGGTTAGATAATATTGCTCAAGAATGAAGGTTCAATGATCTATTCGCTATAAAATCTAGCCCTGTCCACAAGTTGCTCGAAATTTCTGAAGAAGTTGCTCAAAATTAAATGAAAAGTTGCTCAAAAAGTTGCCACTTTTTCAAAATGTTGCCCAAAGTTGCTGATTTATTGTTATTTTTTAAGGACATATGCTATAAATATATGAAGAACTAAGGTTTATGCATAAGATTAGCGCCAAGGATGCTCTTTGTTTAAACAATTTCTTTAATCAGCCTACAGCACTTTCTTGGAAGTTTGAGCCTATTCACGCTAATATTGTTAGGCCCGTCAGACACATTTTCAGAATTTTAGCAAAAATCATTTGTTGATCATAGATAACCACAACAACAACAGCAACAACGAAAATAATTGACGAATAATAATTATTATCATAGTCATAATCATTATCATCATCATAATCGTCATCATAGTCAGAAATCGCTAATTTCAAAGACCAGCTCTTCACACAAGGCATGCCCTTCTAAACAAAACATCATTCAAATTCTTGTAATATTGCCAAAATAAGGACGAGTTGCCCAATGTTGCAAAAGTTGCCGAAATTCCTAAAAGTTGCCCAAAAGACTGCAAGTTGCCCAAAAGTTGCCGAGCATCTTGTGGACAGGGCTAATAAAATCCATGCTTTTAACTTTGAAAAGTTTCTTAGCACTTCTTGGACATAGTACTAGAGTTTCTTAAAATTTTGGCCTTCTTAGTACTAGTTTCTTAGAAACCAGTTTCTTATAAAAAAACGTGTATTCCTTTTTTTGAAGCTCGGGTACCCAGTGTATTGTCGCATCAACCTTACTTCTCTTTGTCTTGCTTTTCATTAGGCATAAAAAGGATCATGGCAAACAATAGGTCTTATGCTACTAGTCCCATTTTGAGGGCTTGGAGGCAGAACTGCAATTCCACTAGACAGTCTAGATCCTACCTGCCTTGTCCTTATTGGCCGACCTATTTACTGGCCGACGGGAGGCCGATCCAGTTCATCTTTCTTTCTGCTTAAATTTCTTGACACTTTGCCAAAATTAGGGGTTGCATTTGATTTATTGTTTCTGCTCAAACCATTGTTTATCTCAATTGATTTCAAGCAAAAGGCCGTCGGTCTTCGTGGAAATGGGTTGGGCTCTTCCCTTGGAGAGGTCGTGGGGGAGGCACGACATCTTTGATCCAACAGGGTACCAAGGGGGAGTGCTTATTGAATGCAGGGCCTTGCAGGTGCAGGGCCCACTCACCTCATCAAAAAGTCACTAAATGAACGGCAAATATCATTACACAAACGAGCAGATATCACACTGGGACCTAGATTCTATAATCAGCTAAACGTGTCTTTAATTGTTCAGGATTATCGTACTCAATAAAGCAAATGAAACTTATTCTCTTGAATGTTGCAGATATACTCTCTTCTGGATCGATTTTTGTTACTTTGTATTTTTTTGGTATATTCCAGACAAAGCACCGACTATGGTCTTATGACTAAATATTTATAAGATGGTTCAATATCTAGTAGTATCGATAAATACAGATGGCACCAAAGCCTTTTGATGGCACATATCTTCACCACAAATCACTAGCTAAATGCTACATTTCAAAATTTTACGCAATTGATTCAAATTGAATTTTTTATCCTATGAACAAAATTAAGGGGAGGGGCTGGAATCCAGCATGACTGGACTTGCAAGACGAATGGTCAAGTTTTAAGCATAACAGGCTTTGGAACACTGCCATATTTGTACAAGAAACCCATGTACAGTCTGAAGTTACTTTTGAAAAAGCTGTTTTGGCACAAATCATAAACTCATTTCCTTGTAAGTCACATGACCAAGGTTGTTTTTGAAAACATGTTTTGACAGAGACAGTTCACATTGTCCAATACGAAATCAATTTGTTTTCCTGCGAAGTCAGATGACCATTGTTGATCAGTCACGAGATGTTTTCGTTCTAATGAACAATAAAATTTTATGACAAAGACTAAATTGTAGTAAAAAGCCATTGACTTCGAGTCATTAGCATACAGAAGGAAGCCTTTACAAAGACCGCACCTGAGTCCACTCGTGACTTGTAAAGTCAGCTGATATCCTTTGTTTGCCGCAACCATCTACTGCGGGGAATTCCGATACTTTCAGCTTACTCATGTCTTTTTCTGTAGTGATCGTAGAAAAGGGCTGGTCTGACACTTAACAGGACATTAAAGTGTAAAAAAGGCTGCCAGAGTCCTCCCAACTCTATTAACTCAATAAACTTTTTCGAGAAAGCCGGTGCAAAAATTTCTTTCTGGAAGCCGAGCTGGGGGTTTTCCTTCATACTTCGAAAAAAAGTACCTACAACCTGTCTAGTTGCCAGTTTATCTTAGGAATAGCATTCTAATTTTTAGACACGTTTAAAAGGTATTCAATTGGTATGTGACAGCATGGTGGAAGCATGCCCAATTCTAAATCCTCAAAATGTTTTTCGAGCAAAGCCAGGGGTCTGCCCTACACTCATACTTGCTGGTTCAAGCTGAATGCAAGCACCAGGAAATGCCGCGTTCCTTCAGCTCAGAAAGCAGGTATGTTTTTAAAGTGAAAAATAAGCTACATACCTGTACAATCTTCTTCAAAGAAGAAGGAGTTCAAAGATCCACCAAGGTTGAACGGCGCTAGAAAGGAAGATCATATGTACATGTGAGTTGTTAGAAACTCGAAAACGATCTGGAAAAGTCCCAAATGGCAATATGATCCTTGCCTTTCATATTTCAGCTGAACTGAGAATTCACAGCAAAGTTGCTGCCTGATTCTGTACGGAAGATCTGGAGACTTCCATGTATGCAAACGAAAAGTCAAAATTTTAGCCGTGATAGTAATAATCGATCTCTAAAAAACTGTGAGGATCACAGAACGAAACGTTTGAAACAAACTTTACTAAATATTGTCAAATTCTTTACTCGGTACTTGAACTAACTTTGAAGCAGCAAGAACAAGAATTTCGAACCAAAAACATTAAAATAAGACAATATAAAAATTGGCCAAAGTGGTCGATAAAACAAATGACTGATACATCGACGTTTAATTAATTTTTCGATTAATGAAGGTGATTATCAGGTTAATAAAATTTTACCTGAAAGTGCCCCAGTGGCGAATAAAACCAATAGCGGGAATTTCATTTTCGCTGGCTTCTTCTCCTTGCCCAGCTTTCGCTTCTTTTCGTTTGTAAGTGAACAATATCTGCCCAATGCCCGCTTTTATTCCTCCGCAGCGTTACAAAGTCCAATATATGGACTCTTGGACAGAGGCACTGTTAATTGATACTTGGGTTCTGAGAAGCAAAGCTCATTGGTCAGTTTTCAGTACAATTTTACCAAAGAGCGAAGGTCATCTTTCAACACATCTGTCCTGCGGGGGAATTGAATTGCATTGATATGAAAAGCTGTTTCATAAATTGCATTGTGGGTTAGATCAACACGTTATTTTGGTACCAGCTATTGTGCAGAACATGCGCAGACAGGGTTAAATGATGATTGCGCAGAGATCAAGTGTGTGGGAAGGATATTCTGGAATTAATATTTCCTTGCGCAATGAGAAGTAATGAAATCCAGCCAGACAGCGGTTTTCCTTTGGTTTTAGAATAGGTTCAAGGTGATTCAAAGTACATGTTCAAACGAAAAGTCCTTTCATCGAATTGCCAAATAAAACCAAACCGGTGAACGTGGTGAAATTTCGATCAGCTTGAAGATATGATCTTTAAGTAAAAGTTGAACATCGACTGACTTTCTAATAACTTTACCTCATACCTCATACAGTTCGGAAAGATTTTAGTTAAGTAGGTAAATGCACGTGTTATACCCATAAAAAACTAGTTTGTAAGACTTTATTAGTACGATAGCCAAGAATTTAAGAAACTCGTAAGCAAAACTATGAAATTTTTAATGTATAGAAAATCCTGACATTGATTCCCTTCGGAGTTGAGGACAGAGAATAATATGAAGATATTTTCCCTCCCCAACTTAGCCAGGTTAGAATACCAATAAATAGGTTCGAATTTTAGACTCAAAGAATCAATTCAAAACAAATAAGAGGACTGTATAATTTCGTGACTCAATTCTCAAACTCAATTCAAACTTCAGAAGCGTATCGATAATCAATCATCATCTCCACATAAGCGCAAAATAACAAAATGAAACGAAGTCACCTGTATGTCTTTCTGTCTCTTCACAACTTCACGATATAATCACGATAATAAAATACGAACATTCAAGCAACGACAAAATAATATTCTTGAGATTATGCTTCGGTTCTTCGACTTCAATTCTTTAGAGTTCAATTCTTTAGAGTTCAATTTCCGTGAGTTCAATTCCTTCGAGTTCAGTTCTTTCGAGTTCAATTCTTCAGAGTTCTATCAATCAACCATCAAACGATTCAACAACAAGAGAGAGTGAGACCGACTGACCCAATTCGTAGAACACACCTTCTTTTTTCACAACAATCCAACAACAACAACAATATAAAGAGCAAAACAAAAGATGAAAGGGAGGCAGCGCACACATTTCCCTACACTCCCCCCTTGACCAGCTAACGTTCAAAGTTCACATGTCCTTCTCGAGCTGGTCAATGATGTCCATGCGTTCTCTTGCAATAATGGCTGCCTTCCGCTGGGGTCTGCCTTCATCTGCTGGCATTTCTGTGTCTTGACTATTGTCTGCTTCTTCATCTATTCTTCTTTGGTTTATCTCCAATGGATACAGCTTTTGAATAGGTCGGTCAATACAATTTCCATTTGCCAATCTGATCCTTGCTCCTCTAATGACGTTATCTTGACCTCTCTTGACTTCTTCAACTTTCCCTAATCTCCAAGTCGATCTGTTTCGTCGGTTCTCATCTTCAATTGTCACAATATCACCTTCACTGATCTCTGGTACATTGTTTCGCTTGGTTTCTAACTTGTGATATTCTCGAAGGTCCACAAGATATTCGGTTTTCCATCTCTTCCAGTAGTGATTCAGAACCCTTGACAGGTATCTCTCTCTTCTTCGGGCGACATCTTCTCTTTCGTCAAAGTCCTTATATTGTTCTTCATCAGGAGAAACTTCAGGAAGCGTTAACAATCTTCTTCCTAGTAACAGACGGGATGGTGTCAATGCTTCTTCTAGCTCATCTGCATACAAATAGGTCAATGGTCGAGAATTTAGAACCGCTTCTACTTCGGTAACGACTGTGTGTAATTCATCATACGATAGTCTCGCTCCACCAATACATTTTTTCATGCATGACTTAACTCCCCGGATTAATCTCTCGTAAAAACCTCCGTTCCAGGGTGCCTTTGACAGATTGTAGTGCCACTTGATGCTCTTGGCGTTCAGAAAGGTCTGAATTTCTTGTGACTTGAAAATAGCCAACAGTCTCTTTGATGCAGCTTTAAACGTCTTGGCATTATCTGTTACAACAAGACTTGGAACACCTCTTCGACTCACGAATCTCTTGAAGCAACGCAAAAATGTTTCTGTTGATAGATCAGGTACCAGCTCTAAATGAAGCGCTCTGGATACACCACAAGTGAATAATGCAAGATAAACCTTCTTGTTCTGGACTGATTTCGACTTTACGTAGAGTGGTCCGGCAAAATCTATGCCCACTGATGAAAATGCATGCTTCTCTTTTACACGAAACTCTGGTAATTGACTTGCTTTAGGAGCTTCGTATGACTGTCCTTGTATTCGTTTACACATGACACATTTTCTGATAACCTTTTTCACAACTTGTCGTCCCTTGGTTACCCAAAATCGAGATCGTAGTTCAGCTAATGTTTCCTTTGTTCCATTATGCATAACACTTTCATGACATCTTCGTATCAACAACGTCGTGACATAGTGATCCCTTGGCATTAAAATAGGGCATTTCGCTTCATATTCCAAACTCGAATTCTGCAAACGACCTTTGCATCGAATTATCATATCTTCATCAAGGAATGTTCCAAGGTTTTTGTTGATATCTTCCAGCTTTGATTGGTTGAAAGTACTCTGTACTTGACGTATCACTAATTTCTCTGCACTTGACGTTTCAGCTGTTGAAATTTCACCTTTAATTCTGTTGTCTTTGTTCTTGCAATTTCTCACAAAACGCAAAACGTAGGCTACGACTTTCACCAGCTTCTCATAACTGCTAAAACGTTCATATTCAATAAGTGCTTGGATATTTGCTGCTGTAGCTGCAAGGACTGCAGTTTTCTTTGACTTTGTTTGAGCTTTCATCTCATCTACACATGTGTCTGGAATGTCTTCCCTTTGAGGTGACTTTGGCCATTCTTGTTCTGTTTTATGTAGCCACTGTGGGCCGTCCCACCAACTTGTTTCTTTGACAAATTGTAGCACATTGACTCTTCGCGTTGGAATGTCAGCAGGGTTCTCCTTGCCTGGACAATGTGACCAAAGTTGAGGACTCACTAGACTTCGAATTTCTTGTACTCGATTCTCTACGAATAACTTCCATTCTTTATTTACTCCTTCAATCCAGTATTTAGCAGTGATCGAGTCTGTCCAACACTGAGCAATTTCCACTTCACAAATTGGGCTTAGTGCATCCTTTACTGCATTGATTAGGCGGGCCAAGATCAAACATGAGAGCAGTTCAAGGCGAGGAATTGTTGGTCTTGACAGAGGAGTCACACGTGTCTTTGACATGACTAATTTCACTGATGTTCTTCCTTGACTTGTGATTTTGGCATAAACAACTGCTGCGTATGCTGTCTCTGAGCTGTCACAAAACCCAAAGAGCTCTATCTTATCTGGTTTTCCTTGAAGATCTCCAAAATAGTATCTTGGTACAGACAAGTTTCCAATACTTTCAAGATCCATAATCAAGCTTGCCCATTCTGACTGAAGAGTTGCGGGAAGAGGTTCATCCCAATCGAGTTTGATCTCAAAGAGCCTCTGCATGAATACCTTTAGCATGGTGGTAATAGGTGTGATCAGTCCCAATGGGTCAAATATTTTCGCAATGAGGCTCAATACATTCCGCTTTGTCACTGGCTCTCCTGCATGTGACTTCGCTAATGCGGAAAGGTTGTACACAATAGTGTCTTCCTTGCTGTCCCAGTTTAGGCCTAGAATTTTCTGTGTTGTGTTTGCAAGCAGAACATTTTTTCCAATAGTGGTACTTGTAAACGTTTCATCTTCTTCTGAAATCTGTGGATTTTCAACGGACTTTCTTGATTCTTTTTCTTCAGCAGATGCGATTTTCTTTGAGAGTTCGGAAGAACTTGAGTGCCATTTTCTTAGATTAAAATTGCCTTCTTTCATAATTCTCTTTGACTGCTGATAGAATTCGAATGTTTCATCGACTGTGTTTCCACCTGCACTGACGTCATCAACATATAACGAGCTCATCAACTTTGAACAAATCTCTGGAAAATTGCTTGCATACTTCTCAATGTGGTGTTTAAGAGTGGCGTTTAGCAGAAACGGGCTACAAGTAACCCCAAAGATAACGCGGCAGAAATGATAGGTGATTTGATCCAACTCTCGTGCATTTACATCACCATACCAAAGAAATCTCAGCGCATCTCGGTCACTTTCATGGATGGCTATCATCAAAAATGCCTTCTCTATGTCAGCAGTAAGTGCAATTGGGTATGCACGAAATCTTGCTAATATTTCTGCAACTGTTTTTAACAAGCATGGGCCAGGATACAAGCAACTATTCAAAGAAACACCTGAATTACTTGCTGCAGAAGCATCATATACCACTCGTACTTTCGTTGTCAGCTTGTCAGCTCTGATGACAGGATGGTGTGGCAAGTAATGAACTTTGCCCATTTCACACTCTCCAACTGCCTTAACTCTCTCGACGATGCCCATTTCCTCTTGTTCCTTAATAATGGCATCGTATTCACTCAAAAGCTCTGGACTTCCTTGTAATTTCTTGAACTGTCTTTCAAGACGATGTTTGCTGAGGAGATAATTATCTGGCAGAACTGGATGATCCTTTTTCCATGGCAATTTGACTTCGTATCTGCCACCCACAAATTGAATTTCTTTGCTGAAATTTTCGTAAACAGAGTCCTCTGCGGAGGAGATTCCTAGAGCTTCTAATTCCCAAAATCTTGACAGCTCATCCTTGAGTAATTTATCTGCATCACTTTCTGGCTGTACTTCAGCACTAACTTGCAAAAGATGTGTTTGAGCGAGATTTGTTTGGGTAGTATACCTTTTTGGACAGTTTGGGACAGGCCCAGAAAGAATCCATCCTAATTTTGAGTCCAAGGCTACTGGACCCCCTTGCTCCCCCCTTATCATACCACCATTCATGAAGTGCCAGTAGTAGTCTGCCCCTATTAGGATGTGGAGGAGCAATTCATCACCACTGTCTGCTGGATAGTCGGCTAACATAAGCCCCGAAAGATGAGGGTACGTACTTGCAGCAAAATTGATGGCCTGGTTTTTCAGGGGAGCACTCACTGTAGGTACGACATAAGCCGTGACATACATGCTCAAATCATTGTATGGACTTCTCACACAAAATTGTGTCACGTCACAAGTTTTCACAGTACCTACATCAGACCCAAATATCGTGATTTCTAGAGTTTCTTGGCGAATCGTTGGCAAAGATAAGGCATCTTTCAAACTCTGAGAAATATAAGATCTTTGACTGCCTGAATCGAAAATCATTCGAGCGATTTTGTTTTCATCTGGCCTTTCAACAGGAGAAATAAATCCTTTTGCAGTTTGCAAAAGTACAGAACCTTTTGCGTCAATGAACATTGAAACTGTAGACTGCCCAATATCGCGCCTCACTTGCTCGGTTGGGTTCCTTTGTGTATTTAATGGCGGTGCCTGAATAGGATTTTCTACTGCTGATTGAGAATTTCCAGGCATTGAAATACCTTGAATAGGCTGCTTGGTACTACCGGGGGTAATTCTTGGGGCTTGACAGATGCTTGCATGATGTCTTTGTCTACACAAAAAACAATGAATGTGGCTCGAACAATCTCTAGACAAATGTCCTCGTTTTAAACAAACAAAGCATCGTCCCTGTCTTTGAAGAATGGTCTTGCGTGCTAATGGTTCAGTGATCACATTGCATTTCACTGAAGCATGTGAACCTTTGCAGTATGTGCATGTTATCTTTCCCCCGTTATTTAACAATGCAGCCGTTGTGGACATAGGGCTACGAGCAGCTCTTTGAGCTGAGCCACCTGAGCTAATTTCTGAATTCAGAGAACACTGCTCCCTTGCCTCCAATTCTTGCAGGAAAATCTTTAGAAACCCATCTAACGCCCAGTCATCTTTCTTGGTCAACCTTGTGATCATCAGGCGGATTTCTTCAGGGATCTTTGTCATTAGAATGGGAATGAGCAATACTCCATACTGCGTAAAATCTACCCCAAGTGATTTTAGGCTACGAACATTGGTTTCAATACTGTCATAGAGTTTTCGTAGGGCTTTCACGTCCCTTTCAGATGAAACTTGTTTCAGATTTTGCAAGGATTCCATATGAGCATTTATGATTATCTGCTTTTGAGCAAATCTGTTTTTCAACAAATCAATCGCCTCGAAATAATTTGCGTTTGAGGCTGGAATCCCAGATATGACCGCGGCGGCAGGGCCTTCTAACAAGGACTTCAAGTGCCTAAATTTGTTTACATCAGAAAGAGTGGTGTTTTCGTGAATTACTTGAAAGGAATCCCACCATTCTTGCCACTTTTTCGGGTCGCCAAAATATCTCGGCAACTGAAGTTTCGGCAGTTTTGCTCCATCGGAATTTTGCGACACACCCACACTTGAGCTTGTTGGCGGAATGACCGGAGTGGGGACGTTCGTGCTCGCATTTTGAAGGGCCACTTTTCCAGATTCGAGTTCAACTATTAGAGATTGAATTTCAGAGTTTAAATTTTCGCACTCTATCACTTCTTCTTCTACTTCATCTTCAGAAATAAGGAGAAAGATATCTTCGTTGATTTTTGTCAACTGCTTGTGTTTTTCTTTGAGCTTAGCTAAGGCCTTGTCGTAATTCAAAATCACTGGGTTTTCATCATCTAAGAGAGACCTTGCTTCTGAGAATGTTTTCGTTACGACTCCACGATATCCTCCTCGAATCTTTTTTAGTTTTGAAATCGAAGGTCCTTGATTGGAGCTGGTCGAGGGGTCCGTATTGGGAGTAGTGGCGCTTTCCCCCTGTTTCGGCATCACTCAACACAACCAAGACAACTCGCAAAAAACGACATTTATCAACAACGACACTTACGATTTAATCAATCGAGAATAGAACATCAAGGAAAACAACAAATTTCATCATGTCTCAACAAAATATCAAAATCCGGCGAGCGTTAGGACCATATAGAAAATCCTGACATTGATTCCCTTCGGAGTTGAGGACAGAGAATAATATGAAGATATTTTCCCTCCCCAACTTAGCCAGGTTAGAATACCAATAAATAGGTTCGAATTTTAGACTCAAAGAATCAATTCAAAACAAATAAGAGGACTGTATAATTTCGTGACTCAATTCTCAAACTCAATTCAAACTTCAGAAGCGTATCGATAATCAATCATCATCTCCACATAAGCGCAAAATAACAAAATGAAACGAAGTCACCTGTATGTCTTTCTGTCTCTTCACAACTTCACGATATAATCACGATAATAAAATACGAACATTCAAGCAACGACAAAATAATATTCTTGAGATTATGCTTCGGTTCTTCGACTTCAATTCTTTAGAGTTCAATTCTTTAGAGTTCAATTTCCGTGAGTTCAATTCCTTCGAGTTCAGTTCTTTCGAGTTCAATTCTTCAGAGTTCTATCAATCAACCATCAAACGATTCAACAACAAGAGAGAGTGAGACCGACTGACCCAATTCGTAGAACACACCTTCTTTTTTCACAACAATCCAACAACAACAACAATATAAAGAGCAAAACAAAAGATGAAAGGGAGGCAGCGCACACATTTCCCTACATAATGGCTAAATCCAAGAAAATTATGGGAAATGATCCTGGAACTGGAACTTTTTCCAGGAGTAATTCACGACGATTTTAAGTTTCGGGCCCAATAAAACTTTTTTCTTACAGAACATGATGCTGTAAGCAGGAAACAAATAGGTGACAATAGAACCCGCATCTTAATTCATGCAACCATGGAAGAAATAAACCAAGAAATACCGAAACTACCTCTGAAATTAAGAAACTTTTAGGGCTTTTAGTGATCCATGTTTCTGAGAAAAGAAACATGTGTAAATGCCAAATGATTAGAATCAAACTTTTTGGTAATTTTTGAATATGCTGGTGATAGCTGTAAGTGTTGCTAATGGTTAGAAAATGATTAAATTTGGTATCGTATTTATCCAAAACGTCTGCTTGAAACATGTTTGAGGCACATCAGGTATTTAACTTTAATAAAATGGAGCAATTTCGCCTTTGCCAACAGGAAGCAAAAATATTTCAGATAACCGACATTTGATGCTGCATTGAAAACTTTCCTCAAAATATAAAGGCCGCTTGTGAGATTCAACAAGGCTCACTGAAAGAACAAGATTTGAACAAATATCAAGTTGCTACAAAGTGAAAATAAAAGTCTTCCAAAATGATCAAAGTCCAACCATCCTGTTATTTTCACTTTTTATGACTGAGCATTTGAGAATTTGCTTGCGGTTTTTTCCTTTTGTACCATTAAAAAGCTCTGTTTCTGTTTCATAGATATGACGTAAGAATTGAAAAGATGTTTTCTTTAAGAAACAGTTGCAAATCTCTGAGTAAAGTCAGGTGAGTTTTTTAATCTTATCTTCAAAATGGCTTAGGAAGTTAATGCTTCATTGTTTGTTTTAATGAAGTAAGATTTTTTACAGAAGTTGTAAGTAACTGTATTGCAGCTCTAAATTCGTAAAGCGCTGGCATTGACGTCAAAAATAACAGTAGCCATGTACATACAAATTAGTGAGAGTTGCATTAGACAAGATGCCAATTTATATTCAGTGGCCCTGGAACAGGATCATGCATACAGGGAAGGGGGCCTTGGGGCAGACCAAAGGGGTGCAGCCAAAGAAAAAATTGGGGAGGAGACCCCGAACTTGCCCACAAAATATTCTCAATTCGCCGACGAAATGGGTGATTCCTGGGTTTGTTTGTCGAAAATGATACAAAGTGACCAAATTTTTTGCTGAAAAATTTACGTGACAACTACAAATTGGGGAGAAGGGGTTAGGTTCCATAGCCCCCCCCTCCGTTGGCTACGCCCCTGATAGTTAAGTTAACTACGGACAGACTGCCCCAGGCACAAACTTCAGATGAACTCCCAAAAAAGAATTGGAGAAAGAGCGCTAAATATGGCATTTCTGATGGGTTTTGCAAGCTTGGAGAGTTTTACAGGACACAATATTCTAGAAACAGTGGAACATAATCAAAGTTCGTCATCTTTCATTCCATCCTCCTTTCAAAGGGCCCCAGCTTGGTTTTGTGCCATAGGCCGCAAACCAAGTCTCTTGGTGGCCCTGAACAGGGTAATGAGGGTGCGCATAGCAAAATGGCCCCGGATGCAAAATGGCAATGCCAGTAAGAGTCGCCACTCTACCGCAAAAGTGCCCAAACTACCCTTTGGAAATGCCTCGTTCTGAATAAGGTTGTCTCGACATACGGCTGTTGATAAAGCATTGCTCGACATCTCTGCCTGAAAACATGGGTGAATTCTGGAAAATAAAAATTACGGTCCGGTCTAACGCAGACAAAGCAATTTGACAGCCTCAAGAATAGATTTCAAACCTTCTGGGGAACCAAGCATAACGCATTGCCTCCTCTGTATATGCTGACTTGAATGAGAGCACTTCGATTCGTGAAATCTATTCAACAGAAAGGAGAACCGCTTTGTCTTCTTGCAGTGGTGGCGCCAGTGGAAGGCTAGAGGGGGCTACAGCCCCCGTCAGAGGACATTTTGGGTTCTGTAGGTGGAAACTTGGCTAAATGGTGTACGAAAACTGCATTAGCCATTTCAGCCCCTTGTCAGAGGCTCCAGCCCCTCCATCGGAGGCCCGAGGGCAGGGGGGTACTTGACCTAAATTTGCACGGGGATGTGCCCACGAAAAATTGTTTCTTTACCCGGCTCCAGAATTATTGCCTGTCTGACTGGCAACCTAACTCCGCCCTTCCCTGGCCAAAGCTTTCACTGTTACTGTTACTATAAGTGATAAAAACTAATATTTGATAGCATATTCGTTTGACTCTACCGATGGAAAAGAGTGGCAGTGTATGCTGTGAAAGATGTAAAGTTACAGCAAAGGGGATTCCATTTATTTCTGTACACTCTTTGTACACTGTGACATGTTTGCAGAAACTGAAAACAATTAATGGATTACTCTCATTAACTAATAGATCAAATGGCAGCCAAGCCAAGAAAACAAAGTGCGCATGATTTAAGCAAGCACACCATGTGAGCAGTCACGTGAAAAAAACGGCATTTGGTTGCTTTTCTGAATTGTATAAGAGGTGAAAGGAATAATTCACGATTCATTGCATTTAGTTACGCAGTTAGGGTTATGATGAGTGTATACAATAAGTCTATGGGTGTGCTGCGACGTAGCCAGAGCTCAAGAAAAAGGAAGCTGTGCAGAATTTATCAAAAGGCAAAAGGCCATGCCAGCCTGATAAGAATTGCGGTGAAACAGCCATATGTTGAGGCTATTTTGAAGCGCGTGTCAAACACAACTGGTGCTTGTTCAAACCAAAAGCATTCCTTCACATCAATTTCATGAAAACAGCCATCGAAGTCCTCAATAAATGATAGTAAATGAATAGGATACTGGTAAGAAACCCGCTGCTGCAAAAACATCTTGTTTGCTCATGCCAATTGGGCTGGGAATAACAACGCATTTTAGGCATTCTTAATATCTTACATGCAATATATTTCATGAGGTTAGCGAGGTTGCAATGAGCTTACCATGAATTTATGCGCATTTAAAGTCAGCATTAATCGCCAATATCTTAATGCAAGGCATGTTGGGACGCAGTAATGTCGGTTTTTATTGGTTTAATGTTAGAACGGAAATTCAAGCCAAAACACGATATTCTCCGCAAATAGGTTTCAAATTTTGCAGAGGCAGTAAGTCACAGCGATAAATATCATAGTCTTCCTCATCCCGAGGGGCCTTTTACTCAATACTCAGTAAAAATCTCGTGCCACTTTGGGAAAAATCCTTCTGTTTTCAACAAAAATCTTTTAAAAAATCCCTAAAAATGCTACTGGCTAAACAAATCTCGAACGCCTTTCCGGAAGAGTGATCCCCCCGCCGCCTTGTCCGTTGCTTTTCTGGCGAAGAGCGTCGAAGTTTTATCGCCATTTCGTTTTACCCTTTGCAAAACAAAAGATTCAGGTTTCCAAAAGACAAAGCTGGACAATGTGGTATGGTTTTCCAATAAATCTGAGCTATTTTGAGTCTCTGACGTTTCTTCGTATTTCTTTCTAACGCAGAAGGCCCAGGGGGGATTCTATTGGTATTTAGCGGGGTGGTCAGACACAGCATATTTTTGAAGAAAAAATCCAAAAATATAACATATTTGGGACATTTTTAGACTCTGAAAATGTACTTATTTCTTCATGGTTCATAAGAACCACAGGTTTCATAACTTTTTCGGTAACTGCACAGCAATGTTTTGATAAAATATTCTACCTAGCGCACACCTTGTCAAACTTTCTCATCTGCGACCCCAAAAATATACCGATATTGCACTATTGCACAAGAAGAGTACCCAAAGGTATACTGGACAACGTTTCGCAAACCCAACAGTGTCTGCCCCCGTCACCTACTAATAGTGAGTGCACCCATGGGGCAGATGGTGACTCGAGCATTTCTCCGAAAAAATCTTACACAACATATACCCTGCCATTTCCTTTTCGGTTTTAAATGAATCTCGAGGGACACATTTCGATAGAAGTTGGGGCGCAAATAGAACAGTATGTTTTGTTTGACAAAATTCACCTTTGCTTCGCTGGTGGGAACCATGCTCAAATAGCATCCTAAGTCTAACCCTTGCTAAAGTTGTCCTTTTCGGGTTTTAACCGAAAATACTCGGAGTCTTCAATAACAACTCCATCTCAACCAGCTCATGCAGCGCTAACAAATCATGTTGAATAACAACGAACAAGTGATAAAGGCTATCTTTAAGGCGTGTGGCAGAACATAAAGGCTTCGTCAAAGTTTGAGAAAAACATGATCAAAGCTGTATCAATGCACTGTTGAATAAATGATGAGGAAGCAGAAAGATTCGACAAAATTGTGTTGTTTTGCAACAACGTTTTAACAAAGAGTGCCAGGGCATGCCCTTTCGATTTCAAGCAAGGAAGCCTTTTAGATAAAAACGTCTGACAAAGATATTTAACATTTAGATAGAATGCTCCATCTGACGAAGAGACCAAACGGCATTCATAGGTCTACGTATGTTCTTGATTTTGACAATGTTCTTAACGTCGATGTTTTTAGGGATACCATAAACCCAATGTGCCCTAAGAACGATGGTATTGAGGAAACAGAGCACTTTTTGTTATTTTGCCCTTCCCTTGCATAATGATAGTACCACGCAAGATCTTCTCGCTGGAGTTCTGGGGGGGGGGGGGTGATACTGGACATGCCGCTCATAGCGGTGAGTTTTTCGGCTGAAATTCCCTAGATATGGGTCTGTTTTCAACCTTAAAAGTTCTCGCGGTAGCATGTAATTTGAGACGGACTTTAGTTGTAATTTCTATGCCCAAATGTCCTCGGAGTATTGTTCCAGTAGTATTGCATAGTTGTATGGTGATTATGTGAAGTAGTGTAGTTTGTAGATTTATGTTGTAATATTTTTACCTTGTTTAACATTTTTGACCAAAGGTTTTGAGAAAAACTTAAAACTACTGAAATTTCTAAATATTTTGATGAAATATGCAAATTTTTTGAAGAAAACATAGCTCCTTGATGCCTATAATATGATATTAAACAAAAGTCTTTCTTTATAATCTAACGCTACGTCCTGAAATGAGTTGAAATTTCAAATAAGGAATCCAAAGCTTCAAATTTTGGTTAAATTCGATGCTTTGGATCACAATGCTGTGGTATTACTGCTGTCAGAAAATATCCCGACACGACATCAAAATTCATTAAAGAACATTATAGGGCGTGCCGAACTTAACCAGTAGCAGAATTCACATAACCTTGTCAAATGAATAGGTTTTTGAAGCGGTTTTTTGGACTGGTGGCCGCAAAATTGAAACACGTTAAGTTGAATATAATCTTCTATGTCTTATCTCTGCCTTTAAGACAGATGGACTAATCGTGAAAGCATCACGGGTACTTTTAGCCGTGATCGGTTCGTGCTGTTGGAAAAATTGGAAAAACAGCGTGCAATTTATTGCACTGGTATAACAAAAACTATACTCTCGATAACTCAAATTTGCAGCTAAAATTAAGAAACAACTTTACAGATTTTTTCTTTAAATGGCAAAAATTTCTGCATGCATCCCCATGCAAGTTTGTAGACATACAACCGCTTAGTACGCCAAGATGAATGTGAGGCTTACAGTCTTTCTCGAAATTACTTATTATGGCCTTAAGTAGCAGACTTATCTAAATAGAGCATGGATGCACAATAAACTTGTATCATATAAGAAAAACACTTTCAACTCCTATAAAAGAACAGCAATAATATGAGATAAACCTGTAATTGGAGAAAAAGCTGTTAAACCTGCAAGAAAATCAAGTAATCAGTTATCAACAACGTTATTACACCAAATACGCGCTTCGTCGCAAGCTCTTCAGTGTGGTTCATGCGAAGAACAGACAAATGACAAGACCGGGCTCTCTTTTCGTTGTGCCTGGTCCCTTTATGGAGTTCAAGCTCCGTACTGTTGGAATTTAGTTATGAAACAGAATTTGCGTGGATTTTGAGGTGAAGGTTTAACGATTTTATTGATAAACCGTTTTTAGCTCTTTCTTAAGCATTTCAGGTATTCTGTTTTTCAGGAAAATAATCATAGAAAATCAAACCGAGCAAATACAGAAATGAAACAAATACTCAAATCTAAGTTGAGCATTTAATAACAGATTTCTTTCAAATCTTTATCAAATAAGACACACTATTACTAAAATAACAGCTCATATAGGGAAAGTTTTTTTGGGACACCCGGTATGAATTGCCAATTATTCCTCCTGCCATGCAGGTCTTCTTCAGGCTGGTTGGTCCTTCATGTCACCATTGTCAGTTTTGCTGGCAATGACCTCCTTTTCTTCTCTCTTTTTCTCTTGTCTTTTTTTTATTTTTGTAACTTTTTGTTAGGCTCTGGTACCCAGGGTACTATTTACCTTGTCTTGATCCTGGACTTGTTTTCTTGTCTTGTCTTCAGCTCTGCTTCGTCTTGAACTAATGTGTGCAACTGGACGTGCATTTAGGCCTAATCGTTCTGACGTTATTCGAACATAACTCCCTTGTATTCCTGCGTCTCATAGCGCCTTCGCAGAAGAAGGGTTTCAAACTGCAACAGGAATACAACGGAGTTATATTCGAACAACTTGAGAGCAGTTCGGCCTAAATCGACATTCAGTTGCACACATCAGTTGAGGACGAAACAGAGCAAAAAACGAGACAAGAAAACAATTCCAAGGATCAAAACAAGGTAAATGAATAATCAGTCGAAATATCCGTGTCCTAACACCCTTGAGTGTACTGACGATGCAACGCCAAAAAACAACGGCATTTGTCCAGTTTAGCTCAGATCATTCACTTTCATGACCCTGTGCAATACAATACGACCTTGAAGTCAGAAAGGATAAATAACTGCTTCTCAACTTCAAAGTAAAAAATAAATGGATGAAGCAAATTTAGTGGCTAGGTCAAAGAATAGGTGAAAAAATACTTTAGATAAAGAAAGTCTTATCTTTTTTGGCAGCCACAGTTCTTTTATGGAAATTTGAGCTTTGTTCAGTATGAATAGACCTTTTCGGAGATAGTTTCAGTCTGCAGCAAGAAGTTGCAAGTCCCAATGGAAGTATTTCGTAAGAAAACAGCTACTGAAACGTCGCTCCGTGGGAAGAGTTCTTGCAGTAGAAGGCAGGTCTAAACATGGTCTAAACTTTCTTGAATCCCTTGTTTCCTTGCGTTGTTTGGTTTGTTACACTACAGGGAAACAAGAGAATCAAGATGATGAATCTATTGCAATGTTATTGGTAAGGCATGCAATAGGGGTACACTTACCATTCTTAAAGATGGGCAATTGGGCTGCTTTCTTTGAAATCATAGCTGAAACTTCCTATCTCCGAAAAGGCCTATTGGCTCTTGGGTTCATTTCTTCTATCTTTATGTCTGCGAAAATAAACGACGAATTTACAGAAAAATACATACAAAAACATAAATCTATCAAATGAGTCTCTTTCGCAAAATGAATTAACTTTGTAAAAAGCATCAAAAATCGCTCATGACAAACTATTGGTAACGATAATGTCCTGAATTCAAAAAACTGCATACCAACTTCAGACGTATGTTTTTTATCAAAAATGAGTTTACTGGGTTTGTTGTTCGGATGAGAAGTAACCAGAAATGTAATTGTGATGGCAGATCGGATATCTTAAACTATTTCCTTGAAATCCAATGAACATGAGGTATTGCAGTTGATACAGAGGCTTCCATTCGGCACGTGTTGGTCGTGGCTAACAGTTGTTCTATCTATAGGTCGTTGCTGACGTATGTGTCACTTAATCTGCTTTGAACTTGACCATTTAACTGTTGATCTGGGTTAAGTTTAAGTTTAGACAATTGACAGATTCAATGGAAAATAAGAGAGATTTGAATATCTTGTGTGAACCTGAATTTCCATGCGTCAAAGCACTTACATTTTGTTCAGTTTTATAACTTGACATTGCATGGTGTTCAAGATAAACAGCCTACTGAATTGGCCTAAGAACAGGCTCACCAGAAAAAGGATGAAATGAGAAAGAACACAAAAAGGTTCCTTTCCCGTTTCCCTTAACCTTTTCCCTTCACCTTTCCCTCTCCTTTCTCTCCTGACTCTCCTCTATCTACCTATCTGCCTATCAATCTATAAGGTATTGTACAAAACCTATCAAACAGGTATTACGCACAGGTTAGTGGTTGGTAAATTTACGAATAATGATACAAATAAAGAAAGAAAAAGAATTAAAAAATTATACCTAAATTTGTGCCAACCACTGTAAGCGGATATAGTAGGCAGGGGCCTGTAAGTCTAGATCAAAGGCATCATACAACAACTGAGGCAGGGCCTTCAGATGGAGCAAAACTGGAGTAAATCGCAGGTTTCCTCTCCTCCACAATTTCCTTTTTTCTTCTTTGATGGTAAGCCTGATCTCATGCTACTATTGACTGAACATAAAGATTTGACAATAACTGGATAAATAAAACTGTGTAAAAATAGATCAAATACAACGGACAAAAATCAAAAGTCCTTCTTATGCAATCCATCAAAGCTCGCATTACAAATCATAAATCGTCATAAATAGCACTTCTTACAAACCATCCTATAATACCACATGATCGATAGAGCACACGACTTATGACTACAAAACATGAAACTTATACACAATACTGCAAATGATTAAATACTACAAGGAAAAATTTACAAAAAGGGAAAACTTGCAAAAGATACAAGAAAGATCACGAGTAAGGGCAAGACCTTCTGAATAACAGAACACAATAAATAAAACCATAAATAACACAAAAAACTTCCTCTGCATTAAAGATTGTTCAGGGCAAGGTATCTAAAGCCCTGATTTCTTAGTTAAAAAGAAGCCACTGGTAGAGGTTCTCAGTGACTACTCAATCCACAAGGCGGCGCTTGTTACGCACGTCGTCAGATCAGGGGTTTATTCAATTTCGGAGACTCCAAACTAAAAACAAGCCAGATTGCTTGAAAATAAGCCAGCATTGAAAGATTTGCCCATGACGTCACTGTTTTCTTTAGTGTGCATACCTGCTAGTTTCTAATAGTCTTGGTACGTATGACATCATCAGCTCTGCTCTCCACACATGCTCAAACAAGCCAATTTGCGTGTCTACCTGTGTCGTGGAACTAAATATGGCTTTCAGGGATAGCCTGATTTGCTAAAATGGTGCATTATTACAGCCAGAAAGACACAAGAAACCAGGACTGATTGGTGATGAATAAAAGAATAAATAAGGAAAACATTGAAAATAGAGAATGATGTCTATTTGTCCTCTGCGGAGGACTTTCTGCTGCGGGGGAAATCATTTATTTTCTATTTTCAACATTTTCATTATTTATTCTTTTTCTTTAGTACCAATCCTAGTTTCCCTGTGATAAAGACTTGCAAAAAAAGAATCTTTGAAAGGAAAGTTATGAATTAAAAAAAGCCAGTAATGAACAAAATTCAAGAAAAAGTCAAATCCAAATTTTCCATTGCCATGCAGTATTGCCAAAATCACGCCCATTTTCAAATTTTCCATGCCCATTTGACAAAAGCCAAAATCATGAAATTTGATGAAATTTGGCTTTTAGTAGCCAATATGTATCCTACGCCATAGTGGACAAAGCTCTATGGCAACCCTAAAAGTAACCATTTAAATCAGGGCAAGAGATGTGCTGCTGCAAGAAACTGATCACATGCTTGAGTATTTTGTTTCCTGGTCGATTGTTGGTCAAAAATAACTAATCCCTGAATCATTCGGTTGCTAAACAGAGATTTTTAAACTTATTTTCATTTCGTAGCGCAAAAGCCCCAAAGTCCCCGGAGGGCTTATTTAAGTTTGGACCCTCCAGAGGGGGCTTAATATAGAGAGGGTCTTATTAGAGAGGCGGGGCTCATTCACCAAATCAGATGACAAGTCTAGCTATGTTAGCTTTTCAGTTGTTTTAATCCATATTTTGCGAATTCGAAATACAATTTCACGAGTCAAACACGTCAAGTACGAGTCAAGTTCGACACAGTTTCATCCCAAACCGTATCAAATTTATGGCGCAAATTTGTTTAGATAAAGAAATGGAAAAATCTTCGGTAGATTCTGGAATTAGATATAAGTTGGGGAGGAGCTTAATAGAATAGGCAGTTATTTATATTTTGGGCTCAGAGAGAAGCCCAAAGAAGCCCAAAGAGAGAAACCCAAAGCTTATTAGAGAAAAGGCTTAATAGAGGGGGGCCAAACAGAGCTTTTGCAGAATGCATGTTATAAGAAACTGACTTTTAAGAGACTAGCACCATAATGATGGCCACAGTTTTAAAAATTTGTAAAATCAAAATCCAAGGATATTGTGGTAAGTATGTATTTGAGCCAAAATTCTAGGTCATACTAACTACTTGTCTTTAATCTTAACGTAACAGATCACTGTTCATTGCAATCAGATGTCTTGATTGTCAAGTAACATATCCCCAAAAGCCTTAGGTTGAGATTGCATGATAATTCATTGATCTGCAACATAAAACCGTGTATAGCGTCGCTGTTTCATGACAAAGCTTGTCCTTGTCCCGAAAATCTCTTTCAAAATTCGCACTTGTACATGAACTTGACATACAGCAAATACGTTTAGTTATAAGGTCAACCAAATGGAGTTAAATCCCTCCCAACTTGCATTTAATGAGAACATTTGAACTTTTAATTCAGTTATTTGGCAAATCTTTTCAAGGTCATTATTCATTAAATTTATCTGTTTGATGTGTCCCAACCCCAGGACAATGGCTAACACAAAATAGAGGCATGGTCCTCTTACAATTTGATGTTATGTAACTCATTGCTGATCATCATAATAATCATCATCGCCATCGCCATCATCATCATCATCATCACCGTCATCATCATCATCATCATCACCGTCATCATCATCATCATCGTCATCATCATCATCATCATCATCATCGTCATCATCATCATCATCATCATCATCATCATCATCGTCATCATCATCATCATCATCATCATCATCATCATCATCATCATCATCATCGTCATCATCATCATCATCATCATCGTCACCATCATCATCATCATCATCATCATCATCATCATCATCATCGTCATCATCATCATCATCATCATCGTCACCATCATCATCATCATCATCATCATCATCATCATCATCATCATCATCATCATCATCATCTTCATTCAAATAACAACTGTTGTCGGGACGCATTAATTCAAGATTAAAGATCCCATGGTCCAAGATTCGAGATCTGGAAGTCAAGATCGAGGAAGAAACATTCTAATTCAAGATCCAGGATTCAAGCTTTATACGGTCGTTCCATTTTACCACTGATGTCAATGTAAATGACCCATCCTTTCATTACTGAGCCTCCCTAAGCGATCTCGGGTTCCGAGTCTCCAGGGTCAAAATAATGGGCCCAGGGCTCCAGTGACCCCTTCCTTCTGCGCGACCTCCTATTTATTACAGCCAGCCGTAATCCCCAACGAAGCAAACCGAAGTTCATAGTGTCCCGAAAAAAATTAGGACCACAAAGCAAACCAAATGGATTTGGACTTTGTACAAGTAAAATCATTGACTTAATTAAACAATGACAAAAATTCTCTGATCGAAATTAAACAACTCAAGCGAGATATATCATTTATATTGTAAATCTTTATCCACTTTAAATCAAATATTTATCAAACCATATTATCGAATGACGTCGATGGATCAGAAACGTGTGTAGTGTACCAAAACTATTCAGGTTATCCCTTTCGCATTTACTCCCAACTAGTTTTGTTTCTATATTTCTACCCGCGGTAATTTCACGAACATTGAGAAGCTAAGCTTACTGAAGCGGTGCCCTGGTCCTTCTATTCGATATGACCAAACCTCCTGATTCCCTTAGCCTGGCATTACAGAGAGAAGGCGACTTTCCTACGGAGTAGGTTCATCAAGGCGGGGACTCAAATCACCAACCGTGAGATTGGCATGCCTCACTATGCTCGTTGTTTGCCAGGGAAAACACAAAACCTTTTCTAACAATATAAAAAACGCTAGGAAAGCTCATGACAAATGGAAACGAAAGTTAAGGCTTTTTCATTCTGGTTACTAAGAACAAAGGAAATAAATCAGTATTCCTGTTTGTCAGGTCTGCTCACAAAGGACATCCTGAAAGTGCAAAGGGGTACTGCAAAACAGCATTTGTATTCCTACACATGCAGTGCCTAAAACATATCTCCCCTCCTGCGACCAGACAAAATCAATGCTTATAAAGTTCCTGCAAGAATACAAACGTAAAAATATTGAGCATGCTTAAAGAGGGGCCACCTTCCAATCATAGGCAATAAACGTGTAAACAGTATTCAGTGAATGCACATGAAACACAAGAAAAAAGAAATTCCGAGAAAGTTTGGAGCCGATTTAGATGGGAAACCCATGAAAGAAATCATATGTAATAAATTGTTTTCAAGATGAAAAATGAGGAAACAGTACATGATACACAAAAGGATATATTTGGAGAAATTTCCTGCAGGAAATTATGAATTGAAAATTTCCTGCGGCAACCCGGTCACATGGTCAGGTGAGTTTTGTTGCCCTGCTTCACGGTGTTTCCAAGATAAGTTGCGTCCCATTTACATGGCTGCTGCGGAGGAGCCATTGTTCCGTTCTTGATACAATTGCATAGGATCATGGGATACACCTCAACTTAGGCCTCGTTTACACGAGATCGGATCCAAATGGATCCGCACCTAAACTGTAAAGGATAGGCCTTGCGTCTACACGGGAACAAACGGATCCAAACCATTTGGATCTGCTATCCGTACCAAACAGGATCACTTTCGGAAGTGATCCCATTTGGATTCGATCCGTATAACGTCTCGCGTAAACGGGTGGGATTGGATCCAAATGAGCAGGATCGAAATCGAGACCCAGTGACGTCCAGTAAGAGATATTTCTAAAATGGTAGCCACAAAACGAAAATTGTTCACTTGCTTCTATATTCTTCTTACGATTCAAATTGTCAACTTTCTTACAAAATAATCTGCTTTTGATTTGGATCCGCTGTGGATCCAATCTCGTGTAAACGCCATTTCGAAAGGGGATCAGATCCAAATGGATCTGGTCCAATTTGGATACGATCTCGTGCAAACGGGGCCTTAGATCTTGAGACATCCTTTTAATCAAGACAAGTGGTCGCTGAAAAACAGCATTTCCTTTGTTCTCCAAAAATGTTAAAAAACAAGAAAGAAAGAATCCTAGCATTGTGTTTCTAATTTTCTAAATTTGAAAATGGCGCAATGTTTTGGTTCATCTGAAAAACTGTGAATAAAATTAATAAAAAAAGAAAAAAAATTAACCCCTTTTAAACCATAGAAAATTCCATCACAGTAATAGAACACTTTCTTGAAGTACTGACTTGATTCTGACAAAGAGTGTGTCATTCTTGAAACAATCATTTTTTATGCATCTTGTCATAAATTAGCAGCCACTTGTCCAATTGCAATCTCGTCCCCAGACTGAGTTCGTTGCTCTACCTCTACTCTCCGATACAAGAGGCCGCTCGGCAATCTGATTGGCTGTTCGCCATTTTAGGCTGTAAATCAGATTTACGCGGGGTAAACGACCTCGGCATGTCAAAATTCGACGTAAAACCACATTCTTTACCTATTCCAACCATCATTTGCAACTTATTTCCGAAATTCGAAGAATAACGAGCCATTTTATTTTTGAAGCTGCGGTGAAAGTTTCCCTAATTTGCAACTTAGGTCCATTTTCGCTCCGAACAAACCGAGCTTATTTTCACATTAAACACACTTGCCGACCCCAGATTATTGTCTAAATGCCTTCAAAAAGATTCAAATAAGATCCTCAAAGTGTTTGTTTTAAATTTCTCCATTCATCTTCTGCAGAATTAGTGCTAGAGCAACGGTCATTTTCCGTTGCTTGGCGTTGCCTAGCCAACCGTGAAATCCATAATGGCTTCCAAATTTGCCCATTTTCTGGGCAAATTTGATCGAAGTGTACCAGGGTGTTCGTTCGGCTTCGTGATCAGCGTATGATGTAAGAACACCCTGGGAACGAGGTTGGTCCAATTGGCAAAAACAGGGCCTCAAACTATAACTTGCAGCATATCCTACGCAATCCTATTAAGAACTGGACAACAAAGCCACTGCTAAACAGAGCGTACAGCTCCTCCACAGAAATCACAAAAATGAGCCGCAAATTTTTTGGACACCCTGAATAAGAAGCCCATAATAGAATTAATGGAAGGAGTTGCTTATTGCTCGGAAAAATCAATCCATTTCGAAATGTGTTCCTTGTAAATATGTGTAATCACTACTTGCAAGTTGCACTTAAACATGAGGATTAGATGACCTACCAAAAACAGTGGTCAGGGTCACCATTCATATGACAACTTTAAATCTCGGCTGCATGTTAAGTCAATGAGATTATTCGTAATGACATCTTGCAGGCGTTCACTTGGATCAAGGATTGTGTTATCTTCTGTGACAAGATGCAGCTTCTGAAACATAAATAGAAACTTTAGTATATACTTGGCTCGAGTTCCTTACTCGCCTATTTAATTTACAAGAGCTCATTATCGAGGTTACAGCAACCAATCCCGCTATTCCAAAGTGAAGGTGCACGTGAAGTCGCAGTTTTTAGCGCCAAGCGCTGGGATCACAGAAGTAGCTAAGCGCTAATCGATTCTGCGGCCCCTTTTCATGGCGCTCAAGTGGTGGGATCCTACCGGGTATGGAACCCACTCTGCCTGAATGTTCTGGCTGCAAAGTCAGAGGATTACACCACTGCGCCACAAAACCTTCAAAAATGGAACACTTTTCGTAAGATCTGGACTTGAGTTTGAAATTTCAGGGTGATTCTCATCGAATCACTGCTACTACAGTACAGGCCTTGCGCAGCCATATGAAAGAAGCAAATTTTATTCTTTGGCAGGAAAAGCACTTTAATGTGCTCAGTCTGAATAGACCTTTTAGCTATTCAGCTAAAGAGCCTGGATCGAACGTTATTTTTATACAATTTTATACGCGAGCTTCGATCGAGTGGCGTTAGAGCTCCTTTCACTATTGTGCACATTCGAAAAATTCAACAAACTGTAGCAAAGTATCGTTCGATTGAGATTCTTTCTCAGAATAGCTAAAGGTCTATGGTATAGTTTGTGAGTTAAAAATCATTTGCAATGTGCAAAAGTAAGAAAAACAATATATAGCAGAGAATACATTAAGTAAATAAGCTGCCTTCCATGGTCCTTACTCCCTAGCTTTTTCAAAGACAGGGCTCAAAAAACGAAGTAGCGTGGTAGTGGCAGTACCAGGAAAGTAGCTGAAATGCTCAAATTTCCCAGGCAGGATGAAGGGAAAAGAAAAAAGAAACGGAAGGAAGGGGAAGGAAGGGAAAGAATGCAAGGGTGGAAGGAATGGAGGGGGAAAGAAACACGGAGAGAAAGGTGAAGGGATAGAATGGGGTGGTATATTAGGAAAAAAGAAGAAAGTGTGTAAAAAGAAATGAAGGTGCTTGGCTTGCTACCAGGAAGAGAAATATTTCTTTGAACCGTGTTGCAGCAATTTAGTGTATTGTATTTGTTGTAACCCCCTTTTGATGTAATTGATGATGATGATGATGATGATGATGATGATGATGATGATGATGATGATGATGATGATGATGATGATGATGATGATGATGATGTTGATGAACAGAGAGAGAGAGAGAGAATTGTGTAGGCGGGGCGAGCATGATAGCAGACGAGAGAAGAAATTGGAGACAAGAAGTGGAACTGCACGAACCATCATGTAGGGTAGTAAAGGGAATTCGCTTGTAAATAGCTGCTGCCTTGTACATAGTTACAGTTATGCTGTTATTTGCTGTCGTTTTGTTTTGTTATCTGCTACTCGAATGAACCCAAAAAGAAGATTATATCACGGGCCTAGCCTAAGCAGAGGAAAAGTGAGGTCGGAGATCGTGACAATGTTAAGACTGTACCACACTTCAGGAACTTCAAGGGTAATAGAGCTGCGAAATGGTAATTCATCTATCTGTTAATTCAGCAAAGTTTATATAAAAGATATATAAGTATTTTAGATTAATATGCCTTTCGTTGGAAATGTTCATTACAAATACGAGTTTCTTTCAGCTGATACCCCCATGCGCACAAACAAAGTTGAACCACCTTTACCTGAGGTTAGACTTCAACCAAATGAATTCGATTTATTGGACTGACCAATTAGAACGCAACATCTAATGACCTGGTTTTGTTTAAGCTGGTTTACCTTGTATCAAAGGGGTATTAGTTAGCCTCAATAAGCTTTTGCGTATCAAATCATAGGAGCCAACTTTAAGTGAATTAATAATGACAACTTCAAATAACAATAACGTCCCAGAGACACGAAATCATTTGTTCCTATGAGTTGAGGACTTACCTGAATGCAATGTTGACATAAAGCATATGGTAATCTCATTTTGGCGAAAAGCATACTTCCATATAATCCACTGCCAATTTTATCAAAACTAAGGGGAAGAACTCTTTCATGAGGATATAGAAAATTTAAGGGCGAACCTTCTCTCCTGATAAGTTATTCTTGTTGGCTATCTTTTTTGACTCTGCGATGTAATCGATAATTCTTCCTATTGTCCAAACCTGAGATGAAAACAAACAGAAAATGGAAAATTTGGCTGAGGTGCTCCAAGAATTTTGATAGGGTCTACGTTTGAAAAATTTTCAAGACATAGTGACATAGGGCCTATTCCTTGCGATGGAGGGTCATTTGCTGGTAAAACATGGTAGGTACATTTATCTTCAAAACTACAAAGTTTCGAAAACAACAATTGCAACTGCCTCAAACAATCATTTAATTGAATTCTGATCCTGAGGCGAGAAACTGATCACAGGAAAGAAACTTACCTTGGAGAAAAACATTGGAAAGATCTGTGTATCGTTTACTCCATTTTGCAAACGGATGCTGAAATATTCTCTGTCATTCTGAGCATAGAAAGGCATTTAATACTGTTAGAATAGCATGCACTTCATTTAAGCAAAATAACAGTGCTCAAAGGAATAACAGTAGAGCTTTCAATAAAGTAAATGTTATTGCAAAATTAAATAGGGTTAAAGAGAGAATCTCCTAGCTATCGTAAAAGCTCTATTAAAGCCCTGGGGACTTATTTGGCTCCGGAGACTCCAGAGGGGGCTTAAAAGAGAGGGAGCTTTTTTGGAGGAGCTCATAGGGAGGGGGGCTCATTCACAAAATCAAACGATAGCTGTTCACATCTTTTACTCCAAATTTGTAGCCTGCGTGCAGAATCAACTGATTCCATGAAGAAAAGTGAGGTTCCCTCCCTCCCTCCTCAGGGAATCAGTTGAGTCTGCACGCAGGCTACAAATTTGCGGATTCAACACACAATTTTAAGATTCGAATATATAAATTCAACACAGCATTTATCCAAAACCATATCAAAAACAATATGATAACTTGTTTTGCAAAATAAATTGACAATCTTTGGTAATTTCTGGATGTTGTTAGAAATGGGGGGGGGGGCTTAACAGAGAGGGCGCTTATCTAAAATTTTGTCTCACAGGGGAAGGGCTTATTAGAGAGGGGACTTAATAGAGAAGGGGGCTAATAGATCTCTTAAGGTATTCCATAAAAGAAACTGGATCGAACGACATCTGAAAAATTTCGTAGACGTTTGTCGCATTTTAGAATTTGAATAAACGTGATAGAACCTCCTACACCACTCGTTGAATTTTCTGGATCAAAATGTATAAAGCTATCGTTGGATGTAGGCTCTGTTGCATAGACTTATACCTTTTCGTCCCTTGTTTCCCTTCATTCTTTGATTTGTTACTATCACTTGGTCAACAGGGACTCATAATAGTATGCTTAAAATGTGGGCCCACTTTAGGCCCGGGTAGAGAGATTCCGCATTCACCAATCAAGTTGCTAGAATTCAGTTTTTAAGCAATCAGGATGCGCTATTCAGAAAGTTGTTTTTGATGCATTTAAAGAACGGTTGATGAAGCCTGGAGTTATCGCAGCTTCGATGGATCTACTTTACTTCTACAGAGGCAGATCACTACCTGAGAGGTATGCATTTTGCGATTTGTAGGTACTAAAAGTTTACTTTTTCAATGTTCGAGCTCTATAAACAAGATTTTGAAGCGATTTTTTGAGTGTAAGAGAACTCCCATCTCAAAAAAGTGGGCCCACGTTTTACGCGTAATATTATGAGTCCCTATTGACCAAGTGATATCAGCAAATCAAACAGCACAGGGAAACAAGGGAGAAAAAGGCATAAGTCTATCTGTTGCAGAGAAGCTAAAACGTCTATTATTATCAAAAGGAAAACATACTGGCCATTTACATCAGCTAGTTTAAATCTCTCACACCTGTGCAAGCAAAATTGCTTCAAAGGAGTGACTTTACACTTAGAAATTTCTTCTAAGCCACAGATATGCGAAACATAAAAGTATACAATTCCTAAACAATCACAAAGTCTTCAAATTTCCTAAAAACATTCTCCAGTGGAAGAAAAGTCCAATACTAACAGTTCTGACAATAGACTGCACGACTGATTAAACAATAAAACACAAAATTCCCTGGGAAATAATCTCTAAACATCACTGCATTCTAAAACACAGTTTTAGACTCTGTTACAGTCTATCTATCTATCTATGTGCCATGTCATTCGACGTTGGCGATTATGTCAGTCCAATTCCTTCTATCCTTTGACGCTTGCAGTACTTCACATGCTGTCCAAGAAACTCCCATTCGTCTGATTATACTACTCATAAATGTCATCCTTTGTCTACCTCTTGCTCTTATCCCTGCAATCTTTCCCATCATTGCTAAATATTCGATTTTCTCCTTTCTGTTAACATGGCCTAAAATCTCATTTGTCTTACAGTTATCATTTTCATAAGCACTCTTCTTGTATCTGCCACTCTCAATACTGTTTCATTAGACAATCGATCTAACCATGATATACCAAGCATTCTTCTAAAACCAGATTTCCGCCTGTTACAGTACCAGAATATAATTGAAGGTACACATTTTCTATGCCCTCTGTGCAAACATTAAACATCATCCTACGGAGAAAGTCCCTTGAAAAGCAACTCTTTACTGAAGGGCAAAGCTCCTTAAAGGAGTGAAATGAGAAATTAAAAATCTCAGAAGATTTCGAGGCTTGGAAAATATCATATTTCTTTGCTTACCTGTGGGATTCCTTTGTCTCCAGTTGCATGCATTTTTAGTTTCATTAATGCAACTTTTGCAGCTGTTTTCGAGCTCTTTGCAGACTTGGGCTCTGAGAGTGAAGAAAAGACACATTTGGAAGTCACTTTGTTATACAAGCTTGATCAAAGATCTGTAAAAAACATCAGAATCATTCTGTTATATACTTTATTTCAGCTGTTTCAAGCAAAGCAAGTAATTTCATTTGATGTCATTAGAAGGAAATCCTCAGCAACTATCTCGCATAGGCCAAATTAACTATCTTAAAAGACTTTTTTTGGAATGCATACTGGCTTTTTAGTTAGTTAATTTCAAATGTGTGAGGACCCTACATGTAACTTTTACCGGGTGAGTCAAGAAACGCACGGCGTTTGAAAGGCTACTGCACCCTGAGTATATAAGTAATGATACTTTGCAATACTTGATTCAATAGCTAACATGTTCAATTATTTTTAGAAATTTTTTCTGACTAAAATGGGTAACTCCGTTCAGATTCTGTAAGCGATTTTCTAAGATGAATCCCTTTGAGAAACCTTAAAAAACATACTAAAATTACAAGTAAAGTCTCTCATGTGTTTACGTCACAGCGATGACTTTCAACATCCTTTAGCACGTGCTTCCTCTTGGCGGGTTGAAATGTCTTCCCCCTAGTGTGAATGACTTATTCAGCGGGATTCCATTCTCTCGTGAGGACAAAATACATGAACACATCCAAGAGTCATTATTACTAGGAAGGAGAACAAAGGGAAATTTCGCTTGCTGTTTTTATTCGTTTTTGCAGGTTTGCAAAAGGTCCTTTCTGCAGAAAATCTCCAATTTCGACGGAAATGAATGACCGATTAAAGCCGGGTAAATTACTGAACCTGTTTGGCATATCAGGGATAAAACAAGGCAGTTTTCAATATCATAGCTTTGATATTCAGGGAGCAGGATTTTTTCTAACGCTGGGCGTTTTAATTGACTCAACCGGTACATGGCCTAATTTATCTTCAAACAGACATTTCTTGCAAACCTTTACATATTCAACAAAATCTTCAATTTTGAATTTGATAACTGATCTAGAATCTTCCCTTAAAAAATAATGAAATACAAAATTAATTCATGAATTGACTTACTAGTTGCCTGTTTTGTCTTCAATTCTCTTCCTGTCAAGTGAGAGGAGGATGAAAATTTAGATTATTCCACTTACTTAAAAATCTGCCACCAACAACATTCTTTCAATAGATTAAAGTGACACAACACAAACAAAAACTACTCTATCAAAGACAAAAATGTTTGAATAACTCTTGATCTATCATCAATCATTGTATATCATTCCTGTTTTGAAGCATCATGCCATCATTGTTGCCGATGACATCTTTCAAGAACAATGGAAAAACCATCACTTGTGAAAAGCCTGAGATTAAATTTTCCGAGGAATAAATCTTTGATTCTTTGATTCCTTAATGAGAGTTTCAAATTTCTATCAAGATTAAAGGCAGTCTGTCACGCATTTGATTGGGTGATAATGACAATACAAAGAATAGGAAATTTGAATGGCTGATGATCCTCTGACTTTCTACGGCCGTAGAAAGTCAAGAAGATTAGCCCTCTTTTGTTTCACATACACAGATTCACAAAGAAATCCGTTGTGTTGAGCTCTGATTGTAGCGGCCAATCAGTTACGTGACAGACTGCCTTTAATGCTATAGATTTACCAGATATGATATCTGAGTGTGCTCACCTATTATCGATTGAACTTTTTCCTTTGGATCAACATCTCTTCCAACATCCTTGATGAGGTTTACACACAAATGATCTTTTTGATGCCTGTGTCTTGCAAAGTAAAAGAAAAGCACATTTAGATGAAAATTGATTGTTACCAGAAAGCATTATCATCAAAACAAGCAAATATAAATGTAAAACTTTCTTTTGTCAAACAAAGATAACATTTCAACAAAACAATCTTTTGTAAGCATGTTGAACAATATTTATTGTAGAATAAAAGCTTAGAAAAAGATAAATAAATCATGCTTTGAACAGCGTATGATGAATTCATGAAGTTTCGAGCTGAACTCGTGAATTCACCATACTTTGTTCAAAAAACGATTTATCTTATTCTAAATATTTATTCCTAAAGATATTATAACTAATTTATAAACAGATGCAAAGTTCAACAATTTGTTCTCCTCTCAAGAATTATAGCTGGTGATTGAATTATCTTCGCCCTACTGTTATGAATATCAACATGTTTCAAAATTATTGTAAGCCCACATCTTTTAATATTCTCGTGTTAACATTTTGATTGAATGCTTTATAACTTCCAATGATGAAATAGATCTTGATGTTTTATTACAGGCAGATGACACATTCAGAACACATTATAGATCTAGCTTAACTAGTTTTGGTTTGGCTGGTTTTTTCAAAACACAGCTCAATCTAAAATCACAAACCCTTTTGGTTGTTGTGTCAAACACAAAAGGTCCTTTCCTTTCTTAGCTCAGTATGTGAAATTAAACTATATGGCTCTTCATCCACAAAAAACATCCAATTTTTCATTACCTCAGGCAGAAGTTTTTGTGACAATCAGGACATGCTACTGGAACAAGTTCTATTGTTTTGCATTCCTCTAAATAACATTTATAAGATGGTGTATCCAATGGTTGCTTGTCAACATCCTACAAAAATGATGGACTATAAACGACTGACAGAGTTGGCAGCATATTACTTGGTCCATAAAATAAACACCTTAGTGTATTCAGATAACAAATGAATATAATCTAAAAATTTTCAATGAATTCTATATTGTCCCTTGAAAGCTTTAAAAGTTAATTGTCATTTAACGCAAAAAAAGCTTTATCATCATTCATACGAATGGTATAAGGGTATTGAAGACTAACAAATTAAAATCAAAGAACTAAGTTTTAATTGCAAGCTCTGATCCTACTGTAGCAACCAATCCTTTCTTGAAGAATCTTTTGAGAATTTGTAAACCATCTCGTGAACTCTTAAAAATAACAGAAAAATAATGTTGCTTCATTTCACTGAAAGATTACAGAAATTGGACACATTTTACTGCCTTTGAGCTTGAACATGAGGTTATCCATAGCCTCACTACCATAAGGACCCTCAAGTTACGCTCATCTCATTGAGTTGAATTGTTGTTGTTGTTATCGCTCCACTGAGGGCCTTATGGCCATAGAGCTGTAAAAGCGGCACAAAATTTCAATCGGCGACAGGATTCTGTCGCCCTGTCGTCTACCGATCAGCATGTGCCTTAGAGCAAGGCGGTTTTTGCTTTTGTGGCAAGAATGATCCTTTACCGAAGTACTGATACCTAATCTGATGGTACAGCAGCTCTAGAAAACTGTTTTTAAGGCATTTTAGACCCAGTGGTTGTGAGGAAAAAGTAGCAGATGATTTAGGCCCTTAGTTACATTCTAAAAAAGAATGCGAATCGAACGACAGATTGATACATTTTGTAGAATGTTCAAATGTACACAATAGTGATAGAGACTCCAACGCTGCTCAATCGAACTCTTTTGTGGAGCAGCGGAAAGGTTTCAAATAGAATCAGTACGGAACTTTACAGTTTCCGCGAGCGTTTGGGAATAAGTCGTAGTTGTAGCGATATCAGTTCAGCCAAAAGCGAAACTACGACATGTAATCAAGTCTAACTTACACCCTTCACTGCACAAAAGGTTCAAATAGTAATGATTAGCCCTCAAGCTTGAAACTTTCATCTCCATATTAGAACAGTTCTCACAGAACAACATCATAATCAATTTTTATGCTTACCTGACTTGCATTCTCAGTTTGGCAGCTATGTGCACTCATTTCTCTATGTTCAAGACTGGAAATAAGAAACACTTATGCATGTATTTCATGCAGCAGCAGCAATACTTATAATGATTAATTCACTGTGCAATTCTTTTTCCCAAAGGCATTTTCCTGTTATTCATCTATTTATGAACAAAAAAACCAACTGAGGTACTTTCAACATTCTCTAGGTGAGTTTTCTTTTCTGAACATCAATATTACTCATGTATGTACATGTGCCCCAAAAAAATTGTGCCCTGTTTGTGTGTGGAGGAGCTGTAAATTCAATTATGTTGGTTTTAACACAGTTGCAATATGGGTCAAGCTTCAACTTACAGTTGGAGACCTTGTTTGAGTCAATCTTACGAGTGATTTCAAATTTATGGCAGAGAAAAGGCAAAATAAGTGGTTACTTCAAAAAAACCACTTCTATTGTTCTCCAGTTTCAAAGAAATGATTCTAATGTCATATCAAAATTTCTTTATTTTTGACATTGCTGGAGAAGAACAGAAGTGCTGTTTTTGAAGCAACCACTAATTTTGCCTTTTCTCTGCCATAAATCAGCAACCACGTGTTAGATTGACTCAAACAAGGTCTCAAACTCTAAGTTGAAACTTGACATAAGCGACTGTGTAAAAACCAAGATAATCAAGTCCACAGCTCCTCCACAGTAACCACACAAACGTGGCACAATTTTTTTGGGATACCCTGTATGGCTTGATATTCATTAAGATTCCAAAAATTTCTGGCATGCAATCTATGGCGAGACACGCTTTGAGTTGAAGGTAAATGACTGCTGGGTTGTCCAATGTTATATAGGTTTGGAGTTGCTAAGTAGCATTAAATGAACTATGCTGTAAATTTGGTGGACATATAAAACATTCTTTAAAAAGTATCAAATTATTGAAAATTAAATCCTTGCATATACTGATGTTGATGCTAATTATAGTAGTTTTCAAGAATTTATGGGGACTCACCAGAATATTCTTTTGCAGTTTTCACATGTGAATGGTAAAAAGTCTGCAGGTAAAGGAAAGAATATGATCAGAGAAGTGCAAAGCAACAGCTTGCCTCAATTTTCACCCTGAATGGGTCTAATATTGTCAGTGCCTCAGAAAGGAAACCTCATTAGCAGAGAAGCCAGGAATCTCGCTACATTTTCTACATTGAATGGACTTTAAGAAAATGTGTATGGCATCCGGCTTTTGATATTCTTGACAACACAAGACTTCAGGGCCGTTGAGAGCCAGCTCGGGCCCCGGAGTGATCTATGGGGACAGACCCTAGAAAATTTTCTGTGACCACGCCCTTTAGACGCTCGAAAAATGAGGGAAACGCCCTTTTAAGGATTAGTTTCTTTAAAAATTGCATAAACATTCCCTGTAAAGGTCATACGAAAATTGCGTTATGAATCAAGCGGACATTGCTTTACGTTAGTAAATCCAAGTTCACACCAGGTTGTTGCACTCACTAGAGATGCTAGAGGGAACAAACGACTTACTTGAAAGACCAAAGAGATTGAATTTGAACGGTAACTCAACGATCCTACGACATCAACAACTGATTCTCTGGGAAAGAACCAGTTTCTATGATATTGAAATATCAATACAACGGTTTGGTTTGTATCATGTATACTATCATAAAAATGCACTGAAAAGATATATAGCAATATTAACTTTCATTGCACAAAATTTTTACGGGCCCCTTCGAGGCCCGGGCCCTGGACCTTTTACCCCCTCTACCCCCCTTCTCGACGGTCCTGCAAGACTTTGACAAACAGGTTGTGCCTTTCCTGTGCCAATGAAGCTCAAATTTACATAAAACTCACCAATTGTGGCAAAGTTGATAAAACTCTCAAAATGTATCAAAATAACTATAGTAACACCTTTCCTTTCTAAAGTGCACAAAACTGGCACATATGAACTTGAATCGCTACGGCTCCTTGGAGTCATTTGAAAAGAATAGACCCATTCAGGGTGAATTTTCCTGATCTATCTACAACCTGAAAAATACTCATATATCAGCAACGAAAATTTGCAAGATGCTGCGATAAGTGTTAGAATTTAATCTCAAAGGTAAGGTATGAAACTGTGGAACAGTTAAACTGGAAATCAAATGTGCAAAAGTGCAAAAAGCTGACCCATTGAACCCAATGTGAACACGAATGGAAGATTTGACGAATCTTACAAGTCCACGGAAGATAGCGTGCCTGAAAAGCTTAATATTTTTTTAGAAATATCCCTAAACAAAAAACAGGCAAAGAATATCATGAGATGAAAACGAGTCCGCAGCAAAACATTATCGTTGGATTTTTGAACAATATCAAACCCAGGAGCCTTGAATTTCACAGCAAAAGAGGAGCATGTGACATTAGACCCTTTCAGGGCGAAAAAGTACTCTCTGGGCTAGGCCTAGGGTATCGGGGGTAAATTCCGGACGGCGGTATTTGCCGGACAATCGGTATATGAAACCCATTTTACAAAATCTTTCAATCACAAAGCAAACTTGCATTTTATTTTCATGTTCTCCATCTCTTACTCGATCTTTTCACATGTCTTGAGTTTTTGAAATAAACTCCAGCTCACTGTAATCCCTCATAAACAAACAGTGCTCCTGTGTGCGTTCCGAAAGATGGTGTCAATGTTGCTTCTTGCGATAAACGGGTCAACGATATTCAATTTCTCAGATATGCAAGCAAAGCAGAGTGATGCTGATGAAAAAGTTAACTTTCAAGAGCTAACCAAATAAAATGTAGAAGAATCGCAAACAAAACGTAGCATTTTGCACACCAAATCGACGATCAACTTTGCGTCCGGAATATACCGCCACGCGAGAATTTAGGCCTAAACAACCCAACGGAAGGTACAGAAATCACAGGAAGATGCAAAAAATTGCAAATTGTTAAGAAAAGAAACACAAAATGATGCAAGTTGAGTGTGATAATTTTGTTTTTCAATTTGGAAGGAAAGTCTCGGCTCCTTAAACCTCCAAACCTTAACCGTCCGGAATTTTCCGCCGACACCCTACGGTAAACCGGGGTAATTTGGGACAGGGGAAATTTGGGACACCCATGGGGTAATTTGGAACATTGCTCAAAATTGCACAATTTTGTATTAGCTGAGAGGATTATATTACATTTGTTTGTTAATTGCCAGTTTGATCAATTTTGAAGTGCACTTGTGAAAAAATGGACTTAATTTGAGATGGCCCCCAAAATGACAAATGGGTGGCCTGATATCTTTCAAAGATTGCCTGGTTTATTAAAGAGGCAATTTTTGATGAAATTCAAGTGAACTATGGCAGTTACAATAATTTTCTATTCATATTATCCTTTAGGTATGATTATGTATCATTTGCAGGTGGAAATCAATGCTGTCCCAAATAACCCCATCTGGGGTATTTGGGACAGCATCATTTATGCGCTAATATATCAGCAACCACAAGAAAATGGTTTTCTCAATATCAATTATTTAGTACTCAAATGTATATAAAAAGGCGAATTAGTCTTATTTAAATATGCAACCAAGTAGTTATACGTCAAAAATGACAAAATTTTCCCATATTACCCCGAGCCTATTCATTTGCAATTCAGCTCAGACGGCTGGCCCTGCTGTTTTGTTTTCTTACCCAGTTGGTGACATGATTCAACGCAGCATCTTTTGCCAAAGTCTGGAAATTCCATAGCTTATTCTGTCTGTGACCGCTTAATGAGTTTTGCTGCGATCTAATGCTAATTCTATGGCTTGCAGTGTAGTGCAGTGCAGTCGGTGCAGATGAAAATGGCGGTTGTTTTGATTTTGATACCAACAAGCAACAACAGCAACTGTTTTGCCAATAGCCTGCTTTTCAAAATGAGGCGACTTCAAAAGGACGGCCTTTGCACATCCGTTGAAAATGTGGACAGTTGCGTAAGTGGCTGATGAAACGAAAAAGACAAAAAAAGAGCTTGGATAATTAGTGGAGGAGGTAAAGTTGACAACTGAGCCATCCAAGAATAACAAAAACTGGGAATTTTAGTAGCAAGTGGACTTTTGTGACTGAAAAGAAACAGCTGACTTGGATGGAATTATCTGCCAGAAAAGTTTGAAAATACTTAGGCTTATTTAGGAGGCCACATTCACTCCACATTCACATATAACAAGTCAAGTAACTTAACGCAGGCAACGTCTCAAGCAATCTTGCTACCTGAACTAAGACTCAAATCAAGTTGAAATATCATAAAACATGGGAAGCAGCAGCTCAACTCCAGTGTCGGCCCAAAACAGTCCAAACCCCACGTCATCACCACTACTCACAAATGAAATGAAAACAGATCCAGAGCTAAAGCCTGCAAAGGCGCCTCCAGCCGGCTGCCCTATGCATATGCATCAAAAGCAAGAAGAACAGAAAGGGCCAGCAGAGCAAAGCAACTGCCCAATGAATGAAGAGAAAGCCAAGAGACAAATGAACTTCCAGAAAATGTCAATTAGTGACTGTCCAATTCATGCTGGCAAAACTCAAGAAACTCAGGATAACAAAGAAAATCAAGATACTCTCAATCCAGCTAACTTGGTATGATTCTTCACTGCCAAAGAAAATCATATTAATTACTGTATGGTGCTTGTATGGTACTGAGGCAATTAATGTCATGCAACATTGCAAGATCTAAAATGTTTCTGTGAAGCAGCTCATTATTCAAGCCAAACTTGGTTGGCCCAGATTGCATCAGAATGTATGTAGGGAATTGTTCAATCTAAGCAAAGAATTTTGAAAGGGTCAGTTTAATAGGACTGCCAGTTTGGAAAGCTCACATTCAATCACAACTTTGAAACTACAGGGCTTTCAGTGGGGGGCGCACGATAGCGCGCGAGCGCACAGGCACGCGCCCAAACGTTTGTTTGGGAGCGAATGATCGTGCTCCCGGTAGTAGAATATTGCCCTTTAAGAGAGTGATGTCTCATTTGGGAGCTCATGCCGGAAAACTTTGTAAACAAATGATTTTTGTTTTAAAACATACCTTGTAACTCCCTGATGCTGATTTTATTCGTTGGATGCAGCTCAGCCACCTTGTTTGCTCATTCTACTCAAGTTTAACCAGCCTCATTCTTTAGGCCATCTTCTTCCTAGATTCATGCTATCTTAAATGTCAGACTTCTCAAGCAGCTTGTGTTCAGTGACTTGTGTCTGTCCCTGTCTCACTCGCTTGGTCTTGGGAAGTATGACACATACCTTTAGTATCGTTTGATATTTCTTTTGCGCGCCCCACACAGTTCATGCGAGTTTTTGGTCGCATGCCTTAATTTCTGAATGTGAAAGCCCTGAAACTATGTTCAAACTCACTACTCACAGCAAGAATTAAAGGTTGTCACATATAGAAACAATAGATCTATTGGCAGTTTTTGCTGCTCTCATGGTTTTTAAAACTTCTCACCTCATGAAACTTCAAATTGGTGTCACTCACTACTATAGGTAGGCAAAGTCACAAGCGTTTTCAAGCCCAACAAGACTGTCTATGTCATTGGACTTTTCAGAATGCTGTTTCACAAATATAAAAATTTCAAATAAAATTTTTCAAGATGATTGGATTTTAAGCTAAGCAAGTCTCAAAAATCCCATTCTAAAGTCTTCACATTCAGCTAATGATGGTCCGCTTTGTATGTTGCCATGATGTCTTGAGTTGGTAGCATCAAAGGCAAACTGTCCCCATTGATGATAAAGATCTCCATTGTACTGTATATTCCACAAGTGTGCACTAATTTGCTTTCGCCAAAGAAATTAATACAGAGATTCAGTGAAGCAAAGTTAGCTCTGGTGAAAAAACTTTGGACTAGCATTACAGACTCTCTAAATTTTTGATAGAAGAATAATTTATAGAGCATTTGCCAAATTCTTGATGATCATCAAAGTAAGTTATTTTGTTATGCATGAAAGATCATGCTTCATGTGATTCATATCAAAATGCAGGGCATTTAAATCGTCTAGTTGTTTACCTTTGTATAATTGCACTGCACCAAGAAACTTTATTTCATGAGAAGACACTGAAAAGTTCTCACTGCAAATGAGATCATCAGTACATGATTCATGTTTTTTGAAACAACAAAAGATGAAATGGCCTAATTTTTCTGTTCATGGGATGAATCTTGAATAGCTGCTATTTTATTGAAATTAAACTCAAAAGTTCTGAACATTCATGTTCTCAAGTTTCTGCAGCATCCAAGAATGTTGGCATAAAAAATTTTGTATGATCTGAAATTGCATCTTTCTGGAGCTTTCTGCACTATAGAAAGTCACAGTAAAGTTTTACTAGCTTAAAAAAGGAATGTCTTGATATCAAAACCATTGTGGGATGATAGTGCAGGCATTCAAATCGATGAGTATTTACAGTATACCAACTGATAGATCAGAAATTCCTGATGGGTATCCCTTTGAAAATTTGTGACGTCTCTTTTAAAACTTTGATTAATTATAGTAAACCAAGTGCATCATAGACCGTAGTAGGAAGTTACAATGTGCCTAATGAAATGTGATAAGAATTTTCAGCTGTGGTCCAGAGTTTTCTAAAACATCTGTAATTTTATGAAAAAGGGTCCAAAAATATTTTGTCCAAAATTTATTCTTCCAGAACTTATAATGTTTAATGTTTGTTGTAATAATAGTTTAAATTGTGTTTTTCTGTGTTATCCTGATGAAACAAGGATGAACCAGATTATTAAGTTAAATTCAATTTCTTCATCCTACAGATGCCACCACCAAATCAGCAACCGTCCCCTGGGCAACCATTTCTTCTACCCACTGAGAGACAGACGTCAACAATTCCACGAGGGGGCACAGAACAGAACTGGGTGTATCCTTCCCAACAAATGTTTTGGAATGCAATGTTAAGGAAAGGATGGAAATGGGAAAAAGATGATCTAAAGCAAGAGGATATGGACAATATTATTAGAATTCACAATACAAATAATGAACAAGCATGGCAAGAGGTTTTGAAATGGGAAGCATTCCATGCACAGTATGTTGCCTTTTACCATTTTTCTGTTTGCATGCCCCTTTTCGTATCTCAGACCTGAGTTGCGTGACGCCGGATTGGGTTCACTTTGGATTGCCTTTCACTTCGGATAGGGGTTTCAGTTACACCTCATTGAGGCCATCCAAAGTACTTTGGTGGAAGTCACTCCGCTCTGGAGGTGAAGTGAAAATCAATCCAAAGTACTTCACTTCGCATTCCGTCTTGTGTAATCACTGAATCCAAAGTGATTTTCACTCTGAAACCTCATTCCTAATTACTTTGCCTTGCTGTGATGTATTCTCCTCCACAATAACATGAAAGAGATGTCTTTTTCTCTGCAGTACAGAACATATCCAATGTTGTGTAGCAGTGGTGCAAAGCAGAGCAAAAGTCAATCCAAAGTCATTTAATCGCTTCGAAAAGTGAAGGGCAACTGCTTTGGCTTGGGGTGGGCAATCTGAAGTGAAAACCAATCCGACATTGTGCAACTCGGGCCTCAGTATTTGTTTACAGCAGTATGATGATTCCTGTGAGCAATTTTTTGTTCTAGTTTGTTTTAAATGAAAATCAGCAATTAGTTACCTTCAAGGAGCATAATGCCACAGGAAAACTAATTTTCAAAGTGCCGTCGCACTAAAAAGTCAAAAAATTAATCTTAAATGAAACCTGTAATCTGAAGCAGAAAGTTGGATTGCAATATAAAACTTATAAGAAGAGTTCAATCCCAAGTATGAATTACTAGGTGAGTGAAATCAAAGCCATAGACTCTTCTATGCAGTGCAGTATGTTTCAATCCACCTTTTCAAGGTTAGAGGCACGATTGCGGAAGTCTTTTGTTGTTAGAGATATTGTATCTGTGAGTCCAAATTTCTCTTCTACATACAAAGGTTAGTGTAGAGGCAAATTTTCACTTTCATATATGTCTTTGTTTCGAAATTATGGCATTATGAATAATTTGAACTCACAAGGGCTTTGACCGTGAAATCAAAGTTTGGACAAAAATTTGTCCAAACATCTGATTTCATGGTCAAAGCTCTTATCAATTCAAATTCTTTAAATCACCATAATTTCCAAACGAAGACAGATATGAAAGTGAAAATCTGCTGCCACTAAAGTTTGTACGCAGAACAAGATTTTAGACTCAAAATGCAAAATCTCTAACAACAAAAGACTTCCGCTTTCGCGCCTCTTACCTTGAAAAGGTGGATTATCAAGGATTATTTGGGGGTACTTGATTGTTAAGTGATACTGGGTGTGCTGCCCATATGGATGGGTTTTTTCACCTGAAATTCAGTGCATATGGGTCTGTTTTTAACACCTTAAGTCTGGTAGATTATTATTATTATTCATTTATTTATTGTTGGATACTAAAAAGTAGCTCCAGTAGATAGCTAATTAATTTCAACTCTAAAACTTTAAATTACAAAACAAACCTTTAAAATACACATATTATTACAAGAAAAATGTGGATAAAATATTTACATGCCATTAAAAATATACAGTATAAAAACAGAAATCTAAAATTGTTTATCATATAAAGCCCAAATTCGGAATTAAAGTTAGGCATAATCTGCATGGGCAATTTTCCCCTTACCAATTTTTGATCTTTGTTTTAAACTGACAAATTGGTATGTAGCTTTTCCGAAATTTTCTCATACTATAACTGAAGAAATCTGAATTTGCATCCTCAAGTTGACAAATTCATAGATATGGTTATGAAACTGCCTGAAATTCATGCAAAAGGTTGTGGAACTCTTGAATATTCTGTCATACAAACTGGTCCTTTGTCAAAGTCTAGATTCATGTCAAGTCAGGGTCACAATCAAGTACCCCCCAGACAAAAGTGGTGTTCATGTGCCTAAGGCATCTGGTGTTGAGCTAAGAGTGAATTGTCTCTTATCTGATCAAGATCTGTGCAGCAAGGCTCCCTGTTACCTGTGCAATAGCTAGCAAAAATTCAAATAGAAATCTCAATGGATGGCTACGCTAAAGATGGCAGTGAGGATTTTTTTACAAGCTTGCTTTGTGTTCTTAAATTGAATTCCTATAGAATCTTTAAACAGTTGAAGTTCAAATGCAGTGCATCTTGGTAAAAAGTTCCTCACTGCCACCTTTAGTGCAATCATCTATTGCAGGAAAGTTGAATCATTATCAACAGATTTTTTGATAAGTTTCGCACTCTCGATATAGTTTATAATAACTAATTTATGCCTTTATAAGAAAAGTGGCGATGATAAAAGTTGACATTGATTATTTTTTGTTTCATAGTGAGTGTGATCAACCAAAGTTGTTGAAATTTGGAGGCAAAGCAACAGAGTTTTCTCCAAGAGCAAGAATGAGAGGATGGCTTGGGTATGTTCTTCAATTTTGTATCTCAGTGTTAATGTACATTGTATCAAATTTACTCACAGCTGTGAAGTTTGTTCTTCAGCCAATCTAGGGGGAACTTGTGATTTCAATGTTATTAAGTGCCCTGCAAAAACTGCATACTTTTGAAATGTGTCATTCTTAGTGACTTAATTAAAATTAGGAAAGGATGTTCTATTAAAGAAAGCAACAGATGATTGCACTAACGATGGCAACATTGAATTTTTCACCAAGATGCGCTGCGTTCTAATAACGAATCCTTAACGTTTCTATGGGAGGTCAATTAAAGAACACATTGCATGCCGGTAAAAAATTCTTCGCCATCATATTACAATCGTCTATTGTCAATTTTCTGTAGGAAAAATATCAAGTGTTTCACGCTGTGGAATTGAAATTTATAGTTGTAGAATCCTAATGTATCAAAAATTTCATTGAGCCCATATTCCTTTAAATACAGTCGCTTTTCAAGCAACTCTTGCATTGCTGCCAATTTTTCTTCTGTCGAATATTGGCAATGTTGCAACTTTGGCTGTTTCCTCCAACTGTCTCTGTTCGCAAAATTTTTTCTTGTTAACGAATGTACACTTCCGTTTCACAAGATACCTTTTCAGTTCAAGTTATGGTTCCACTTTTCAGAAATCTTGAATGTTTTTTAAAATTACAGCATGTTTAACATCTCAACGCATTTGAAAACTTGATTTATCAGATTTTTGAATCGTAAATCAGAAGAGTGACACTCTTTACTTGATGCAATATTTTACACATCCTTAAACCACTGTTTCCTTTAAAAGTGCTTCATGTTTCGTGATAAAGTTTAGAAATTATAATGGCCTTAAGTTCTTTTTCAGTTGTTTTGAATTATTAAGAAAGAAGAAGCAACTTTGATTCAGAAAATATTGAAGCAAAGTCCAACGGTACAATAGACTTGCTCCAAGTCTATTTCTCTTCTTCATCAGTATCTTCAAGAGGCAATAATTTTAATTTTACCAAAGGAAATGCGAAGGAGGAAAGATTGAAAACGAGGCGCTTCGCATTTCCTTTGGTAAAATTAAAATTATTGCCTCTGAAGACACTGATGAAGAGACGAAATAGACTTGGAGCAAGTCCAACGGTAGAAATATAGAGATTCTTTGAAGCCATTCAGCTCAAAAAAATTGGTCATAGAATTTGACACCATTCTTTTTGAAGAAATGAAGCTATTCAGGACTGACAATTCAAGCATCATTCGACAAAGAACTTTTAACATGTGATCCAGCTTTATGAGGCATACACTGTAAAGTTTCAGAATTTCGTTACGTCGTTACTAATTACTCGTGTTGTCTTTAGATACGACCTGCCTTTTGATCGTCATGATTGGATCGTTGATCGTTGCGGCAAACAAGTTCGATACATTATCGATTACTACGACATTGGTAACAAAGAAGGTTACGAAAAAGGTGAATTCATCCACATGGATGTGCGACCAGCCTTTGATTCTTTTGAAGCAGTGTTGGATCGATCAAGGGTTGCGATGCTGCGGTGGGCTTCTTCTTTGAGTAACTGGGGAAGTAATAAGCTGCCTCAAGAGAATGCTTCTGCATCAAATGATGGAAAATCAGCTGTAGCGTGAGTGAGAAATATCAAATTAATTGAGTTTTTGCTATTTATTTCCACTAAAGGCGGTAACGCTAAAAATGGCATGCAATGAAATTCTTACCAAGATGGGCTGCATTCCTTAATCGAAACGTACAGGATGAATAAAAGACCCACAGCATTTGAAAGAATATTTCTCCCTGAATGTCAAAGAAATGATATTGGTGATGCCTTGTTTCATAGCCAGTCTGTTTAATTGGATTTAGAAATTTCCCAGCTTTAACCAGTCATCCCCTCCCCCCGTGCCTGTCATGATGAATTAACCAATAAATTGAATCGAAATCTGTCCGTCCTGAAGGATCATGATAAGAATTTTCCTGATACCATCTCTCCTCGATCTTCAGCGTTATAAACTTATATGCAAAAGATATTTTCGGTGTGTTCAAATTTCTGTATGATATATTTCGGTTGGAATATCCGAAGTTTCTGTGAAAGCTTCGACAAAATCTCAATTGATGTCAAAAGTCTGTTAAACAATTGAGAGCGAATCATTTTAGAAGAAGAGTTGTTCCTTGTGATACAGCTTTAGAATGGTGCAAGTGAAAGACCTTTCAGATGTTTTGCAAATGATACTACACGTTTATACGATGACGGCACATTTTGAACACGGTGAAAAATGTGAGTGTAGCTAAATTTGAGCTAGACTTAACAAGATGCTGTTTTCAAAAATCCATTTTCAAACTCTGCCGTTTGCAAAATCTGCCAGCAAAGAATGTGCCATTTTCGTGTTACCGGGAGGCCTATCTGTCATTTTTTTTACCGTTTTCAAAGTGTACCAGCAATGTCTGAATCGAAGAATATCCAGTGGCGGACACTGGGGGGCGAAGGGATGCTATCGCCCACAATGTTGGCTATAACAATACATCTTTTGCTAGTAAACCACGGAATGAATCAAGTGTCCGCCACTGACAATATTTAAGTGTGTGTTTGATTGGTACCAATTCTGAAAACGGTAGATCTGGCAGACTCGGAATTCGTACCTGATCGACTCCCAAATTCCGAAAACGGCACGTTTTGCAGGTTTGCAAAGGCTTGCTGAACATTCTGTTCCGAAAGGCACAAGGTTTGGTAGACATCTGAGAGATTCTCGTTTTATTTGCAAAACTCTGAAAACGAGGCGAATTTGCTGGCTACGTTACTTGACTACGTAACTACGTTATTACTTTTATCTTTGTTGCAAAGAACCAGACACGTAGTCGTGTTTTTCAAGTAGAAGCCTCATTTTCGTCAGAATGAATCTGAAACCTGCCGTTTTGAAGAGTTTGGAGTTTGATTGGGAAATGTGTTTCTGTCTTTGCGAAGTCTACCGTTTTCAGAATTTCAGAACAAAACATGCCCACATCTTGAAGAATTTTTGAATATACATAAAAATGATAGAAGCCCTAACACCTCTCAGTCAATCCATCCGATTAATTATTATTATTATCAGCTAAATAGTATTTGCAGTTTGTTAAAAAGGATAGTTCTAATGTAATTTGAACTAATTAAGACCATCTACCGGGTGGCCCAAAAAAAACTTCACGAGCTAGATCGCAAATATTTTCTTGAAAGGAAATGTTATGAAGACAAACAAGGTATCAGCATGTAGCTGAAAGGCTCCGCTATTTTTTGAGACCTTGCTTTGTCAGTTTAAGATATGCCTACTGTCCGAAGAAACAGTTTCAAAAATGCGGAAAATCATTGATTTCTCGGACCACTCTATCACTTTCCAGTCCATTTTTTGGAAAGTGTGAAAAAAGCTTAATTCTAAATTTGTTTGGAGCATGAAATTTAAATGAGGAACAGAGGTCAATCATTTTGCAAACAAAACATTTCCCCAGACAACTTCTAATCCATCGCTATGTTGAGTTTTCACAAAATTTTGACTGGTTTATGATGTCGATTATTTCACTCAAAATGAGAAAACTGAAATTCGAAATTTTCATTGAATCTGGTTTTTCGGATGGCAATCATTGCTTAAAATGACCATGCAGCATCTCAAAAGATAGCTAAACCTTTCAACTACACTGTGATAGAAAGAATTTGGCAATAGCTTTTGATTTCAGGGAGCTAGTTATGATCTAGCTCGTGAAGTTTTTTTTTGGGTCACCTGGTATGTAAAATGTGTAAAAAGTATCGCTTGATTTAGGCTCTAATGTGGAACAGCTACAAGATTCATTGAAGGGAGATAGTAATGATCAACAACAGGGGTGGTGCCAGCGGAGGGCATGGAGGGCTAGGGGCTACTGCCCCCCTAGGAAGCATTTAGCTCCCTTGCCGGAGGAAATTTGACAGAATGACGTAGGAAACGTGCATTTTCAGCCATTTTAGCCCCTCTGTCGGAAGATTACTAGTGCCAAATGTTATTGTCATTGTTGTTGCTGTTGCAGAACTGGGACTAAGTCGTTAGGCTAGTGCCACCCCTGATTAATAAAATTGAAACACGATGCAAGATGAAACTGATAAAACTGAAGGCCATTTACATGAGTTGATATTTTGAGGTCGATAAAATTTTCAAAAAATGTTTTTGAATAAGTGAAAATCTTCGGTGTTGGAAATCTTTGATAACGAAACATTTCATAAAATCGTCGGTCTCCAGCGTTCACCGAAATTAAATACATGGAACTTTTTTTGCTTTTATTTACTGCAGCATAGTTCGAGAACCGCTTGTTAAAAATCCTCGATGTGGTAATTTTCGAAGGTCGCTGGAGTTATGCTAAAAGATTATTAGATTGTTATTGAAGTTAGAACGCGTGAATTGTGAATCTTTGAGGAATGGTTAGTTTTATCATTTAGTATTTATCATGTAAAGAGATTTTCGGCGATGTTTATTGAAGACCCTGTTGAACTGTCCGTTCCTAACTGTTTTCTTCTGGTCTTCGTTTATTTTGAAAGGCCATTTGAAACTTTTCTACCTTCATGTTTGTCTGTGATACATTCAATAGTAGTTTGATTGAGAATTCTTAAAGGAAGTATGTTGCTGCAATGGTCTGTTAGTCGTATGATCTTGGGTCCCCTGTTTCCCTGCGTTCTTTGATTTTCTGATGTGGTCGTAAGCCTAGTGGTCTTTAGAACTCTTCTTTGGATCCTTAGTTTCCTTTAGGCCAAATTTGGTTTTCAGACATCCTGAAGTTATAGCGTAATTGCAAAGAACCTTGGGTGACAATTAATGCATTTCATACGTTCCTCAGTTGGATGGTAAAAGATTGAATAAACATTTCGATTGCTAGGCGTTTTTGTTGGGCTCTGTTGCTTCCTGTTTTCTACCATCTTGATTACTGGAAAGTTGAGCAAAGATTTTGTACAATATTCCCAGGCAGCTTTATAGAAGATGAGGCCCATTTCCTCATGGAGCGCCACATCATATGAGGAACTCAAAACGCCCTTCCTAAGATTGGCCAACGTAAAGTCACTCCCTATTAATTTGAATTCATTCAACTGACAAGGGGAAAGAACGAGCCACTGATGTATACCTTCGCCAGATTTCTAAAAGAAGCATTAAGATACGAAATGAAGACAGTTCCCAAAAGGACGAGCTTTTCCCTGTTTCCGTTTATTTTCTTAAGTTTATTGTTTTGTATTGCATTGCTGCCAAAGGGAAAATTAGGAAAGGACTTTCAGATACACTTATTACAGATGACAAAATAGACTTAGGGCAAGTCGAACATGAGGGTTCATAATCCATAAGTTCTTTAATATATAAATGACAACTCCTATTTCACCACATCTTTGTTTTGGTTTCATTTACTTAGTTTAATTTTACCGTAAAGACTCTATTAAGCCTCGGGGGGCTTATTTCATTTTAGACACTTCAGAGGGGGCTTATCGGAGAGGGGGGGCTTGTTCACAAAATCACGCGAAAAGGATATAAATGACAGCTTTTTACTTCTTTTATCCAATATTTTGCGGATTCGGCATGCACTTTTGCGTGTCAAATACATAAATTTGACACAGTTTTATCCCAAACGAAATAAAGATTAACATGCAAGCTTGGTTAGCTAAATAAATGAACAATCTTTGTTAGTCTCTGGAATTTGATTTGAGTGCGGGGGCTTAAAAGAGAGGGGGGGGCTAAATAGAACTTTTACGGTATTACCACACAACATATAAATTCGGATTTTGCAGGTGACCAACTCGAGTGCGCCTTCATTAGCTTTTTACTTTGAATTCTCTCATTATAATTAAGACAGTCAGGCAAATATGATGATTTGATATTTGCCAGTTAAATGCATAAATGTTTATTGAAATTTAGACATTTGTCGTGGTTTAGCCGTTTTGTTGTTTACATTTCATCGAAACCTGTCAAAGTTTTCGGACAAATTTCCAGCTGGTTAAATTTTGTAGGCAGGAGAAGCTTCAGGAAAATTTGCTGCTATGACGGATATTTTCTCTCAAAAATCTTGAAACCAGCTCTTCCCTCTATGGAGTTATTTTCAGCTATAGTCCTTTTAGCTATTCGAAAAAAGACTCTAATATGAATCGAGCAATATGTGTTTGATTTGGGAAAAATTTCGAACGTGCACAATGGAGGAAGAAGCTGAACGCCACTCGGTCGATCCTTTCGTAAATTTGTATAAATATCAGATTTGTGATGGCGAGGCCCTTTTATCTCTGCGGTAAACCTTGATCCACCAGTGAAAAAGATGACCCTAAATTTTGCCCTCATCAATCAAATTGTGCTGGAATCACGGCTTCGATTTCGAATCCAGTGGGACTATTATCAGTTCTTCAATCGAATTGAAAATTGTATCGCATTTGCCGTAACCATGGAAATCCACAAAGTCCGCAATCTGATTGGTACTCTAGGAATCTCAGAGCTTTGGGCCTAAATAGGGTCAGGTTTTTCAGGGTAATGTTGTGAGTCTCTGTTGACCGAAAAGCCATCGTCAAGTCAAGAGCAGAGGGCACAAGGGACCTTAGGCCAGAAGTCTATGAAAACATCTCTCGATTAAGTCTCTTTTCTAGGATTGCTTAAAGGTCTACATAGATTACTAAGGGCCTAAAGACTCTACGAAAACATTCAGAATGGCGAAGATGAGAATCAGTGGCAATCTTATACAGGCCCTCCCCCTTTCCCATATCCGGGGGTACTAGACTTGGGAAGTGACGCAGGTGTGGGGAAAACCACTCTGCACCTTAACTCTGTCGCATAAAAAATGCCCAAAAGTATACCCTTTCGCATATAAATTTTGCCAAAAGTATACATGATCAATTGTCCCAAGAGAACCCTGACAATGTCCCAAGAGAACCCTATCTTATACGATACACTGTCCCATGAATTTCTTATCAATAAGCATACCCTGTTGCTTAATTTTTCTCAGAAAAGGACACGCTGTCGCATTGTTTATATTTTGAATCTAGTTGAATTTTGTTTTGAAACATTGTTTACGCCTTTTTTATGAGCACTACTCAAACCATCGTCGTCTTGCCCCATCATTTACTTCTCGTTTCTTCAACTCGTAAATTTTGAAGTTTTGGTAAAACATTTGCATAGGCATAATTTACACAGCTATCCTCGTGTTTACGAAGTTTCTTGAAGAAGCACGTGGAAATTTCAGGTCTTCAGTGACTTTCTTGATATCAAATTCCACCCTCAGATCACCATGAATTAAGAAATTTTAGTACTTGAAGAGTAAGATCAAAGAAACCTTTTATTTGCGGGGTGGTTTCTGTTTTCGCTTGAATCATAGTTTGTTTATTTTTTTTGCTATATTTTTCTGTAACTGTTTATTGAAATCTCGTTAAAGCTCATTTCATTCACAGAAACTGGCGCTTGAGTGTCGTAGCTGTCTAGCGATATGAAAGTTGAGTTTCTCAAAGGCAGTGTTATATTCAGGAGACACATGTACGGTAACCTAACAACCTAAGGAGAAATTTTAGAAAAATTCAGACTCAGAAAATTAGATTTTGATAAAAATTTCCATTAGGAATACCATTTAATTCTTTTCCATGTTCCATTCTTGCAGACAGTATCAGGAGTTAAATCGTTACCATAAAATTTACTCAGAAACATCAACGGATCATTTGGACAAAATGTCTCGTATTCCATCATATGACATTTACGTAATGGAAAAACCTCGCTCAGGTGAAATGTTCGACCATTTTCTGATGGGTCCCATAACTTGTCCCCTTTTCTCGTATAATCATAAATGTCCAAATGTCGATTTTGTGATATGATTCTACCGAGTGGCTCTTGAAATGAACATTGATCTTGGTATGAAGATACACGCTGCAAGAGAATCAAGAGAGTCTTAATAATCAAGTAAAAACAATTTCTTTTATATTTCATTTTATGTCATTTTCATCTTTATTCATTGAAGGTAATTTGTCTCATTTTTAATTGGAAATTGTAAAATAGGCTTAAAAATTTGCATGGCCGCAAATGGAACTGAATTATTATCAAGTGATACATTAAAAGAGTCTGGGTTGCAGCCCCTTCCCTTTGACTAAGCATTATTCTCTAAACCAATCACCTGGGTGACAGAGCTCCTTTAACATAAAAACCGAACAAAGTTTTGAAATGAGTCAAACAAAGTTTACGCGTCTGACGGGCTATGTGATAAAAAGTATCCAACCGATACACAAAAGTGAAGTTTTAATAGACCTTTTAGCTATTTAAAAAAAAGAGTCTGGATCGAGCGATGTTTCTATACATTTTGATACGCAAGGTTCTACCGGGTGAGTCAAAAAAAAAACGCCCGGCGTTTGAAAGGCTACTGCTCCCTGAATATATAAGCAATGATATTTTGCAATATCCAATTGAACAGCTAACATCTTCAAGTATTTTTAGAAATTTTCCTGGCTAAAATCGGTCACTCCGTTCAGATTCTGTGAGGAATTTTCCAGATTGAGTCCCTTTGAGAAACCTTTAAAATCGTGCTAGAATTACAAGCGAAAGCCCTAATGCTTTCGTTTTGGCGGGTTGAAAAGTCTTCCCCCTAGTGCGAATAACTTATTCAGGGGGATTCCATTCTCCCATGGGGACAAAATGCATGAGCACACCCAAGAGTCATCATTGCTAGGAAGGTGAATAAAAGAAAATTTTGCCTCCTGTTTTCGCTCGTTTTTGCAGGTTTTCGAAAGGGGCTTTCTGCAGAAAATCTCCCATTTCGATGGGAAAGAATGGCCGATTAAAGCTGGGTAAATTTCTGAACCTAATTTGACATATCGGGAATAAAACAAGACAGTTTTCAACACCATTGCTTTGATATTGAGGGCTCAAGATTTTTTCAAACGCCGGGCATTTTATTGACTCACCCGGTATTGAGTGGCGTTTGAGCTTCTACCACAATTCTTCACATTAGAAAGTTCCAGCGTTCGTATCCAACACTTGAAGCATAATACCCCACCTCTGAAGCACAATGCACACCTCCAGCATTCGCATCATAGAAATAGGAACCGGGAGGAGAGGGGCTCTTGGAGCACGTGTCCCCAACATTTGGTAACAAACAAGAAAGGGCCCTTTTATTTCTAGAAAATTCTCCCTTTCTCTTAAGGAAAAAGTGCCCTTGAAGTGTTGTGCCTCCCCCCTAAGTTTGAGATGCTTCCTACTTCCCTGGCTTGCATCCACCATGTTGGCGCAGGTACATTCTTTGCCGTGACCTTTACCTGCTTTGACGATAAGGTATTGGTTTCAGCAGGTAAACCCCCGTCCTAACCCGTTTGCTATGAAGCTGTCAATGGATACCTGCTACATGAAGCGTAAAGCCACAGCATTCTGTGTTAGAGCCCTTAATCTTGTAAACTTAAACGAAAGGCCATGAGCAATATAGGACACCAAAGTGTTCATTCCCAGGGGGAGTACTCCATAACTTTCAATACGGGGGGGGTCCATACCGATATTTAGGGTCCAAAATTTTACGTCAAATCAATATTTGGGGTCTATGAATTACAACATGGACAACAATTAAATATTGTGAGTCCGCAAATCTGAAAAAAGGAAGAATCGTGGAATTTGGTGCGGATCTCCGAGATATTAGATTCAATATTTTGGGTCCCCAAAATTAAGGGTCAGCAGAGAAATAGTGAGATGGACCCCGTATTGAAAGTTAGGGAGTATCCCCCTGGGTGTCCATTACTTTGAAATCTCTATCAAAATTAAGCCATCTGGACTTGTCCGAGTCTCTCCCTGTTTATACCTTAAAAAAACTGCCACGTTAAAAGTCACCTATGTGTAGGAGAGAAGGCAAGACTCTGCAAAGGGGAAGAAAGAAGATGGGAAAGTCTATTCCGCTCTCTACCTCTCTCGTCGAGGTCGTTATTTTAGTATTAAGGTTTTCCAAGTTTTTTTGGGCGTGGAAGAGGCTGAGGCTAGTCCTCGACATGGTCCTCTAGCCATCTTAACCCATTGCATGTATGTCAGAATTTGTTTTAACTTGGTAGTGAGGCGCGTTATCTCTAAATCAGAAATTTATTTCTGAGCCACCTTATGTTTAAATCCACCTCAAAGGCAATCGACATGGTTAAAAAGCTAGTGCGTGCCGTTTCATCGTGAAGAGAACTAGACATTTTAGCTAAAAAACAAAAAACAATAAGTTAAGGTGGCTCGCCCCAGATATAAATTTCAAACTGCTGCGCACTTGGTGTCCTATCGCTCGTGCTTTTATACGCTAGGTTCGATTGTGCAGTATTGTGTACATTCGAAAATCCTTCAAAATGTACAGAAATATCAGTTGATTCAGATATTTTTTGGAATAGCTGAAGGTCCAATGGGTTTGTGGGCGTTTCTTTGGCCCATTCATAGCGCCTTCTCCATATACTGTATAACCACAGCTGGTGAGAAAAAATTAGTAACAAGTAACAAGTAAGTACCTCTCTCTTACTTTAAGCCTGGTTTCCATATGATCGTAACAGTCGGCGACGCGTCGCCGAGGCAGGCTCAGGGACGCATCGGTGACAGTTGGCGTTAAATGGAAAAATTTTCTGAATGATGTCTCCGACGTCGCCGATCAGATGGGACATTACTGGGACGCATCGAAAGAGTTAAGATAAGTTGAAAGCCTGGTTTACATATGATCGTAACAGTGACTATTTCCATATGTCGCCGACTGATCAGGGACACGTCACCGATGCGTCGCCGACGGTTACGATCAAATGGAATCCAGGCTTTAGTGTTTGCCAATTTGACAAATTTGTCAAGATTAAGCCAACCACCACAATATTTGTCAAGACTGGCAACTTTGGCAAACACCAAAGTAAAAGAGAGGCAGATTTCTGCTACTTTCATTAGTTTTTCCCCCATCCATTACGTGTGATATAACTACACGCTTTTTTTATAAGAAACTAGGATCAGGCCATAGTACTAAAAGTTTCTTAATTTCGCATGAAATTTTGTCCATTTAATACTAGAAGTTTCTTAATTGGTTTCTTAATTTTTGAATGCAGAATTATCAATGTGGTCGCTAACATTGCGGCAGATATGTTTCTTGACATTTAAAACATCATCAAGGAATAAACAGTGTTCTGTTATGTTGAAAACACAAATGGTTAGATAATATTGCTTAAGAATAAAGGCTCAACGATCTATGTGCTATGATATTTATGCTTTTAACTTTGAAAAGTTTCTTAGTACTTCTCAGACATAGTACTAGAGTTTCTTAAAATTTTGGCCATCTTAGTACTAGTTTCTTATAAACCAGTTTCTTACAAAAAAACGTGTATGTTGATAACTGCCTTGAAACTTATATTTCTTGAAACTAACCCCTCGCCAAATTTTCCTTATTTCTGGGCCGAAATAATGAGTGATCTTTGCATTTATTCTATACCTTTTATTCCACAGCCAGACAAACGTGATAACTTTCCTTGACTTACACGTATTTTTATAAGAAAATGCTTAGAAGAAAGTTAACTACAGATCACCAAAAATGAAGAAACTCCAGTGCTGGGAAAATATAACTTAAGAATCTACCTATTTTTGTAAAGGAATCTTTGATGTATCTTTACCTTATTTCCACTTGTTTCTCATAACGTACTTTCTTGTAACGTACTTGAGTACAGTCTAAACATTAGAGAAGCTTCTAACAACGTTCTTTTGAATTTTTTTTGAGTTGACCAAGTAGTGAACTTGAAGATTGTTATGGGATCTTTAGAAAAACTTGTAAGAAACTCTTAGTATTCAAAATGCGGTAATTTTAAGAAACTTTTAGCACTGGCTTAAATCCTCAGTTTCTTAAGAAAAAATTTCGTGTAGTTTTCTCATAGAACAACAACTTTTTCATACAGCAACAACAACATACCTTTCCCGAGCACTTGTACCTTCGTCTTTTTTCGTATGGCTGATAAAAATCTTTGTGAACATAGATATTGATTTCATTTTCAAATCCACTAAATTTCTTTCGCGTCCTATGTTTCTTGATTTTTAAGAAGTCACTTCGGTTCACTAAAATATCAATGTCAGTGTCATAAGGCATTATATCACCATTCCGGTAGGCACCTAGAAGTGTACCACATGTTAGAAAATATTCGATATTCTCTCGATCAGCCAATTTTCTCCAATATTCAAACAGCTTTCCTAGCGTAAACCTATCCGGATTCTTTTTACAACTGGATATGTCTCCATAGCCGGAATATTTTTCGTCAGTCTTTGGATAAATATTCAAATCGAGTTTTTTGCTTGGATAAGCTTCCATATTAGCCGTTTGGATGTCATCTGTGGTAACACTTTTCAGTTCGTCATTCCAGACTGCAGTTTCATCTTTTGTTGGCAAATAGTTAATGTCATGTGTCTGTGCACTGTTCCATATTTCTCCTCCTTTGTGTTGTTGAAGTTTCAAGATAACCTTTGGTCGCCTTGTAACTTTCACAACTTCGTGAATACGACGCAACTTTTCCAATAGTGTGTCAAATTGAACCGAAGTTCGTAGAACTAAACACATCAACAAGAAAGATGCAATGAGTAAAACTATTAAGAACTGAGATCTTGTGATCATTTTGCCATTGATGATACTCTCAGCTAACTACGGTCTTTGATCTTGCGTTGAAAAAGCAGGGAAGCAAGGTTACTGCCGGTACACCATTCAAATTTGATAACCCGGGGGCTTTGTTGCCTCGGGAGTGTGCACTACATCATCTACGTTGAGCGGTGAGATCAGGAGGAAGCTAGTCCGAGTGGCCCGTGCATTTACGCACCAAAAACTCTGTGAAAATATGTAAATTCCAAGAATCGGCTTATTTCGCCCAAAAATGCCAGGCTGAGTTTCCATGAGCGGGATAAACCTACTTGCGGTTTCACTGTGGACAAAATTTTTCACCTTGAGGAAACCGCATCGTTCGCAACTACACTGCTAGCCAAAAGTCTTGGAACACCTCTGCGTATTTTGCTTTGTTTTTCGACTTTCCCCTCTCCCCTTCTGAACAATGTTGGTTTGTGGTAAAAAGATCGGGATAATGGGAAGATCTGCGACTGTCCTGGAATGCTAGGACAATAAACTTTAAAATTAACATTGTTTCGGGGGTGAGGGGTAGTTAAACCTAATTGCTATGGTTACAAATGCCGATTATGAAAAAATGGCGTAAGTGTTCCAAGGACTTTTGGCAGGCATTGTAGTCTTTAGAGTGAACGTTTTGCCAAGATGATTTACCGACAGGCTTGTGAGAACAGAGCAGATTTCCTTCGACTGGTTGAAAAACTAGATCGACCCAAAGCATGCTTGCCAAGTCCTTCATCGAAGAAAACTGTCCTCGTATCTGTTTGCTTTCACCGGTTTTAAAGGTTTAAGTTTACTGGAAATCTATAGATAACAACGAAAAATCTACGTGTATCATTCATAAGTCCATAAGCGTACGGGAAGAAAAATCTAGGGGGTTGCTCGACACAAAGCCCATGGTATACTAACATTTTTAGCCGACTAAGGACAAAATTTTGCCCGAGTGGGGCTCATTTTCGATAATTCTTCGAAAGTTGGGGGCCCCCGACCCCCCGCCTTGTACGCTTATGGATTATTGCTGTACCTGCTGCCGAAATTCCAGTTCGAAACAATAAACAACACAGCTTCTACTGCGACGTTATTATACAGATTGACTCTGAACTATGTTGTTATCCTAAGAAATTACAAGCGACGGAATGAATTTAATATCTCCCCGGTTCCCTAAATAATAATCTTATGTGTAACCATAGCTGTTTGCTTTCCTTTTGTTCAGTGTCGCTTGAAAGTAATCCGAGTTTCATGTGGAATACACTAAGAACCCGCAAAGTAGAAATTATTTCTTCAAAGCATCCTGTTCACCTTTCAATTAAAACTTGTACAACTTCCTAGGTCTTAGACTTGCCCCACGTCTACATCGTCATCTGTAATAAGTCTACCTGATAGATTTATGACGATGAGTCCCTTGTATCCCTGCGGTAAACCTTACTCAAGAGGGACTCATAATGAAACAGTGAAAAACTTGGCCTTATTTTCTTCAATCATCAATGGAATCATGGTAGAATCATGGCTTCGAATCTCAATCCCGTGGGAGTGTCTTGTCTTCAATTCTTCAATCGAATCGAAAATTCTATCACATTTACACCTTAAAAATAGTAATTCAATAACAATAGTAACAATAGTAATAGTAATAGCAATAGTAATAGTAATAGTGATAGTAATAGTAGTTATGAGGAGGAGGTAACGATGTTTAGTTTTAAGGCCCGGGGCTGAGAGGTGAGGTGGAGTAAAGTCTCTCTTCCGTGAAATCAGAATGAACTGACCAATGAGAATCAACCAAAAATTTCATTTCACCTCTCCATACCGGTGGTGTTTCGTTTATATGGAAAAATTTCACCTCACCCAGGTGAGATTCCACCTCTGGTGAAGTGGGATTTCACTATACCGGTGGTGTTGCGTTCGTCATGTAAACGCGAACTGAAAATACAAAGTATTCTTTTGGAAGGTGGAATCTCACCTCTCAGCCCCGGGTCTGGCAGGTGAGGTGTTTTTCCTCATATAAACAGGCCCTTAGTGTTTGTGCTCTTGTTTGCAGACGCTGAAGATGGTCAAGCCTTGTGTTTGACAAACTACCCCAGAGATTATCACTGTATCTCAAATGACTCTCGAGCAGTGCCTTGTACACCTGATCCAGTTTTGTTTGCGGTAGTATGTTCTTTAATTTCCGCAGGGACGAAAGGGCATTTTAAATTTTACCTTTGAGGTTTTAGGTTCTTCTATTGCTCGTTCCATGTAAGGTTTTCGTCCACTGTAACTCCAAGGTATTTAACTTTTTTGAACCTTTTTGGTTGGTCCTCCATCTATGTTTACCAATAATGGAGCATGGATACGGTTTATTTGTCTTTTATGACCACTACAAAAGGTATATTGTCTGTTTCATTTGTAAAGTTTATGTAATGCGCCTTGTGCCTAAGAAGATACGAAGCAATATACCTTTATTATTTGATTGAAAGTGGAGGAACGTGATTTTCAGAAACATTCAGTGGTTTTCACCTCTCAGAGGTTTCCTCGGAGGAGCCTAAATTTGAACAAAGAAATAGATTTAGTGCGCAGTCTAGGGCGGTCTTCTTTGCCATTCTTCGCTAAAATGGTTAAAACTCGCGTCGCTACAAAGTTAAAGGGATTTGGTATTATCATGGTAAAGTAATAAACTAATTTTTTCTTTGTGTTATTGCATTTTGGTTTTTTATGTTCTTATCATTCCAAGGGTGATGGCCCCGGGTGGAGAGTTATTCTCACATAGTAAAGTTTGCAGGGGTGCCATTTGGGGTATCATTTTCACATAACAGTTTCAACTCAGATCGAAGACGGTTATTAGATTTTCCGGAACAGGGTACTCATTGATCGAATTTATTCCGGAGCAGAGGGTAGGTAATTAGTAAACCAACTCGCTTCAATGCAAAAGAAAGATCAAGCAGTTAAATGTTGGAACCTTCTACGGAATGTACAAAGCTTTAGTTAGATCCCTACTAGAAGCTGCTGGCACTGTATGCAGTCCAAGCCTCGTTAAAGAAACTCGTTTGCCAAAAAGCGTCCAAAAAAGTGCAACAAAATGAATGCCATCGCCGGGAAACTTGACTTGCAAACAGCATCATATTGCTGTTGAACTTGAGATCCACTTTTTTACAGATTTGAAACCCACATATCTATATATATGAGGTAAATAAACTATTATCCAATTAGCTTTCTTCTTTTGTCAGCCATTGTGAATTGAAAAATCCTTTTGTGAAAGAACGATGAACGATTGCATTTGAACAATGAACCTTTTAGATGTATAACCGGGAAATCAACTCAATAGATCTCCTAGACAGGTACTCAAGGACAGGGGTGCTCAGTGCAAAATTATGACGATGAGTCCTTGTATCCCTGCAGTAAACATTGCCCAGGAGAGACTCATAATGGAACAGTGTGAGTGAATGCGTCAAATTATGGTGGATTCACGGACGGCCTTGAATATCAAATTATGGTCTCTAACTAGTCTCGAGCCATAGCCTGTGTCCCAGACTTCGAATCTCGTCTGAATTTTATCAGCTCTTCAAGCGAACCAAAACTTCTTTCATATTTGCCATAACTATAGAAGACTTGTGACGATGAGTCTCTTGTTTCCCTGTGCTCTTTGAGTTGATGATGGTGCTTCACCACAGGGATACAAGGGACTCATCGTCATTAGTCTGTAACTATGCTAATTCACAAATCTCGCAATCTGATTGGTACTGTAGCTAGGAAGCTCAGAGTTTGAGCCGAAATAGGGTCACATTTTTCAGAGTAGTGTTATTATGAGTCTCTGTTGACCGTAACTACGTCACCAGGGCTGGGAACGAGGTATTGTCGACCAAATCGCCAACATCTAGGCAAAGAGTACACGGAAACAAGGGACCCTAAGTTAAAAGTCTCACACTTCAGGTTGATCTGTGTCGAAACAACTTTGAAACAGTGTTGACCCCATTGTTGAAACAGCTTCATTTAATGCCATTGCCATGCAGCAAAAAATATCAGATTCTAACGTTGACTTACAAATGCATCAACAACCTCGCACCAGAGTCCAGAAAAGTACTAAACCTTCCTCCGGTCAAATTTTTTTCTTTGCAAAACCTTCCTCCAATTTTTATATACCAGGGCGTGGCTAAGTCATGGCTAGGATGTGCCAGTCTTTGTCTTTGGAATTCTAAGATGAAAAACCTTCAAAAACGATAGAAAGTCATGACCTTTTCTTGAATTGTGGTCGTTACAGTAGACTTACTACCTAAGCTTTACATGGTACTATGCGACCTCTTGTAACAATATAACCAAATGCAGGACTCAGGTAGTAAGTTTAGATGCATTTTAAGGAGTAACGACAACAGCAGTGGACATGAGTAACAGAGATGAGAATGTTAAGAAATATGTGTAGGATCTCGCTAAAGGAGCACAGGAGGAATGATGAAATCAGGAAGCTAGCTGGGGTGGTAAATATTATCGAGAAAGCAAAGGAAGGAAGATTGAGGTGGCTAGGGCATGTAATGAGAAGAAAACCAGAAAATGGGTTGAGGAGAGCACATGAGAAGCCAGTGAAAGGGAAAAGGAGCCGAGGAAGACAAAAACTGAGGTGGAGGGATGTCATAACGAGAGATATGAAGCAGAACTGGATAGAGGATGGTGCATGGAAGGACAGGAACAATTGGAGGAAGGTCTGCAGAGCGGCCGACCCGGTCTAGTACTGGAAATGGTCGTATAGTTAAAGAAGAACAACAGCAGTGGACATCGATGGCCTAGGCAATTAGTTCAAGGAATGTTAATTTGGATCAGAACTGGATCAGATTCAAATAGAAGTGAATTCCTATAAATTACGTAAACATTTAGTGATATGGTTGCTTGTTAGAGGAGCCACCTTTGGTGGAAAGCCATTGTTGTTTCACATGACACGGAGTCAGAGTCAACAACTCAACTGAGAAGGAGGGGAATGCTAGGTGGTGGACTCTCACTTTTGAAGAAGTGGTGACTGACAATGTACCTCTTTTCACAGATCGGTAATGTTAGGAATACAGCCAAGAAACAAAGATCTCTTGGGAATAGTCTCATGAGATTTGAACAGTGGTATAATCGATGGATGCCTAGCATCTTGTTGCATCATAAGATTTGTTGTCGGAAGTCCAATCTTTTGAAGATAAAAGACAAGGGAACCAAGTACAGATTTTGAAATTGATTATAGGCCTATATAATGAAAGACATTGCTTGAAGTTTTGATTGAGGCTTGATAGCAGCAAATTTCAAAAACATCATGAAGACACCGACAATGGGTCAGGAAGATAATAATTGAAACTAAGATTGAGAGATGTGTCAAGTCTGATTTGAACCTCAACCCAACTGGAACATTATGTGACGTCTGTACAGCAACTTTGTTTGGCACCATGTTTGGTGAAGTTAGTAGATATCACTCTGTTTCAATGAGTATATGATGCAGCTTTACTAAGCTTTGGAGACTTTCCAGAATACATATTATTGAAAATAACTCTATATTCTTTGGGAAATGAAATTGTGTTGCACATACAGCAAGTTGTAATGGCACATAAGTCAAGAGTATTGAAGTGCATATTTAAAATGAGTGGATATACCAGTTATCAATGCTTAAAGACTCTTGTGAGACAAATCATTTAACATTTCTTGCCAATGCACTCTGACGTCATTGCATATGACAGTTTCTTTCAATAATCTGTCTCAATTTTTATTGTTGACAAATTTATCCAAACCTTCCTTCAAATCTCTTTTTTGACAAACCTTCCTCCAAAGTTCCATTGTTCTACAGGCCTTCCTCCGGTCAATGACCGTGCGACCGTAATGTTTTCTGGACTCTGCCTCGCACCGGTTTATCTTACTGAGTTAGCCACATTATGAACAGCAGCGCGACGGACAAGATCTGCTGATGATGACTTGACTCTTGAAACACCAAGAACAAAGCTAGTGGCCGCTTGGAGATTGTGCATTTACAGGTGTCCCTCCTCTTCTTTGGAACAGACTGCCATACACGTTGCGAGCAACTGATTCTTTTGATACTTTTAAGCGTAGACTGAAAACGCATATTCATTTAAAGAGTATTTTGATTCGATTTGATTCATTTAAAAAAAAATTTTAGCACCCTCTGTAATGCTAAATATTGAATCACTGTTAGTTTTTCGGAACATTATGTAATGCGTCTTTGAGCCACGTGGATAAATGGCGCAAAGTAAATGTCTTTTATTATTACTATTCTCTTATACACTAAAACCCCGCAAACAAGAACATAGCAAAATAAGAACCTGCAGACTGATTTTGTGAAAAGGACACCCAAAGATAAGAACCAAAAACAGACTAATTTACTTCAATGTTCTTATGAGATGGTACACTTAATCAAAAAATTTCATCATATCTGTGCGATCAAATTCCCAATTTTTGATAACTGAACACCTCTAACAGTTTTCAAGGATATGCAAATTGTTTTATCAAGCCGTATGACATAAACTGATTTCTCAACAACAGAAATACCATGCTCTCTAATATTTGAATGCATTCACTATACCGTCGAGTTTATTTAACACATACTGTACCCTGTAGCTATGTATTCATCATAGTCACAAGTGTCCTTGCAACAAGAACCACACCCTGAAAATGTCATAAGTAGCTCCTTTATAAGAACCGAGCCAGTCTGTTTTTCAGAAAAGTATGTTCTTGTTTGCGGGGTTTTACTGTATCGACGCGATTACAGTGGAGCATAAGGCTCAAATCTTTGCGAACCTTTAAATGTCATTTCTCAATTCTTGCAACTCAGTTGATCGAAAGAGACTTTAGGTCGTTCGCCATAATTCCTGAGAGAGAATTTCGATATCGTTAATATTTTTGGAATTGCAGTTTTTCTACAATTTAAGAAAGGGTGTGCCAGAGCATGTATAGGAAGCTTTAAAAAGATTTAAAGCACTATAAATTGTAGGTGATTGAAGAATGTCAACATGACCAATACAAGAAACACTCAGTTATTGAAGATTTACCAGATGCTAGCAAGCAGAAGTTTGTAGCTTTTATCGTTAACGATTTAGCAATTTGATGATGTGACAGCTTCAAAACTGCCGGTGAGTCAATAAAAACGCCCGGCGAGCGATTCAAAGGCTACTGCTCCCTGGATATCACATGATAATGAAACTGTCTTATTTTATCACTAATATGTCAAATTAGGTTCAGTATTTACCTGGCCTTAATCTGCCATTCCTTCCCGTCGAAATAGGAGATATTCTGCAGAAGACCCTTTCGAAAACGGTGGTGTGAAAACCTGCAAAAACGAGTGAAAACACCAAGCAAGATCCTTTCTTCTCCTTCCTAGCAATAATGACTCTTGGTTGTGTTCATGTATTTTGTCATCATGGGAGAATGGAATCCCCTTAAATAAGTTCTTCACACTAGGGGGAAGACTTTTCAACTCGTCAAAGCAAGGGTGCTGAAGGTCATCGCTGTGAGGTTAACACATTAAGGATTCTTGCTTGTAATTTTAGCATATTTTTCAAAGTGTCTCAAAGGGATTCATTTTAGAAAATCGCTTACAGGATCTGAACGAAGTTAGCCCCCCGTCTGCTGGGTCCAATAATTTGTCTCCCTCTAGTGTATAAGCGTAGATGTCCATATATTGGCCTTTCATTATGACTCGGCCGAGAAGTTCTTGAAATGCACAATGATCTACTTGCATGGATACTAGCTGCAAAGTAAAATGAAATTTTTACAATATGAACTTGTTTTCAGGAGTCAAAAGAGTTAACACATTTGGTGGGTTGTGGAACAACCAAAATATAGCCCCCATATTCTAAGTTGAAATGATAATCTAAGTCAAAGGCTAAGTCAGATCTGAAAAAGTTTGTTTGGTAAAATCATATGGTAAAATCACCATTTCTTTGGATCCAAAATTAGGAAAATGCGTGTTTTGCCATTCTTATTTCAAATTTCATTTTCAAGATTTCCAATTTCAATTCAATGCAGTTGTCTGTTTCAGAAATAAAACTTCAAGTTCAATGGCAAATAATTCATGAACCAGAATGGAGCGAGGAATTCTTGTTCCCATGATTTTTACTAAAGATTTACCGTATGATTTATCCAATTCTCGTTTTGGGACTACTGGGTCTGGTGATGGGCCTAGTGTTTTGATGGAGGGAGTTGGAGGACAACACGAACATCACGACAAACAGAACAATAATAAAGAAGAAAACAAAGGTTGGCTTGTAAATACAATTGCTACAACCGTACGCTGCTAGCTGTGATACAGCTCATCGGGTAACTATGTACCAATGTCAACAAGATTTAGATTATCTTGCTGCTTGTTTCACACAGATGTTTCATTGTAATATTTTCATCCCATACCGGTTGTTCAATTTACCAGTGTCTTTGATTTCTTGATTGCAAACACTAACCACTTTGATGTAATCAAACATTTTGTAAACAAAGTAAGATAAATTACATTATGACGTCTCCGACTCCTTATCATGCCTTGCCCGTCTCAGTCCGTGTCGTTTTTGTCTTCAATATTTTCAGACGGGTTTGTGCAAGGTCAAAAGCTTGCATTTTATGAAGAGCAAAACAATCCAGGAAATGTTCCATCCAAATCGACCTCGCACACGCGCCTTGAACAATGGATAACAATGTTATGTCTGACTGTTTTCTCTGTGCTATCCAACGTGGCATGATGCAGAGAGAGCTAAATATGGCGTGCATCTGCCAAATAAGGTATTTGTGCCACAAAACACCAGCCTTCTTTGTACAGCAATAGCATAAGTTCCAATTCTTAAAGGATCCTAGTGTATAATTTGTAAACTCCTAGAATCAAATGGCTTCCATAACCCGGTGTGTTGCATAAAAGGCACCTGCATTGCCTCTTTGCTCATAGGAAAAGTCTCTCCGTAAGTCTATATAAAAACGAAAACTAATAATAAATCAATTTACTATCACACATGGTGTTGCAGAAAAGCATAACGTAACTAATCTTCCTTCTAATGTTAGGCAGGTTGGATACAATGCTGGAATGATTTATCATTTAACTGACACCAAGCAAGTAGAACTCATTTTAGATGCAGGATTGGCAGGATACTAAGAGCAAAATCAAGACCTGTTTTGCCGAAGAAATTTGCAAAACGCATTTTGTGATAAGCGTTTCGGACCAAGAAGCATTTGAAGAGCATGTCCGTTTGGTAAGAAATGTAGCTTTGCGTCCGCGAGATGAGGCCGAGTGGCTTATACAATCTTCGTCAGGTGACTGAAGTTATGCTTGGTCGAGTGAGGTCAGAATTCGGATGGGTGACCTCAGAGGCCTGACCTCGCAACTCACCTCGTCGTCCTTCGGAAGGGACGTTAAACTAGGGGCCCCATGCCTGGATGCGGCGTGCACAGTGGGCCTAAATTAGCATTCAGTAGCTAGAAATCCTGACAAGCCCACTCAAAACAAATTGAAAAACAAAAAGAAAAAAAAGGCCCCCTAAGGGATCTCGGGCTCCAAGTCTCCATGGCATATTTTACTGGACTCTGGCCTCCCAAAGGCAAAATTGCCGTGCTCCAGGGCTCCAATGCGTCCTTTTCAGGGCTCCACGGGGCTTCATCTCTCAAAATATACAAATTTTGATGAAGGCACCTAAACCTACATTATGAGCATAGTGCACCTGGAAAGGCCTGGCATCTAACATGAAACAGGCGTCAGCATCTACCTGTAGTTTGTAGTGATTGTTTATGCGTATTTATCTGTAACTGTATATTTTGTTTGTAATTACGTTGGATATCTCTTTATGTTAAGACCACAAGGTAGTCATTGTCTATTGCTCCTTGCGGTATCGTCCCTGTAGTGTGGTATAGTCGTATAGTAATTAGAAAGTATAGTAGTATGTAACCTTGTACTGTAACATTTTAAATGGATATATATAGAAAAATCTCTCAAAATTGATGAAGGCCACCATGGGAGTTGTTTGGGCTCCAGGGCTCCAGCTTTCAAAATGGTGGGCTCCAGGGCTCCAGCGACCCCCCCCCCTTAGGGGCCATGTATTCATTGCAAATGATAAAAAGGGTCTCCCAGAAACAGCTTTTCACAGTTTCACGTGTCGACATGTTGAAATGCTGTAGCATTCCTTGCATCCAGTTTTAGGCTTTACTTACTAAAACTTTAATAATTCCATCAGCCTATCTAAACAGTAAATCATTGGAAAAAAGATAGATTGTGCTTGCGGTCGGTATGCCTTAAATCAATTCTGATTTAATCATTTTCAGAAAATGTTGGTCAAAGTTGGTTTGCCTTTGTTTGGGCATCTTGTATACCGGGTGAGCCAGAAAAAGTTCCCACATTTGAAACTTAATAGCATCAAGAGTACTTCATAAATTTGAATGATTCAAATTCTAGTGAATAGCCGTGTGTTTTTGCTCGCTGTCTCATGAGCACTAGAAATATAGGGTAATCCAACTTACAAATGTTTTCGTGGTTGCAAAATTACTGAAAAATGGCCTTACACATTGATCAAGTCATAAAGGACTCCTCGCACAGAAGATATCCACTGCACATTTATTGCCATGGAACTGAAAATCTTTAGTATTTGTTTGAAAACCGATGTGGTATAACACTTGAGAGAGGTGAAAAGCCCGTTGCGTATTGTTCTGTGTACGGAGAGTCCTCACAATTTCATCACTTTGCAATTATGAAATTTTCATAAACTGAATTTACATGTATTTCTAGTGCTGAGAAGAAAGGGAGAAAAATGGCAAAAATACTTCGATCTTTCGGCTTTAAGCTGAAATTTGAATCATTCGTATATGTGAAGTACTGTAGGTGCTATGAAGCTTGAAAAATGGGAAGTTTTTCTGGCTCACCCGGTACAACTCACATACCTCTCCGGAGCACTTGAACCTCCGTCTTTTTTCGAATGGCTCGTAAAAATCATTATGTACATAGATATTTATCTCATGTGCATATGGATTAAACTTCTTCTTTGAGCTGTATTTCTTGATTTTTAGGAAATCTTTTCGGTTCACTAAAACATCCATGTCCCTGTCATCTGGAATTAAATCGCCATTTCGGTAAACACCAAGAAGTGTGCCACAAGTTAAGAAATATTCGATGTTTTCTTTTTTAGCAAGCTCTATCCAATGTTCAAATATCTTAGCAAACACAGATCTGTTTTGATTCCTTTTGCAGTTCATGTCACCGTAGCCTGAATACTTTTCAGAACTCTTTGGATAGATACTCAAATTCTTCGTGCTAAGTTCGTGGGTTGTTGTAGTTTGTGGGACATGTTTGGTTGGATAACCTTTCATAGTATCTGCATTGGCACTTGCGATGGTAACATGTTTCAAGTTGTCATTCCAGATTACATCTTTCTCTCTTATCGATGTCGATGTAATACGAAGTGGCTGTGAATTGGCCTTCGAAAATCCGCCACCATTTGGCTGAACGCTGAACAAATCCTTTCGACTTTTGACTTCAAGGATTTCTTTGAAGCTCCGCAATTTTCCTAACAGTTTCTTGATGGTAGTAAAATTTAATGAATTGTTTTGTTGAACAGTTAGCACATCGCTTCGACTTGTTGCGTCCCCATCGTCTTTGAACCTCCGCAATTTTCTTGGCAGGTCATCGAATTTGACCAATGTTCGTAGAAACTCGCAATTCAAAAACAGAAATGCAACCAGTAAGAGCGTTAAGGATCGGCAGCGTGTATTCATTTTCATTGGCTGTATTTGTAAGCTATAGAAAGCATCGATGGCATGAAATCTTTCCAGGACATTTATAAGTCAAAAAGAATAAGCATACTACTTAAAGTCAGAACGTTTAATGCATACTCTGCCAGTGTTTTCCTATACAACTCTGAACTATGGACCCTAACAGATACACTTGAAAAACAGATAGATTCGTTTCAAAGAAGGATTTTAAGGAGAGTAATTAACATCTGCTGGCCAAAAGTGATTTCGAACGAAAGATTACATGAGAAAACAGAAGCAACAGAATGGAGCATCATCATTAGAAAGAGAAGGTTAGATTGGCTTGGTCACTTGATGAGACTTAATAAGAAAACACCAGTGAGACTAGCATTATATGAATCACTGAAACCGGTGCAAAGAAAGAGAGGCAGACCATGTTCAACTTGGATAAAGATTATAGAAAAGGATCTCTCATTGGTAGATATTAAACTAAATTTAAACAAAACAACACCAGATGAAACAATTGCAACACTCGAGGGACTGGCTGAAGACAGAAGAAAGTGGAGAAGATTAGTGAAGGACATAATGGCGGTTAACCGTTAAATATGTGTAGATGATGATGATGATGATGAGAAAGCATCAAACATTAAAGAAAACGTTGATGCAGATGCCAGGCTCTTGAAATCTGAATGACTAATTGATCATGTATCCGTCATCACTTATCAAAAACATCTGAGCTAGACCAGTTTGACTTTTCAGAAGGAAATCTCCAGAGTGATAGGAGAACTAACAAATTCTGATTGGCTCTCGAGGGGAGTCATGAAAGATTCTATCATAATCATGGTTATGGAGATAACAACAACTGCAACATTTGCGTTTATGTTTGTGCAAGTTAGACTAACTACTTCAGTCACAGTTTTTGCTTTTGTTTATTGAACTGGAAGATGGGAATCCGCTTCAAGTGGGAATGATAATCTAACTATCTGAAAATTCGGCCAAAATCGCCATTGAACTGGCGCGACCAATGACCAATGAGATTGCAGAGTTCTAAACAATGGTTGACCATATTCAAACTGACCTATATCAGCATTTCAACCTCTTTCCAAGAATCAGCCTCCCTATAGCCTCGAGGCTTCAAAAGTGATGAAACGTTCAAGGATCGCTGCCGATTGCTATGGTGAAATACGCAGAATGATTTTTGGTCTTTAAAAGCAGGTTTCCCATATCAAAGTGAAGGAATCTTCAAGCAGTACACAGAAGAAGTACTCATCTTGACTCACGTTGGTTTGGTTTTCTTTACAACCTCAATGAAATACGAACTTCAGGCGTTTTAGAATTGGTGAGTTGTGGTCGTGTAGAATTGGCCTAAGCTAGTGGGTTCCGGCATCAATGCGAGGTTCATCAATTTCTGGCCTAACTTTTGATTTGTTTCATTATGAGTCGTAGTTGTAGCGATTATCAGCCTATCGAGGAGCGAAACTATGGTGATTTTCATCAGTCTAGGTGCAAGTGTGGTTGTTGCTACCTCGATTCCAGGTAAGACCGTCAGTTTCTTCAGCGTCCCTTCAGCGATAAACACACAAAAAGTGGACGCCGAATGTTATCCTTGGTTATCCTTGAGGTTGGCTTTGGTGAGCTGTAAGTGGATTTGAAGCACAATGAAATGCAATAAAAATCGCCTTAGTATACCATTTGTACACCTAGTCTGAAAATTTCTGACTTTTACTCCGAATCACTGTTTTTGTCTGGGCCTTCCACTGGTTGCAAAGTATCTGATGGTTGTTAAGTATTCTGACTTCACTGATTCGAAACTTAGCGGTCTAAGTCTTCTCAGTTAAAAAGAAGTGGTCCTATCACACCTACCTGTGGGATGCCACCTATAACTAACTTTTAAAAGGCAATTCATTGCTCACGGCCAGAATTGTGCTACCCAGTTGAGCATCTTTTTCCAGGCGACCATTTCACGACAACACTCTTCACCACACGACAAGAACCATTCCCACTATTTTTGTTGTGTTCCGAAGTGCACTCAGAAATGCTCTTCAGAGTTGCTTCTTTTCTACCCAGATCACGCTTACCGTTAATTCTAGAACTCAAAACGAACTTCTCAAGAACATTTTTTCTTTCACTGGCTTACAGAATACAGATTCTGATTGCCGCTAGGAAGAGAGTTTTGAATTTAGAGCACATCTATGGAAAATTTATTGCCAATAATTGCATGAGTGACCAGAAGTCTCCTATCATTACCCAAATTGCTTACCATTTGCGGTTAACTCAGAGACAATGTAATGGTCATGACACATAAGAAGATGCAAACAGACATTCAATACCTGCCACGAAAGTTCAATAAGCCCACTATTTGTCATATCTAAGAGAAAGAAAGCAAGTCTTAATTATTGTTATTATTGCGAAATGGTTTCCCCTTCATATTTCCCAGTTTTATATAAACGTTAGAAATGTGATACAATGTAGGTTTGTAACCATAACAGAAGATTCGACACAGTGGCTTGACATGTATTGTTACCTGCACATTCTTTGCGCGTATGTTTTCTCGAGATCTGTGGCCTCATTTAGTTCGGGATACTATCATCCAGTGCCATATTTACAAAATGGCTGAACTAAGGTGTCATGTCTGGTTGCTTGTGGCAAATTTTTTGCTTGCTATTTTTGCAGTGGAATCTTCATCACAGTTTCGTAAGTATCGCTATTTTCTCTCTTAGGCCTACGAAAAGTTGTGGTACAACAGTTCTAAGACATTGCAAGAAAACACATGGAATAAGGAGGAAGTAGTCTGCTTCTCGGTGAAATAGAATTCTGTCCTATATCAGAAAAGTTGGCAATTTTGTCCACTACGTAGACGTGCCTGCATGCATAAGGCCCGATTCAGACGGCGTATTTGTCATATGATGCAATATACCTGCGTGTATGCATATGAATTTCAACATTTTCGAGCCGTTTGAAAAACATTTTGGAACATATTTAGGTCCAACCTACAAAGAGCGGTCTTTTTATGCGGTCTTTTTATGCTCAGAAGTAACTTAATACTTCGAGATGGGCTTAGATCTAAACACAAACCAAATGAAATTTGAAAACTTATCGTTAGGTACCTGCACTGGTTACAGAACTCAAATTTCAGCTTTTCGCGTTGCGTTTTCATCCAACAACGCGTGGATACAGGCAATTGATTGTAGGCCGTCTGCTCCCAATCTGTGAAAAAACCCCTTCTCGAGTAAGCCACCACCTCAGAACTAATTTTGACAAGGAAGATCCGCCCTCGAATAAGCTCCCACGTGGACTTAATTTCCAGATAAGGGTCAATTATACGTGAATTCAAACGTTCTTTATATCTTGGTATCTTGTTTTTGGTCGTATAATAGATCAAGTTAACATTTTAGATAGACGTATATTTTTATAAGAAACTGCTTTTAAGAAACTCGGCTTTCCGCTTGCCAAAAAATTAAAAATCTCCCGCACTGGGAAAATGTAGTCTGCGTGCAGACTCTACAGTAGTGCGGAGGAGCGAAAGGGAGAAGAAGCTCCCTGAAGAAGGCCCCTACAGGGAGCTTATCCTTAACATGGATTTGTTTTATTTTCACTTGGTTCCAGTATCATATTACTTGGAAGGTACTAAATGAGCAAACATTGGAAAAGCTTGAAAAAATGTTTTTCGAAATGTTCACGGGGGAACGAGAAACAGACATGCACAGTGTTATAGAACTTTAAAGAAACTCGAAAGAAACTCCCATGACTCAAAATTTAAGAATTTTAAGAGACTTTCAGCACTGGCTCCAATTCTCAGTTTCTTATACAAAATACGTGTAAATCCTCTCTTCAACTAAACCCCCATCCAAAAATTCAGTTCTACGAATAAGCCCCCGGGGACATATTCGAGGATCTATGGTATCCAATTTTCTGGCATCCTTGGAAAGATCAGGCGTATTCGCCGTGTCTGGCTCTAATCCAACGTCACACTAAGAGTAAAAGTCACCCTTGGTCACCCGATTCAGTCGTCGATTAACACCCTTATTAGTGTTCATAGCGCAACAACAACAGGGTCTCGCCTCAACCCATTGAAAAAATCAGACATCGTACGAATGTGGATCAGCTATGTTCTGTAATGTTTTGTCTGGTGCGCATCTGGTAAATACTACGGCTAACACACACAGACAAGCCTGATGCACTGGCTAGCACGCAAAAGACAGGGCTGATTTTTCTGTGAAAGAAAAGGATTTCTTCTTTGCTGCTAAATTAATTTGATTCAAGTCTATCTTTCTGTTATTATGGTATGCATGATTTTTCAAATAGCGTGAAAATTTTTTACTCTCCCGGTATAAAACTGCAATTTTCATTTATCAACAGCTGCTCCGACAAATTTAGGGTACACAGTGACAACGAACAGCTGCCGAATAGAATTTCAGATAACATGGAACAAACCAAATACCACTTCGAATATTCAAAATTACGTTTTAAGTTATTTGACCGTCAAATATAATTCGTCGATCATTGTACAACCGAAGACAACACTCCACACGGAAGACAACACAACAACACAGGTCATCAGTATTCCAGGTATGAAGAATATTACTTTTTGAGGGCACAGGCTCTAAATTTTCATTGGCTAATAATTTGATACATCTTCAAGAATTGGGCCAATCACGTCGCGCAAAAACCGCACTGTAAGCTAATCAATTTGGCTTAGTTCACAAATTTAGCGATAACACATTCTGCGGCACAAGTTTGATTTCAATGATACTTACCATTAACATTCTTTCGCTTCTCCACGTTTTAGGGCTTTCACAGTGGCTTGTAGGCCCTTCAATGTTCGAGTTGCCCTGAACATGATGCCCTGAAGTTCCCTTCGCACAGCAACCAAACTTGTTTTGCCATTGCCATTTGCACGTATATTTATGTGCCTTGTTAACAAAAATCGTGCATATGCAAACATCACAACGCCAGATACCGTGATTGGTCTATCAAAATGGAACCATCAAAAAGAAAGCCTTTGAACTACAAACTACTTTAGGGGCAGAAACTTTCGCGGGCAGAAACTTTCGCAATTTTCGCGTTTTCTGGCATTTTTGCAAAAGTTTCTGCCAAGACTTAATTTAAATTCAAAATTCGCGAAAGTTTTTGCTCGCGAAATTACAGAAAATTGCTCGCGAAAGTTTTTTCTATCCAATTTTTTTCGTTTCTTGAAGTTTTTGCATTGCTGTGCCTTAATCACCACAATATTTAGTATCTTGGGCTATAAAACCTTGTAAATTGTCACCGTGACTGTGAGTAGTACTGAAAATGAATATAAAATTGTGTTTCCCCTCGCTTTTCTTCAGTTTCTTCAGTTGAGAAAGTCTCTTCACGCGAAAATGCATCTCTTCTCAATCGCGAAAGTTTTTGTCGCGAAAACTGCGGGAATAAACGTCATTCGCGAAAGTTTATGCCCTTAATTTCGCAATTTTTGCTTCTCGCGAAACTTTCTGCCCGTGAAAGTTTCTGCCCCTAAAGTATGTTGCAAACTGTTCCATTGAACCTTTTTAAAAGAGCTGCTTGCAGCTCCACAGCGCATAGCCATAAAAAACACGGTATAATGTTTAAGCGTTCCTTTGATAGAGAGTCGGCACAAATTTTTCGGCATTTAGCACTTTTCTAAATATCTACCTTTTCTTCGCATCTCTATTCCAAAGTGGCGATGCTCAGTTGTTAATTTCCTCGCTTTATTCGATAATTTAAGCTTAGGATGTTTTCAGAAATTGCCCAGACTCATTCCAAACTCTCTTGTTTTGCTACGCCTGTAGACTTGTCGCTACAACAGAACTCAATTGAGATGATAGCAACAACAAACGAAAGTTAGAAGGACTTATGTAATGAGTCTAACAATTACCTTGGATTTCGGAGCCTCACAAAAGGAAAGGGAAACAATAAATACAAAACAAAGAGTTTGAGGCTCTAAAACTCAAGGAAGAAGAATGCATGACTATATTTCAAAATTTGTTTCAGGTTCTTTCACGACTACGTTCTTTAACATTTCCGCAAATTACATAAATGGCAATTCGACACATCAGATTGGTTCTCAAAGTAAAACCCTAGCAGCTACAATTTTTGGAACAAGTAAGATCTTTAGGATTTAGTATTCACTTTGCTTTTGACGGTTCTCATTAAATGTACTTTCATATGCTGTATGATAGTGCATCTTCAAGGGAATAGACATGATATGTTGCATCGACAAGCTGCTATGATAGGCTAAGGCCCCGTCTATAAACTAAAACGTTTTCGTAACCGGCATCAAATGGAGATGATTTTGAAACCGGCATGATTTGAAAACAGCATGAAACGTTTCAGTGTAGCAACGCTTGAAAACGGAACGATTTCATTACTGATTGAAAGGGAGGCAAATTATTCCATTGTCTCTTTTGAATCTGTAACGATATTGTTCCGTTTTCAAGCATTGTTACACTGAAACGTTTCATGCCATTTTCAAATCATGCCGGTTTCAAATCGTCTTCATTTGATGCCGGTTACGAAAAAGTTTCAGTGCAAACGGAAGGCCAAATGATATAGTGTAAACAGGCTTTGACCGTGAAATCAGATGTTTGGACAACTCTGGGGCCTAAAGAAAAACCCACCAACCCATCGTTTCCTTTGTCAGATAATGAAGCTGCACTTGTCAAAGCTTTCGAATACGACTGATCAGCTATATATTTTCAACTTGCCCAAACTATGTCGATTCCCTTTAATCTTTGGACTTGAGAGATCATTGAGAAAAATTCCAAAATAATACACATTCTGAAAACGGTATAACAGTAGAGTTGCCAGACTTTGCATTTTGCAAGTATTTACTTTCACAAGAGCAAGGCCCTTTGCGATCTCTACTGTTCTCAAAAGAGCCCGAAAGAATGCAACAAATATCTCTCTTGCAAGTTTACCAAAAACAGAATGACTAAATGAATGGATTTTCATAAAAAATTATCTGAAGCCCGTGAAACCTGCCGTTTTTAGTAGAATGACACCATAAAAATGCGATTTAGCTCCTACCAACTATACTTGTTTTAGAAGACGTCCAAAAGTGCTAAAGTCCGTCTCAAATTATTATGTTTTGCAAAGGATTTTTGTGTTACCGCAAATCTCAGGCACAGATGGCGGAGAATGGTTCAGTAACACTTGCACGATTCAGTAATACATACAAATGTACTGAGACTTAATCATACCTGCCAGATAACTGTGTTCAATTTCTTTTGAATCCTCTATTAGTTACAGACACTCCCGTCTCCACACCTCTTTGTTTATTTAGGCCCAAATTGTGTTGTGTTGTTGCAGTTGTATTGAATATATTGTGTGGAAAAGAAAAAATAATACAACTGCAACAACGCAACACAATTTGTGGCCTAAATAAAAGACAGAGATGTGAAGACGGGAGTTTCTGTAACTCATAGAGGATTCAAGAGAAGTTTAACACAGTTAACTGGCAAGTATGATTAAATCTTAGTACATTTGTATGTATTACTGAATCGTGCAAGTATTACTGAACCATTCTCCGCCACCTTAGTCTCAGGTTAATTCATCTAACTTGAGGTGGACTCTACGATAGGTCCTTCCACGTAAACTCCGTTTTTGTACTCCTTTGTCCAAAACTATCTAAAAGCTTTACATGCAATGACCTATCGTATGTCACAAGCAGAGCCCTCATCATTGAGGCTGGTAAGTATTACAATTAGATAGATCGTTTGCATATAAAGTGTTCAGATTTGTATAAAAGCTTCTCTATCTTCGACCCAGTTGAAGGCATATTGTTTTGGGCGCGCTCTCAGTCTAGCAAAATTGTATGCTATCTGTTAAGTTTAAGTCTTTCACTGGTTCAGTTTGATTTGATGTTGATGTGAAACCCATTTTCATTTCGAAATTTTCTCCTCTTCAAGACTGTACAGCACCAAAGACTACAGGTTCATCAAACGACACAATGGACTTGACATACGCAATGATGATAGCTGGCATTGTTCTTGGATCTGCAATTGGACTTGTCTTAATGATTTATTGTATTTTTCGATGTTGTGTTTGGCGTTTGGAAAGAAAATATGACCAGAATGATCTTGCAAGGCACCAGAAGAGTGGCAATGAATTGTTCCTGATCGGTACGTATCTCGTTTCCTTTCTTTCTTCACTTATGGTGCTGCAGCTACACGTTTTTTGTAAGAAACTAGGATCAGGCCATAGTACTAAAAATTTCTTAATTCAACGTGAAATTTTGCCCATTACTAAAAGTTTCTTAATTCAATTGGTTTCCTATTTTCTGAGTGCAGAATTATCAATGTGGTCGCTAACACTGCCGCAGATGTGTTTCTTGAACTTTGAAAACATCACATAGGAATAAACAGTGTTCTGTATCGTTGAAAACTTAAATGTTTAGTTAATATGTCTCAAAAATAAAGGTTCAACGATGTTTTTTATAATATCCTTGCTTTTAACATTGAAAAGTTTCTTAGTACTTCTCAGACATAGTACTAGAGTTTCTTAAAATCTTGGCCATCTTATTACTAGTTTCTTATAAACCAGTTTCTTATAAAAAAATGTGTAACAATTCACTGAAGAAAACTGATTGAGTACCGTGTTAAAAATTGTTTAGCTATTTTACAAAAGGCTGTATATGTCTGTACTCGTTCAAACAGTGCTCAAAGGCAGAGCAAATCACAGTAAGACCGACAGAGAAACGTTTTTATCATTTAGACATTACTGTTTGCCTTTTTAAACAAAGTTATGGACCAAAGAGTACCATTGATTGTGAAAAGCAAGCAGGTAGCTCTGAAACTTGATTGGTGGCAACTTCGCCATCATATTGTGCAATTTAAGTGAAACGAAACTTGATTTCGGGAAAGTTCAACAAGCGCTTTCTTTCAAAATCCTCAAAAATTGAATATGAAAATCGACCGAAAATCCATAAATATGGGTCTTTCCCCTAAATGTTGGGAGGGACGTCCTCACCATCCCAAGACTCGAGTTGCCCCCCCCCCTCCTGCAAATTCATGCTTATACTTTTGATAAGAATTAGTGGGATTTTCTTGCAATCACCTTTAACGCGTGTTCTGATCACAGCGAGTGCTTGGCTCTCAGAGAGCCAGAAGGCATTGCTTATTTTACGCCCAATGTCTTCGTTAATCAGCGGTAAAGATATCTTCAATTTTTACGGTAAGAGAAAAAAAGGCCCCCTCTCGCGGTGTTTCCTGCAGAGGAGCTGTGCCTGAGCTGTACGTTCTATTGCTCCGTTTTTAAACAAATCCACATGATAGGCTTCAACTTATCGTTTAAGACCTTTGTTTTAGCAAAGGCGAACAATGGTATGACCAGTGGTTCCAGCCTGTCGTATACAGTTGTATCAAGGACACGACAGAACTTCCGCCCGCTCGGAGAATTCTGCTGACTGGAAAACAGCCCTTAGACAGTCGCTTATTTTAGTGTTGCGCTCAACATTCTATTCAATTCAGAGCAACATTTTCTCACGTCAACTAACGATCTCTTGTCCAATCAGAAGAATTGACTGAGTGTAAATCGGCCTTACGAGGTGAGTTAGAGAGATATTTCTTTGACGTCCTTGGTACACCCAAAGTTGTGTAGGGTATGTTTTTTTTGTTATTCAAGATTTATCGTTGTATTAAATTTTTGTATACGTCGTTCGTAGTGGGAACTCGATGACCTTGTGTCCTTTCTCACTACGAATGAAATATCTTTCATTTGTTTATTCTAGTTTAACTGCTGTTGTTGTTTCTGTGTATTTTGATATTTTAAGATGATATAAAAAAAGGACGAAACATTAGAAATACAGCTCATCCACTGCAGCCACACAAATGGGGCTAAATCTTTGTGGCACCCTGTATATTTTCTAAACAAGGTAACGCCGTCAGTCGACACTACTTTTCTGGCAACCTTTCTTCGACAGTGAAAACAGGCGCGGATTTAGTGGGGGGCCGGGGGGGCTATGGCCCCCCCCAAGTGTAAGAGTTCTCGTAAAAAGCATTGTCTTTTATAGATAAAAGAGTAAGTTTTAAACCTTTACTTCCTATAGCAACCAATAAATAACCATAGCACAGCTACACGATAAATCGGCTAACGACAAGCCCGCTTAACTAACTATTTATTGTTGATCCAGAGGTTTGAAGATATACGAATCTGAATTCTAAACAAAATCTAATTGCGTGAAGTCGAGACTGAAAATCATTTGTTTCATTCACTTTGTCAAAGTATCAGTGATTCAGGATCTTCCAGTGAACTTTGCTGTTGAAGCTTCTTTTATGATAAATTTCGTTCTGATAAAGACTTTTGATAAAGATTCGTGTCTTTGTGATAGTTATGAAATGTTGATAAGTCACTTTAATATCACTGGAGGGAGAACAAGCTTTTGAATACAAGTGAAGCTTCTAGAAAGTGGCTAAGCGAAGAGAGTTCTGATTGCTTACTCCGCTGAGGGAACTTACCATGGGAAATTCACGGTTTCCTTCGTAGTGGCCCTCCCCAAACTCCAAGCCTGGATCCGCTTCTGAGTGAAAACATGTTTCTCCTCGATCAATTAACGTTTTGCAGTGAAAGCAGAAGTCATACCAGATGTAAAACTCGTTACTTTCAGAAGAGGACCGAAATTACCGCCAAAGTCATTACACTTTCTATCCTGTTCAATATCTTCATAAATGAATAACAATTTCTTCTTCTAGATCATCAGTTGCCAATTTCAGCTGAGAATTTCTTCGATCACGTGTCATCCATGAAGTTCTCTGATAATCGAGGATTTAAAGTTGAATTTGCGAAACTCGAAAACAGCGATACATCAGGTTGCTCCTTTGGGAATCGGCCGTATAATTTGGCAAAGAATAGATTTGTTAACGTACCCACATATGACAAAACCAGAGTTATTCTCTTGGAAGAAAATCGTAAACCAGGTATCAAATTTTCGTTTTTCCTTTCAGACTACAATCAGGCGATACTGGCACAATTTGAAACTACAAAAAATGTTACGGACAGGCCTCCCGTTCATAAGAAAACAGCACCTTTTGCTGACAGATAATGGGTATTGGGAAATATGGAATGTGTTATATGGGAATATACATTGTTGAAAAGCATCAGAAGCATTAGGCCGACCTTTGTGCATCATCTTTGTAACGATAATATCTTCTGTCGTCTTGATTTTGGATGTTCAGAGGGATGCTTTTTCAAATTGATTCATTTGCAAAGCGGCATAATGAAATGGCTCCTTCAATTTGTCAGTACTACTGCGGTTCTTCTCTGTTTCGAATAAGAATGATTAGCTAATTGTTACGTTGTCTGATAGTGTCGCAGCAACTTAATCAACCCTTTAACTCTACATCTTATCAATTTTATTTGGTTGATGAACCCAAAATCCATAAAACCTACAGCCCTCTGCTCATAACATATCATGATTGTTATATTTGCTTTCCTTCTTAGAAACAACATACATAAATGCAAATTTTGTTGATGGATTAGAATGGCCTAAAGCCTACATTGCTACTCAAGCTCCACTGCCTGAAACCATTGCAGACTTCTGGAGAATGGTTTGGGAAAAAGAAGTTACTTCAATTGTCATGGTAAGATTTGAATGTTGCTATGCTAAAAAGTCGTAATCGACAGCTCTCTTAACTGCGGCCTATCTTTAATTCAAAAATCTGTCGGATGGATATTTGATACTTTGGAGCTACCGATTGCCCAAATCTTAATGCGCATGGCTGTCTGGACCGTAATCCTGTTTAAGACATGTGGTGGTCTACAAAATAAACCTTATGGACCTGCATCCTACCTTCCTGTTCTGTGAAAATCCAGGTTTTGCTCGTATATATATATTGGAGATAGAAAGCGAATTTTTAATGCTTCTTTTCAACTGCATGTCTTTCCTGCTAAGAGTATTTTCCTGTGAAGTTTTGGTATCTATGTATAGCTCAACTCTTCAGGATTGCATTTTGATCCATCTCTTCGCTTGAAATATGATTATTCGCATAGCATGAGCCTACATTAAGTGCATGCAGTCCATCTTTCGGACGGATACTGTCAGACGGACAAGTATGAAGCATCAACTTCATACTAAAGACTCCTATGCCTATATAAAGCTACTTGAAGTAAAATTCAGCATAATTCCATCTTTGAAACATTTCTCAGCTCCATGCCAGGTAAAAATTTCGTTTCCATTCATCCCTCTTAAAAAAAGTTCAAAAATTGCACGTTTTTGATCAAAAATGAAGTTTTTACGGATCAGAAACTGCACCTTACGATTTTTTTGCGAAAATTATGATAAAATGAGCCACTTTCTACCGCCTCCTAATTACTGAAAACAGGCAAATTACCTTGCAACTCACAGAAAATCTGTTATTAGCAAAAATACGACTTTCTCTGTGTATGACCAATTTCAAAATAGCTCCACTGGAAGGAATTCCCCAAGACTGTTTCTCCTAAAGTCTCTAGAGCTATTGGCTTTCTTAAACATGCCAAGACTTTTCTACCACAGGAAACATTGAAGACTCTTTACACAGGCATTGTTCAGCTGCACCTTTGATATTGCTGCTCTGTTGCTCTTCGTATGTCCTGCACAATTCAGAGAAAGATTTAAGACTGCCCAAGAAAAAGTCGAGTAGTGGGCAAAAATGTCTTTCTTATCGAGGAGCAAAAGCGTGGAATGACCTTTATACCGATACCAAGCGGGCATCTCCCTAAATTATCTTTAAAAATCTATTAAGATCTTTTTTAGCTTTTTCTTTGTCATACCGGGTGGATCAATGAAAACGTCTGGCGTTTGAAAAAATCCTGCTCCCTGAATATCACAGCAATGATATTGAAAACTGTTTTGTTTTATCCCCGATATGTCAAATTAGGTTTAATTGGTCATTCCTTCCCGTCGAAATATTAGATTTTCTGCAGAAAGCTCCTTTCGAAAACCTGTAAAAACGAGTGAAAACACCAAGCAAGATTTCCTTTTGTTCTCCTTCCCAACAATAATGACTCTTGGATGTGTTCATGTATTTTGTCCTCGTGGGAGAATGGAATCCCCCTGAATAAGTTATTCACACTAGGAGGAAGATTTTTCAAGCCATCAAAAGGAAAGCACGTGCTAAAGCGTGCTGAAAGTCATCACTGTGAGGTTAAGACATTAGAGTTTTTTGCTTGTAATTTTAGCATGTTTTTAAGGTTTCTCAAAGGGATTCATTTTAGAAAATGGCTTAAAGAATCTGAAGGGAGTAATCGATCTTAGCCAGGAAAATTTCTAAAAACAATTAAACATGTTAGCTATTCAATCATTATAGCAAAATATCATTGCTTATATGCTCAGGGAGCAGTAGCCTCTCAACACCGGGCGTTTTTTTACTCGCCCGGTAGATTTTGTAAATTTTTTATTAGGCTTTTAATATCACGGTTTCCATAAGGTAACTTTTCTTTTTACTTACTAATTATATATTATGACTGTTTTTAAATGGAGTTGGGGCCCCTTGAAAAACACAACTTCGGCTGAAGGGCAACCCTCCTTAATGAAATCAAATATCAAATATAAAAAGTATCAAATCTTTTTCATTCAAATTTGCACATCTGAGAATATTTTGGAACAGATGTAATTAATGCTTTGTAGTCATTCAACATTTAACAAATTTATGGAATATATAAAAAACGTTTAACTGAAAATGATCTTTCTTCCTAGCTGATGAACCTGACTGAAAGAGGTGGGAAGAATACCCCATCCTGTGCGAAATATTGGCCTGACAATACTTCAGTGGAATGTGGAAAAATCAAAGTGACTTTTAAAGGAATCGAAAGTCATCCAGATTATGTGATCCGAACATTTGCTGTCAATCGAAATAAACATTCAGAACTGAGAGTAGTACGCCAGTTTCAATTTACTGCGTGGCCGGTGAATCGAGCAGTTCCTGTGCATCCGACCTCGTTTGTGGATTTTGTCAAGAAAGTAGCCTCATTCAGAGTCAATGATAGACACCCACTTGTGAGTACTGCCACTTTATTCCAATTCTGCATATCCTGTCACATTAAAATTTTGCCTAAAGCATACATTATCCATTGTTTCACGAAACTTATAAAAAATTTCCTTCCACAAGATACCCTGTCGCATAATCATCTTATCAATTGTAGTATCCCGCAGCATAATTTTTATCAGAAAAGGACACCCTGTCTCATAGTTTTTACCGTAAAAGGTGCTTTCGTCATGACTAGACGAATACGAATTGGAGCCAGGTTGGAGAAGCCTGCGAAGTCATTGGCCAGAAAACGACTTCTACTTTTCATCCTAAGAGTTTTTTCGATGCGACATTCAGAAATTTTTATGCGCATGTGTCGTCGCACATTCTTATGGTGGTCGCCCATAAATTGTCCAGTGAAGATCAGCCTAGAATATTTGTTCAATCATAGTCTTCAGCGATGTTCATGTTTCCTCATTACTTTGAAACAAATTATAATCTGTGATCAGCCTCAACTAAATCTCTTTCAGAGAAATGACTGGGAGGCGTATAAGTTATAATCGGACAATATCGAAGGTGTTGTGGCGTAGTGGTGTAATCCTCTGACTTTGCAACCAGAACAGTCAAGCGGGGTGGGCTCGAAACCCGGAAGGGCCCACCACGTGAGCTTCATAACAAGGGGTGGCGGACTCGATTAGCACTTAGCTACTTCTGCGATCCCAGCACTTGGCACTTAAAAACTGCGACTTCACCTTCACTTCATTCCGTGAGCTCAATTGCATTCGAAGATGCAGTGAGTTTCAGTTACCACTCTTTCTGTGGGAATTTGATTAAGGAACACGATCCTTTTCTTGTAAAAGTTCAATGTCACCATCTTTAGCCTAGTCGTCCAATCAGGTGGACTAAAGCATGTTACCTATGTTGTCACGATCTTTTATATCTACTTTAACTCTACTGATTCGCTTTGGCCAGGTGAAAAACTTGCAAGGCGTTTGCAAGACGAAGTTGTTTAGCGATATTTGATCATTTGTGAATTAGAAAGCCAGAAACGTTGAGGAAACACATCATGCTTTGTCATGTGATGAACTGAATTGGGAATTGTGTTCTTCAGAGAAAATTGAATTGAATCGAAAAGGGAACATATCTACATGGCTATATTCCATTCACAATGGGGGAGAATTTAGGATCATCTTGGTCGAATAGCGAATTATACTTGCAATTCAACAAATATGTTTGATTTCAACTGCTAACAAAGACAAAAATACTACAAAGCACGAATCAACAATAATAGAAAAGAAAAATAGAACTAAGGACAAAATGAAGGCTACTTATACCCTGCTTACACCAGGAAGCCAAACGAGCCCAAACCAAGCCATTATCTGAACATTGAATTTAATGTCAAACATGTTTCTGCCATTAAATATAGTTTTTTTTTATTCATATAAAAATCTTACAACATATCTTACATTCTGCAAAACTTCCCTAATTACTTTACAACACTGCGGGGACGACACCATGGGGAGCGAAAGACAATGACTACCCCATGGCCAATATATAAAGACGAGCAAGTTAATCTACCTACACACAACAAACTACGAACGATTTAAAAACTAATGGATACTGTACTAGATTCTGTATTACATTAGGTGTCAGGTTGCGATAATTCTAAAAATGTCACGAGCGCATTAAATATAGTGAGAACGTTATTAAATTTAATCTAGATCATGATGATGATGATTAAAGTCTGCTGTTATGCCTGGTCTCGTATTTGAGAGAATCTTCGTTTGTTTTGAAATAATCTTTGACAACTTTGGTATATTTTCATTTTCTAGATAAATATTGCTCTTATTATTATTATTATTATTATTATTATTATTATTATTATTATTATTATTATTATTATTATTATTATTATTATTATTATTATTATTATTATTATTATTATTATTAATACCATGCAAGATCTTCAGAATCCTTAATTTATAAAGGTCTGTCAGTTTAAGAATTTTTTATTCTTTATGCAGCAGTTTTATAGGATATTTCTGATATTTGTATTAGATGATTTTTATTCAATTGTTTTTATGGCGGTATAAAACAACGTTTGGCAGCATCTATCAATTGTTCTCTTGACTTGTTTCTCTTGAATGACATCTTGTATTCTTTGTTCTAGGTTGTGCATTGTTCGTCTGGTAATGGCAGGACTGGTGCGTTCATCCTAGTTGATAGTCAGATTCATAGAATTGAGCATCAAGGAGACATCAATATTTTCTACAATGTAGATTTAGTAAGGTAACACTGAACAGCAGTTTCCACTATTTTCTGTTTACCAAAAACATGTTGTAATGATAAACATTGTTGGAGGATATTTTCCGCATCAATTTGTATGCACAGCAAAATCTACACAATGTCACTCCTTTTATAGTTGGTTAGATTCTTTTAAAATTAATGTCCAAATTGAACCCCAAGCACCCTTCTATCATTTGTCAAGAGGATCACTGCACTGCACAATGACCCCCTCCTGTGCAAAACACATCGCAGTTGTTTTCTAACGATTGTTTCAATTCCTCACTCAAAATATTGGTGTTCCAAAAACATGTTTTCTTTTAAAAGGTCAACGGAATTCGACTGCGACATCTGTTATAGCACTTACTTGTTTAACTCCTTTGGCAATGACCCATGTATATGAAAATAGGTGGTAAAATGTTTGTCTCTGGTACTTAAAGAGTATGAAATGACACATTGAAAATCATATCTTGAACCATCTTGCTTAAGAGCCATGACATGGTAGAGATCTTTCGTTGTTGTTGTTCATTTACTTTATATCGATTGTGTACATTTTGCTTATTATATACAATTTCATGTGTACAAGCAAACTAATCCAAAGCGATAAAATACTAAATAGATGAATGCATTGTATTATCGAATGAATGTACATGAATAATATTCTTACAGTGTTTTACAGATTAACAGGAAAACACACAAGCTAACTTTTGGTGACATACTGGCATTGCATTTACAGTTTAGCGCATTCCAATTTTTAACATACGTTTGAAGCTACTTAAATATTCAGTGGATTCTATTTCATTGGACAGTCCATGCCAGATTTGAGGTCCAAATGATTGTAGGCTATTAAAACCAAAGGTGACTTGATTTGGTCTATAATGTTATAAATCATTCTGGTGTGGTGATGAGTATGTAGGATCTAATTTTGAAAATATCATGGATGAACGATAGATTTAGTCCTTAAAATTTCACTGCAGAAAGCTCTCAGATGGGAGACAAACACTGTACATTGTAAGATGTATGATGGTCATTATATAAAAGTCTTAGGGCACGTTCTTGACCTTTTTTAATACTTGCAAAGATTTAGCTGATGAGAAGCGCTTACAACAGGGTAGTAATCAAAATTCGAATGTACAAAGTCCTGCAAGCTTACAAAGATTCGTTTCTTTCTGATATTTATGACCAAGTTATCATCATCATCAGTTCTTTTGCAGTATGCTTCAGAACTAGGTCGTCTTAAAAGAGCTAAATTTAATCTATCTAAAATCCCATCACAAAATTAGGCATATCTGGGAAAATAATTTGGTCTTTGGTCAACTTGTCAAGGAAAGAATTTTCAAGATCAGCTTTGTAATCAAATTTGATGATTTTTCAAACAAGAGTACTTTTTTGCGACATCCGTTATGTCACTGAAAACTTCAACCAATTCCTGTGTTTTCTAATATTTCTTTGCTTCCTTTGCTGCCTTTGTTCTTTGTTCGTAGTTCCTTCAGAAGAGAGGACCGTACCTAATGTTGCACGAAACGTGTAGCCTTTGATGGACTCCTAAACAGTATCCATGATAATTTCTTTTGCATAAATTTCCTTGTTATGTTTCACAGGGAACAAAGATTTCAACTCGTCCGAAATTTGGAAGAATACATTTTCATTCATGAATGCATATTAGACCATTTGACTTTCAAGCACAGGGTGGACATCAATGTGAGAAATATTTTGGAATACATTGCGAGAAATAAAGAGCTCGACTCTAAAAGTAAGTTTCGTATTTTTAAGGATTTGGAATTTGTTGGACCTTAGCAACTTTTCCTGAATGGGCGAGGAAAAATAAATTTATTTCTGAAATGATATTTGAGATATTTGAAATGATACGTCAGCTACAGAATGGTGCGTACTTAGAAAAATCTGTTTCAAAATCTGCAATTCCACCTCGATGTATTCCAAAATTGTTAAAATATATATGTAAGTCTGAAATTTTGCTCATTAGAATTGCATGATTTCGGCAGAAAATTTATCAGCCAGAGTTGATTCACAGAAATCGCATCCACATAATTTTGTCAATCTTAGTGTTAGCACATGCAAGTTAAAAGTTTAAATGCAGCTGAGGTCAGTATAATGTTTGCACTGTTTGAAAAATTGTACAGGCACTAATATGGAACCAATTTTTAAAATTTTAATTCCATCGTCTTACTGAGGCATCAACTTAATTTTAGATCAACGCATAATTAATGTGTATTATTTTCCTTTGGGATAAGAATTTAGCCTAAAGCACAATTTCTCAATTGGCCGAAAAACAGAGCAAAATTCGCTGTTCACCAACATGTCAATTTTGAACTTTTGATAATCACAATTTCCCTATCACCAGAAAGCAGTTATCGAGCTAAAAAGACTTTTTTAATGTAATCCATTAAGATACACCCAAAAATTTACACCTACTGTGCCTGTCATGGCGGGAATAGACACTAGGTCATCGGAGTTCCCACTATGACGGACACGCACAATTCAAAATCTTCATTTTTCTAAAAAGACTTTTCAGCCAGAAAGATGTTATTTTACTGCCTTACTCGTTGGAAAGTGGATTAAATTGATTCACTTTCGTATAGTTTTGCTTAAAATCATGGATGCTGGTTTTCATGAATTCTCGATATCATTGGCAATCTCAAAGTCTCGCTAACCTCTCAACCAGGACAACTGAGTTGTAATGAAATTCATCTAAAATTTGTTGTTGTATGATTTTTCAAATAGTGAATACATTTTTTCAAAATTTAGCTCTTAATCCTCAAAATTTTATTTTGATTTTCAGATGAAACTGGTTTTCAAATAGAATTTAACGAAGTCACGATGGACATCACTGAAATGAACAACAAATCAGAAGTTGCAAGACTGCCTCAAAATTCTTCCAAAAATCGATTCATGAAAATCCTCCCTTACGACCACACAAGAGTGAAACTCAAGTCATCGGCTGATGGATTCAATTATATAAATGCAAGCTACTTCAGCAGTATGACACGGAAAAGAAGTTATATTGTAACTCAGAATCCTTTGGAAGGAACCATTTTTTATTTTTGGTGTATGATTTGGGAAAATATGTCATTGACGATTGTTATGTTATCACATTCAGATGAGGTGAACGTTTTTCAGTGTTTATTTTGATTCTGTGTTGCTTCTGAAGTAGGTAATAACACTGAGGCAGCAGATTTTTTGATAGATATATCTTTGATCTTAGAAAAGCTTTTTCGCATGCACAATCAGCTATTTGGCCATAGCTTGCTTTATTTATATTTGCTGCCTGACAAATTGGTTGCTGAAATTCCCTTGTTTTCAGTAGTCTTGTGCTTTGTGCATGTTTAATAAGAAACTGGTTTGTAAGAAACTAGTATGAAGCCCCAAAATTTGTAAGAAACTCTAGTAATATGTCTGAGAAGTAGTAAAAAGCTTTTAAAAGTTAAGTGCAAGAATATTATAGCAGATATATTGTTTAGCCTTTATTTTTGAGTAATACTAAATAATCATTTGTGTTTTAACATAACAGGACACTGTTTATTCCTATATGATATTTAAATGTCAAGAGGCATATCTGCAGCAGTGTTAAAGAACACACTGATAAGTTTTGCCTTTAAAAAATAGGAAACCAATCAAGACAGTTTTAGTTCTAAAATGTACAATATTTCATGTTAAATTAAGAAACTTTTAGTACTATGGCTTGATCCAAGTTTCTTAGAAAAAACGTGTAGTTGCAAATCGATCAAAAATAAATCATGCTATTGACAAATCTGCCCTTCCCTACCAGATGGATTTTCTTGGAGATAAGTATGTCTTGGTGAAACAAGCTCAAGATTTACAAAAACTTTTGAATTTGAAACTGATATTGATATCGAAATTTTTTTAATTTCCTGAATTTGTGAACTTGTATAACTTCAAATTCTCGATCATCCATTTATCAATGGCAGTATGTACCATTTCATTTCTTTTCCAGGACGTACTTCCATATTGGCCAGATTCGAAGGAGGTACTGAAAGCCGGACAGATACAAGTGAGATTATCATCATCAGATGAATTCAAAAATTTCCAAATCAGGAATCTTGAAATAACTCACAGTGAGGTAAGATTTATGCATGTAAATTCCGTTTCAAATAAGATGTCACGAGAAGATTTCTGCGAATAAAGTGTGTTTTAGATGGTGAACTTTGGAAATTGCAAATGTCACGTTGACGCCTGACTTGAGACAGACGTCTTAATCCTAGGCAAGGCACATGTCTATTTCATATAACCGCAGGGCAGTCAGCTTCTTTTCTTGTCTTGCAATCAATAAGAAGGGCAAATTTTGTACTACAACAGCATCAGTTGCCTTGGTTCACACCTCAATTCAAAGCGATTAGCGAAAGCAAACAAAAGAAATTCTCTCAACCAGTAATCAAAAATAAGAATAGCTGCAAAATTGTCCTGAAATAAGTACGGCAAACTCTTGTTGGAGTGAAGGATTTTGCCTCTCTTTTGCAGCATCCTAATTCTAGAATGGTCAGGCAATATCATTACAAAGAATGGCCAGAAAAGTCCAGCGAAGCATCTTTGAATGCGTTCGTTGATTTTATTGTTCAATGCAGACAGTGGAATCAAGTTTCAAGAAGTAAAACAATAACAGTTCATTGCAAGTAAGTGTTGATATCACAGTAAAAAAAACCCCCGTTTAAACTCGAATCCTACAGCTTTGGATCCAACGCCAAAGAGTAACGGATAGCCCTCCTGTTTAAAGAACAAGTCCGGGGCTCGTAAAAATATTGTTAGAAAGCAACCTTACCAACTGCTGAACACCAATCGTGACTTCTTTCCAGGTTTTGACGCCTTCAATTTTCATAACTTGGTTAATGAATCTTCGTAAGTTAGGCCAAATATCGTCGCCATTTGGTATTTTGTACGAGTGGGCGAAGGCGCGATAAGGAGGCTAGCAATGTAAGTGATTTGGCAGCCAAAACATTTGGCAGCCTCATTAAGGTCAACGTGAATTGACATCACATGAAATGAAGTCATTTCGCACTTCTTAGCAGATAAAAATATGTAATTTCACAGATTAAAGAGAAAATGATTGAAAAAAGTACTACAGACCATTCACAGCAGTGTAATCTCTTGAATAATCAACAATTATAACAACCCCGGACTTGTCCTTTAAAGTGTTCACGCTACACCGGAATGGTTTTGCTCCTTCTTGCCCAAAGGGACACGTAGCACGGAGGAATCAGTCCAAGAAATTTTCAGGCAATTAAAAATATAAATTCAGCTTCAATGCAACCCAAAAATATCTGCTAATTCTATAGTTAGACACGTAAAAAAACGAACATAAAATATCTTGAAATAATGCAAATAGAGGTCAGGCTTGCCAATAAAGAGCCAAGAAGTATCACAATTCGATTCCGAAAATAATCACGGCCATAATTTCACTTCTTTAGACCCCAAAACATCACTGTCAGCAATATTCTGACCCGGAAATATCTTGGTCATGTGCTGAAGGGCCCTTGGGTTTTCTTGTAAAGGATAATGTCGTTCTGGAGGAATTGAAATGCTCTTTAAACTAAACATAAAGCTGTAAAGTGTGGTCTAAGAGTACAACTTTGGATCGGAAACAAGATTGTAATCATTACAATCTTGTTTCCGATGTATCAGCCTCTCATCTTTTGCACTGTTCCTGCTTCTTCGATACACTTTTTCACCCGATCTATGGAATAGTTCTGTTCTAGAGCTAAACCCCAAGCTGAGTAAACCCCACTGAACTAATAAGGGCAGATTTTGTAATACAATAGCATCACTTGCTTTGGTTCACACCTCAGTTCAAAACGATTAGTGAATGCAGACAAAAGAAATTCTCTCAACTGGTAATTCAAAACAAACACAGCCGCAAACGTTGCCCAGAAACCAGTGGCTCAAATTCTCCATTGGTGCGGGCGATATGTTCCTAAGACGAAAGAAGAAGGGTAAATCTAAAGTTTCGTCTCGCGGATTTTGTTTTACACGATTCAGAAGCCTAGCAGAAAGCATTACATTTGTTGCATATTTATTGCTCAAATGTAAACAGTTACTCCTCAGCTCCTGAATCAAATAGACAAAATCTGCCAGATAGAACTATAGATTTACCTCGATTCTTTGGTTATAAGCATAAAACATCCCTCAAAAACGTCCCTTAGCCCGCACCAAGCGAGAGTTTGCCGTACTGGTTTCATGGCAACTTTGCAACTATGTTTGTTTTGGATTACCTGTTGAGAGAATTTCTTTTCTCTCTCTGCATTCGTTAATCCCTTTGAACAGAGGTGTGAACCAAAGCGACTGATGCTATTGTATTACAAAATCTGGCCCTTGTTCACTGAACTGAAATAACTATATAACGGATCAAAACAGGAACACAGTGTAAACCCGGTCTAACGTTGGTTCATACTTTCATATTCATTTTCATATTCAACTGTTTTAGGACGGTTACCCTTCAGCATAAGCTGGTTTCAAGGGGCTCTCCGATGAAAATATCAATTACATGTATGATTAAAAAGCAAATTAAAAGTTGTTAATCAAATCAGATCATAAAAACCCTATTTACGATGTTTCAAACTTCTTAAAATTTGAAATTAAAGACCCATTGCTAACCGTGATCCTTCTTGGCGCTAAAGTCGACTTTCGTGTTATCTAAAAGTCCTTCTGGGCCTAAATTGCCTTTGTCTTGCTCTTCATTCGGCGCACAAAGGATCATGGTTAGCAATGGGTCTTTAATAGAAAACAGATATAATCAGTGTGGAGGGAAGCTTTACATTTCAGTATGGTGGAAATCCCAAGATTTGTTCAACGTAATGTCAATTCAACTCAATGAACGTCAACAATTGAATTGCCATGCATTTACGATTCAATGTTTCCTCTTGAGTAGCCGTTATTCTTGTTGAAGAGTATATGTCACGTCAGCAATCGGTTAATACAACAAAGAAGTGTTGGGTGGAATTCCATTGTTTTGTGACCTTTCATTTCTGCTTCATGAATTTTCATTGTATTATGTGAACCAATCAGATTCATGACATATGTAGTTTAACACAAATAGCTTTTAGTAGGACCAAATAAGCGTTGTTTTGATACACAGAAGACATGAAATGCCTGCCCTTTCTACCTTGTCATTTTCGTAATTTGAACAAATTCTTCTTTTTAGGGCCGGAACGGGAAAATCTGGTGTATTTGTGGCAATAAATCAACTAATAGAAAGACTAAATTGTGAAAGTGTTCTAAATGTATTCAAGACTGTTCGAAAACTACGACAAGGCAGAACAGCCATGGTCCAGACACTAGTAAGTGAAATTTAATAGTTTTATCTGCTTCCAAATGTTTCAAGTTAGCTTTTGTTTTGTGTTTTGAGTGAGCCAAAAAGAGTTCTATGTGGATGTACTCTAGACTCGCGGCATAGTTCCCGTTATCGCAACAAGAACAACAATGACTACAACAGTAACATTTTTATTTTTGTTCAAACTGGGACTTTTGGATTTTCATATAAAAAATTCAGATGGAAATGATTAGATTTATCTGTGCATCAGGGATGAGGCTACGGCGTAGTCTCAGAAGCGGGGCAAGCAACCCTCGACAGTTGGATATTCTCATTGCTGTGGTGAAGTGGGGGTGAAGTTCATGGAAGCTGATTTAAAAAATTGGCCTTTAAAATGAGAAACGCCTGGTTCACAGTGAAAGGTTTGTTGATTCTTAAACATTCATCTGGATACTTGCGGCTTTTGTTCGTGGCTATTATCATTGAAAACTTGAACTTTGAGGTGTTTTAGCATCTGAGGCTCGAGCAAGGAACTCAGGCCCATCCGCCATTGCCTTGAGTTTGTACAGTGTTGCTATGGTTTCCATATCTAGTTATGAAATCGATCGGGGAAAGCTGCGTCCTAGTTTTCAATGTGAAAGTCCATGAGTCGTAGTTTGAGCGTCCATCTGTCTACCAAGAGCGACAACTACGAACGTGCTATCAGTCTAGATATATGCAACAAATAAATTTCACTGACTAGAATGTGCATCAAATCGTTAAAAAAACATTGCACATTGGTTAATAAACCTTCGACTGATTTAATGGCTTGAAAAGGAACTCGAGGTATTTAGTTCTTATTTTCATCATCAATTCAATGCAATTCAACTCAGTTGAATCTTTATTTTGATTTAATTATATGATTTAATGGCCCAAAAAGAATTTTTGGTATTTTGTTGCATTGTTTGGGAGACGAGGTCGTGACGCTTTTGTTTTGACACACGGTGTTTCAGCTTTGTTGAAAGCGAATAAACGCTGAGGCTCACACTGTCATGCGCATCGAAGCTTTTGTTTAATGTTCTTGTTCTCAACGGTCAGACTAATTTACATATCGCGTCATTGAAGTAAATCGTTAGTGTGCATGCGATCTGGAGCCCTTTTGGAGGATTCCTTGAGGCTCACAACTTAGCTTGTTCGTAGCCCCAATAAAATAGGTGTTCATTGGCAATCTTTAATTCCTTGACGTTTTTCGGAAACATAGCATCTTCTTGGTTAGCATTTAGTTAGCATTGGTTAGCATTGGCAATCCCCTTAGCATTTAGGACTTACACAGTGTTCATTCTTTTCAAAGCTTTTCGTAAACTCTTTCAATAAGAAGCAAAACGCAATATTCCTGAAAATGATCAAGAAATCAAAGATTGCAAAATAAACGCTTAAAACCAAATACCCGAAGTTTCATTCAAGCCTATAAACCAAGCGAAAGATGCATTCACCAATCGCATGCCTATGATTTGTTTGCCATGATAACAAAAGAAATCCTTCATCCGGGAATCGTCTCAATATCGTGTGTTTAGGTTAGACTGAACTTGCTCCAAGTCTCGCTCTTGATCAATAAGCAAACGGGAGGGAAGAAGAAGAAGAAAAGGGAAGGAGAAGGAGAGCAAGACTTAGACTTGTGGACTATGCCCTCGGAGAACGAGGCTCGGCATTCACCTGCTCAAGTTTGATTGGTTCTTCCGCCAACATAAAAGAAAGCCACCTGTCAAGATCTTGACCGGTCTCGTTTCCGGAACGCGTAGTTCACAAGTCTCGCTCTCCCTCCCCTTTCCTTCCCCTTCCCTCTTTCTTCTTCCTTTTGTCCCCCTCCCATTTGTTTATTGATCAAGAACGAGACTTTAGGCAAGTCCAAGGCAAGACACATCTGAAGCTTGTCGCTAATCACCCAAACGGGATGGCCAAGTCAGACCCAAAACATATAGACCCAAAAGAAGTTTGCGTAAACCCTGATTTCTTTAGTTCGACGCAGACCCAGAATATTGAAGGCAGTTTTTTGACAGACCCAAAACTTTACATGATATTCGTAGACCCATAATGTCAAAATAGCAAGCCCCCGATCCCCAGTTTCTTCCTGCGCTACCACAGAGTTTTGGCTGCCCTCTATAAATTTCGTTTCCAATGACCCTGTGTTGATTCACGCTCTGGCTTTAATGTGTCCTTACAGGCATTTTCAGTTTTTCAGTCGACCAAGAACAACATTGCTTCATCGATATGGAATCTTAGATCCGTCCACTCTATAAAACCCCTATCCATTTTTCCAGAAGACCCAAAATTGGTTCATCTGTAGACCCAAATCAAAGAACCTAAATTGTAACAGACCCAAAATGATTTACTCTAGACCCAAAAATTATTGATAGACCCAACTTGAAAAGTGTCATGGGCCTGACTTGGACACACCGTACCAAACTGTATCTTCATATTCGTTGGTTGTATGAAAAGTCTGTTTTTACACTGGCTTGTTCTGCGCATTTCAAGCCAAAAGAGAAAATCTTCATAGAAATAGTTCATACTCATAGAAAAATCTGCTGCTTTTGCGGGCATTTGGGAGAATAAGTCATGGTTTTTGGAAGTTTAGCTTTACAGCCCCTTTGAGTTCTATATCATTGCTTAAAAATCATTTTTCCATTTTAGGATCAATATGAACTAATATATCATATATTAGCAACTTACTACAAAGCATATCTTTCGAAAGATCAACCACCAAATGACATCAGCTCGGTTGCGAGTGGATCGACGTACCAAGCAAGTTTGTACTCTGGAAATTACGAAAGCGTTTTCTAATACTCGTACTATTTATGAGAAACCAACAATTATTGGGAGGCTGGAACAATCGGGGGGGGATGCTTGGAGAAATTGGAAATAGTCGTTTTGTTAGTCAAAACGTATCTTATGTGAACAGTGATGTTACTGATACATTTACCTACGAACTCTGGTTCTGTTGAATGCATTTCTTGAGACTTTTTCGTGCATTTATTCAGAAATCATGTTTACCATCATTTCATTTGTGACCAAAATCAATAAAATGAGGGTTGGAATAAAAACGAGGGGTTGGAAAATGTTTCCAAAATTAATAAGAGGTGGGACGATTATTCGGTACTCAAGAGTAAGTATTTGGTCCAAAACTTGAAAGTTTCTCAAAATTGTCAGATTTTGAGTGCTCAGAGTTTCATACGAGTTTCTTAAAGGTTCCATAACAAACTTCATGTTCACTATCTGTTCCCTCATGAACATCTCCCAACAAGATTTTTCAAGACTTTTCTATCTTTAGACATTATCCTGGCACGTACCTTCCGAGTAATATGATGGAGGAGACATGTGAAAATAAAGTAAAAATACAATCAAAATAAATAGTTTCATAAGTTATATTTTCCCAATTCTACATTTGACTCTGGTCCATGATTTACCTTCCATTGAAATTCAAATTCAAAGCAATTGTCAGTTTCAGAAATAGAATTTAAGCTTCAATGGTGAGTAAATCATGGGCTAGAATCGAATGTGGAATTTTAGTTCCTATACGCAAACCTGTTATCAACCGGCATTTTCTGGGGGCCAAAAAGATGACTGATTTTATCAAACAAAGTTTCCACATGTCAGTTAGCCTTTGACTGACAGATTCAAAATTTATTCGTGAATATCAGCCGCGTACATTTTATCCCACTGGCTGCCAAACGTGCTCACTACAAATCATTGATTCTCAACAAGAATAGATTAGCAATGATGTTTCTTTTTCAAGCCAAGTTAGTCTTGAAATACAATAAATGAGAAATATTTTCTTGAAACAAGATTCTTATGAATTCATTACTAACCAAGTATTTGCGTATTCTCAAAACTAGGAAATTTGTCCTTAAAAACAGTTACTGCCAGACAGCAGCAAAAATACTTTTAGCATAAAATTCAACACAAACAAGAACCGTAAACCGCAATGATATCACTTGTGGCGATGCTTCACATCACATCAATTACTTGTTTCAAGGATACTCGTTATCCTCCGATCAAATTTCAATTGAATTGAAATAAGTACCTGAATCTGCTAATTCCGAGAAATCATACGAATCAAGTCAAAATATCCTAATCAAGAATTCTTGCCAAGAATCGCTGGCTTACCACGCGCTTAATTTGTTTAAAGCAAAAAGTTACTAATCAAGTAAAAACATCCTAATCAAGAATTCTTGCCACGAATTTGTTGCTTACCACGCGGATAAGTATAAATGTGTATATTAACCGATAATACTGTAAATTAAAGATTTAAGTACCAAATGTAGCGTAGATGTAAAAACACGACGTTTCGAGCGTATACTCGCTATCAAGTCAACTTATAACGAGTATACGCTTGATTAGCAGTCAAGACTTGATAACGAGTATACGCTCGAAACGTCGTGTTTTTACATCTAACCTACATTTGGTACTTAAATCTTTAATTTACAGTATTATCGGTTAATTTGCATACTAGTACCACACGCCACAAACATATTTTTATTGAATTACAAATGTGTATGTTTAAAGAGATTTTGTTCTTAATAATAATATATGGGGTTAAGGGTATGAAAGGCTAAATAGCCTATGTAGCCCTATTTAAGTTTCTCATGCTATTCAACTAACTATGAATTTGTTGTCACTCATCATGTGTCTGTCGTATTCTTTCTCGAACTCAAGAACCGATGTCAAATTAATGATAGACGCTGGAAGGTCATTCCATTGATTGATAACTCTTTGCGAAAAGAAAGTTTTACGAATTGTAGTGTGTGATCTTTTCTTGTATATTTTTAGGCTATGTCCTCTTGTTATGTTGTCGTTCAGCTTGAAGAATATGTTCGGATCAATGTCGATATGTCCTTTGAAAATTTTGAACGTTGAGATCATATCTCCTCGAGAGCGTTGAAACTACCATTTCATTTCTCAATTTGAGAATCAGAAATTTGCTTTGTGCTACAAGGCCTCCGACGAAACCTGAAAAGTGGAGGGGCCAAACTTTGGTATGAAAGTATACCATAGCCCAGTTTGATAAGCTGCCTTCCCAGGGACAGATCTGGAAGGAAAAGTGACTGAGGTGTGTGAGCGTGAAGCGCCGGTAAAGTCCTGAAGTAGGGGTCCTAACGTAGGGGTCTGGGGGTTGCAGCCCTTGAAAGAATTTTAGACTACGCCTTTCACCTCATTGAAAAATCCCCATTTTGAATTAAAGCTGGCAGAATTGAGAAGTAAAAATTTGTAAGATACCTTGCCAAGAAAGTGTCTAGTTTTTAGAAAGTAGCATTTTCTTTGGCTGGCAAGCTTCACTTGCCTTACTTGCCTACTAGATTTGTGCCCAAGAGATACGAGGTCTTTGCATTCTGCATTGACTATCTGCTTCCTAAGGCAGTTTCTATAGCTTTTTTTTATATATATTCATAGTGATTTAAAAGTTTAAAAGATGTAACATTGATATTACTGAAAATCGTCTGTGATTGTGTACAACAGTGAAGTTGTGGCCTTGTTAGTTTCCGACATGTAAGTTCCCTTATCAACAGAACAGGGATTGAATCGAATGGTTGCTAAGTAATTTGCTCGAATTTAAATGAGCATAGGGTTTTAAAGAGAATTAAAACGATTATCAACAAATTTCGGAATTGAATTTTTTGCAAAAAAGTGGAGGGGCCATGGCCCCCCCCGCCCCCCCCCCCCGTCGTCGGAGGCCCTGTGCTAGTTTTCTTTTTACTCATCCAGTATAACTTAGGTTGTTGCGTAGATATTTTAGCCTGTGTTCCAGTCTGGGACACAGGCTAAGATCTTTAGATAATTTTTGACTTGATAACGGGCTCAGCTCGAAACGTTGTGTTTCAAAAAAACTCTGCTCTAGGTACGATTACTTTTATTCTTGAATGTTAATATTGCAATCTATATCATACAACGCGCTTACGATAAAATTGCGTGGTGCATTTTTGTCGTTGCTTAATAAAAAAGCATATAACTTTGTGTAAATTTTGTAACATCACATCCAAAGCATCTTTTTCTTATAAATCTAACACTTGCTTTTACGGGAACAATGTTGAACATGCAGTGGCTTATTATATTCAACGAAACGAAACGTGCATTTCGTACTTCGGGTATTTCGTTTCGTTCGTTTCGCTCGTTTCGTTTGTTTCGTTCGTTTCGTTCGTTTCGTTTCGTTGAATATGATAAACCCATGCAGTCAGTATAAATTTTGCTGAAAGGAAAAGAAGCCTTACATCAGTCTCAGTATGAATCTAATTGAGTAAGAGACTTGCAAATTTTCTACCAGTATTTTTCAGTCTTAAATGTCTTTCTGTCACAGACAAACTGACAGTATTTGATACAAAAATGGCAAACATTCCAAGCTTATAGCCTTGCATTTGGGTCAAATCTCGATGGATCAAAGTATGGTCAAAATTCCAAGGCTTTAGTCTTACTTTGTGACCAAAATTGCAAAGTTTCAGCCCAATCAGGCTCTGGTCTTGACGAACGATAGAATTCCTTGGGTTTAAACTCTTCATTTTCGTTGATTTTGCGCGTCATTGTTCTTCCAAGCGCACAGTAGACAATAGCTAAAACAAAGAAATCGAGTAATATCTTATCAACATCAGCGTAACTAACCAGTTTATCGAGTTTTTCGTGAATCTGTTTGATCTCGCGAATTATACGACCTTATAACGTGTTTGGTGAGATAAGATAAAATCGTGGTTTTTTCAATCAAATTAGCACCACAAGAAACAAGCTTTGCTTCTTTAATCTTACTCAGATATTTTCACGCAATTATGGGAAAGTTTGATTTTAATCTGTACCACATGTGAATACTTTATGAAAATATTTCACTCCTCGAGGTAGCGGAATTCTGAAATACCAAACACATGTTGATAAATGATAGCTGTTTCATCTCACCTCAGGCGAAAAAAGTGTTAAACCAGAAACAGTCGATTCATTTGTAAAATATTCCTGACAAGAATTTTAAACTGCATATTCGTAGATTAGGTAGTTTTAGCAAAAGTATCGATTTTCAAGAAATTTTATTCTCGAAGTATCTCGAAACAATGGATGACTTTTATGAATAACTACACTTGACGAAAAGCTTTGACCAAACCAGCAAACCAGTGAGTAAAAAACAGCTGCACCTTTTGGAATCATGCGTTCCAAATCTTTGAAAAGATTGATGTAAGATTCTATGACCACTTTCATTGAACTGAATTGCTTCAAAGCAACATTTGCTCTTTCCCAATAAGTTTACAGTTGGACTTTTCTGAAAGTGGAGATCGTAGGGGGTGCACGGGGTCACAGAAAATCGTACACCGCCAAAATATTTCAGAAAAACCGTAAAACCGTCTCACAATTCAGCTGAAACCACAGGGAGCCCCCTTAAAAAGTAGCGAAAACCAGACACAGAAAACCAGGAGCGAGTTAGCAATTGCGGAGGAGGAGGGAAAGGGCGGAGGAGAAAGCGCGGAGGAGTCCTGGTTTCTGTGTCTGTCTGGTTTTCGCTACTTTTTAAGGGGGCTCCCTGTGCTGAAACTGTTTTCACATTTTCCATGCTTTGCATGTACCACCTCGGTTCTGTGCTGCGGACAACTGCCTCGCTATCATTTTTATGACTTTCAGTGCCTTAAAGGACACGTGTCACGTTAGCAACTGGTTAATACAACAAAGAAGTTTGGAGTGGAATTCCATTGTTTTGTGACCTTTCATTTCTGCTTCACGAATTTTCATTGCAATGAAAATTCAGCCTCGATCCTGTGTGTTGTAATAAACAATAGAGAGAATTGTATTGTGCGAACCAATCAGGTTCATGACATATGTACTTTAAATCCGCTGGAAAATTTGAAAATCATGGGATGTTCACAAAACTATATCGTACATAAAATGATTCGTATTTCAATTTTGCGATAATTTGAACCCTCGAAGAAAATTTTGTGAAGAAACCTGGAAACCACTGAGAAAGAGAGGGACTGTAACACCATCATTTTGACGGCGAGTGACTTAATGTTGGCCAGTTTTAGGAGAGGCGTTCTAAGTTCGTTATATGCAGGGCACTCCATGAGGAAATGAGCTTCATCTTCTATAGAATTGATTGGGGACATTGTTCACCGTCATTCCTCGACTGGCAGACCGTTGTCTCCCCCTCTCAACATGAAAGTCGTGGTCACTGCATCGGATCTTGAATAAAACTTTTTCAGGCTGAAAGGCTTTGAAAGAATTAGGCCATGGGATTTTACACCCATTTAGGCCATATATTTAAGGATAAACCCATGCTCCTTTTGGAAAATTGTATGACTCAGAATAACAAGCCAAACTCAAAGATCTTTGCTTTAAAATCTATGTTAAATTTGTGGTGTGGACTTGACATCTTTCGGTAGGCCTTGCAAGAGAGCCCGACAGCCGAATGCAGATTAAAGGGAGTACAAAGACCGGCATGCTTTGCGGAAAGTCAACGACTTGCTCTCCACAGCTTCTAGAATATCTGACTGTACGAAATTCACAAAAACAAACGACTGCAAAGGCTGCTGGTCTTTGTGCTCGCTTTAAGGGTGTGTATGATTGAAACCAATCCTGAAAACTCACTGTGCACTTGGTGCGCTCATGATTGAGGCCCCAAAGGGGGCGGTTGCTGGGGCCCTGGAGCCCACCATTTCAAATGCTTGGAGCCCTGGAGCCCAAACAATTCCCAGGGGGTACACCTTAACTTTTAATACGGGGGTCCATGCCACTTTTTCTTTGCTGACCCATAAATATTAAGCCTAATGTTTTGGGGATCCAAAGTATTGAGTCTAATAGCTTTGAAACCCTCACCAAATTCCATGATTCTTCCTTTTCCAGATTTGTGGACCCAAAATGTTGAATTTTTGTCCAATTCACAGACCCAGAATATTGGTTTAACGCAAAATTTCGGACCCCAAATGTAAATATTGGCATGGACCCCTCCGTATTGAACGTTATGGGGTACCCCCTGGGAAGCAATTCCCATGGTGGTTTTTTTTGGAGCCCTGAAAGGATGCAATGGAGCCCTGGAGCACAGCAATTTTGCCTTTGGGAGACCGAAGCCCATTGAAATATGACCTGCCTCATAATTGGTATTTAATTGACCCTAAAAATTCTCAAAACAGTAGATTTGGTAGACTTGGAAGGCTTTCTGAATCTGCTGCTCCTTCTGGCCTTCTGCTCCAAAAATCAAAACGTTTATGAGACTTTGTATACATTCTTGTCATTTTCATCCATTTTCACCATGGAAAATCCATGAATTTTCGGAATTTGATAGGTTTCAAATTACCAGAGTCAAATAGGGCCTTGAACCTTTTTCCTGCTTTACCCTGCTCTTTCCTTCCCACGACGGTGTTAGAGCTATCAAACCGAAGTAACATGTAAAGAAAAGATGATAGTACCTGCAATCAAAGACAACTTGCAGCCTTGCAGCTGAAGAAAAACGACGTTGCTGCTGAAAAAAGGCGTTGCTGCTCAGTGGAATATCAAAAGGAGATTTATCAGGGGGTTGGGAAATTTTCCACATGGTAAAGCTTTGCTATGCAGAAAGAGAGATCTGCTTTCTAATGTTTCTATCTAATTGATGACTTCAGTGCACTTCATGAAGGCAGAACTTCTTAAACTTTGACCTTTGCGATGCTGTTACAGACAAAGACTGAAATGAATTAATAGCATTTTCAACAACTATAAATTTTGTTCTCGAAGGCGGAGCAAAACAGTCAAAAGAATTATGGCGATTTTAAAGTTTGATCAATTTTTCTTTCAGCGAGATTAAGCGTCATGGGTGGCAGGATAACAAATAAGTTTCTTGCCTGAGAATTCAGAAGTATTCACACTCTTTTCGGTGTCACAAAAGTTTTCAATTGCTTTCATAATGTATGAAGCATTTGAATCAATGCTGAGGCCTCAACAGGGATCTCTTATATTGAAAATGTGGAGAAAGACTTTGAATATGTGTTTTATTCAATGTAAACCAAGCATTTCAGCCAAATTTAGCTTGAAAATGGCGTAAAATCTCTACAGGATGTTTTGAAACAGAGAACTCAAGCAAAGTTTTTAAATTTCTTTCTAGGTTGACATCAGCAGTCGTAAATTAATCAGTAAAAACCATTGATAAAACATTCTTCGATGTACGGGGGAGAGGGGTCTTGGCAAAAATTTCGGGTAGGGTGTGTCGCCCGCAGTTTCAAAATGATACCCTTGGCTAGACACATTTTTACATCAAAAGTGCCATGACTTGGCATTTTCTTGACAAAACTTGCCAAATTCTTGCATTCTCTGGACCAAAATTTGAAAAACATTGGTTTTCTTTACAGGAATTACCAAAGTTTGACATTTCTTTGACGCAAATTTCCAAAAAGCATATCTTTGCCCAGACGAAACTCGACCAAAATTGGCAAAAGTATACCCTTGGCTAGACTAGAAAATTGAAAAAGTATACCCTTGCGGGCGGCACATCCCCAGGTACCTTTACTATGGAAGTTTCACTCGATCAGTCGTTGGACAAAGTCTAATTCAATTCACTCAATTAGGTAACTTTGCTGTCTCAATGCAATAATCAAGCCAAGCGACGAATTCACACTGCTCAGTTTTTGTATCAAAGCGAAGAGAAAAATCTCCGTGTTTGTGAAAGTGTTCACACTGATCCGCACCAAAATGCCGCAAAAACGGAGGTATTTGATCATTGTGAACGCACAAAAAAGGAGCTTTTGAAAACGCTCCAACATTCAACAATGATATTGACAAAACCGCAACAATGTGAATGAACGGATATCTTTCGCTTCATATTTGCAATCTTTTGGAGGATCAGTGTGAACTGACAAAAACGGATGTTTTTCAATTTTCACTCCTTTTTGTATAAAAACGGAGAAATGTGAACGGTTAGCTTCGATACACCAAAAACGGTACCCTGGGTACAAAAACGGATACCAACAAAAGTGGAGCAATGTGAAATGGGCCTAAGGGAGAGGGAGAATAGACCCATTCCACAATGACATTCAAGTCGAGGCAAAAGATGTGATTCCGTGTGTAGCGAGAAATCTACATGGTATCATTATCATTAGAAACAGCTTTGACCGACGGCGGATGAACCAAACGACCATCGATTCCACGTTGTCAACTGTGAAACGAACAACAAAATATAATGTGACAGCGCATATCATGAAGTTATCGATAAGACAGCGAATGATTCGAGAAAATAAATGCTCATTATAATTAAGGAAAACATCAGCAGTCAAGGATTAGAGTTTTCTTTAACGAGTTTCCATGAAAATTACGTGGAATTTTTTAGTTAAAATGTGTGTCCAGATGCAGGTAATGAGCTTATTGCGTTGCAAAAAGGATGAACTGCGACCAAGAAACAGTGCTCGCCTCACTCAAAGCCAAATCACAAGTTCAGTTGAGAAAATGAGCAGGTAATGAGCAGAAAGGAACCTGGGACTCTCTGAACCTGTAATGATTCCTATATTTGTAAATTGGTGTTAGCATGCAGTATAAAGGTGTGCGACTGACAAAAATCAGAATGGAGGTTCTTAATACGCAGTGTCTTTTTTGCAGAATTTTACCATGCTCAGTCTTGAGGGAGGATAAAAACAGTGAGTGAGACACGAGAAAGCTTCCAGTAAAAGTATTTAGGCGGTATTTAGAGCAGGAGGGAGTGAGGCTCTGGTACCAAGGGCAGCTTTTGAGAAACCTCGATGTACTCAACCCTAAACCCTAACTTCAGAAGGGTGCGATTGGTTGGTACGAGCGGGTTTTCGCAACATTCGACAAATTGATATTTCATTTGGTCTAGATTCTAAAAGCGGTGGATTTAGGTTCAAGATACTTTTTAACCTTCTGCCACTCCTAAAAGCAGAAAATTTAGCACATTGCACTCAGATTCTTTCAGCGGCGGAGCCAGCCGGCACGAATTGGGACCACGCCCTTAAGAACTTTGGGAAACGCCCATTTTAAACATAGAAATGCTCCCTTTTGAATATAGGGATACGTCCAATTTGGATAAAAAATGACAGATGAACTCATGTTAGTATACGAGAACCTTAATACAGGGTTTTGAATTGTATTACAAGGAGTATCACAGCTTGTAAAACTTTAAATGGGTCATGTAATAATGTTAATTGTTAAATATATATTCGATCTTGAACACAAATGGACTAAACGCAGAGAACTGAACCATATCCTCACATGCGTCTTCTGAAAATCGTTACTGCAACTCGCTTAACAGGAGATCCAAGATGGCAAATAGAATTCTCGCCTAAAAATATCAATTGTTGTGGTGTTTTCTTCTTGATTTCGATTAGCAATGCCGTGGGTGAAAGCTGCATCAATAATAATAAATCGGAAAAGACATGAACTGGAGCCGGTAAAATGACAAAGACAGAAAAAGATTTCAGAACAATGAGTACGTATCTTTTTCGATCAAATTGCACTGTGGCAGTAGTTGATTGAGAAAGCGATATTAAAAGCTGAAGGTATAACCTACCCCTACCCTATGCTTTTTATGAGGTTTTTGGACGAATCTAAATTACCATATTTTCAAAAAAGTGGGGGGTATTTACCCCCCCCCCCCATACCCCCCGTGGCTCCGCCACTGGATTCTTTGTTTGTGTAGTCAATGTTTTCATAATCGGACAAATTTCTGGCGATTTTCAAATTTCTAATTTTCCCAGAGTTCTGATCTCGATTTCAAACGAGTTCAAAAGTGCTTCACAATGACAGGCTTGGGCAAGGGTTCTAGGACACGGATATTTTGATCGATTATTTATTTACCTTGTTTTGACCGTCGTGTCTCGCCTTGTTGTCTTGCTCCCCGTTCTGTTTCGTCTTCAACTGATGTGTACAACTGAGCGTTGTTTTGGCCCAACCTGGGAGGTTTATAGCTCCCTGGGCTCAACTGCTCTCAAGTTGTTCGAAGTTACCTCCCTTGTGTTTCTGTGTCTTAGTGCACCTCCGCAAAAGAAACGTTTCAAACCCGCAAATACCGGGAGTTAACTTCGAACAACTAGACAGCAGTTGGACCTAACCACACTCAGTTGTACACATCAGTTGAAGACGAAACAGAACAGAAAATAAGTCAACAAAGCAAAACACAAGGGTCAAACAAAATGAATAACCAATCAAAACATCTGTGTCCTAACACCCTTGGTTTGAAATCACCAATCAGTTATTCAATCACTAATCAAGAATCACTAAGCAAGAATCATGGATTGAAATACTCGCTATGATCTTGCAGCAATTCCTTGCTAAAATATAGATCTTTTCACAGCTGCATGGAAGGCCAAAAATTTCGGATGAATAAATTTCGGGACAAAATAGCCTTGGACAAAAAATTTTCGGACGTTTTTACAAAAATTTCAGACGATTAAGAAATAGTGTATTTTCAGTTTACTCATTTCATACTGACTCTTTCCAGTTAGCTCATTTCATACTAAAAATTCGCCTCACTACCATATAAGGACCCTCAAGTTACGCTCATCTCACTGAGTTGAATTGCTGTTGTTGTTATCGCTCCACTGAGGGCCATATGGACATAGAACTGTAAAAGCGCAAAAAAATTTCAATCGGCGATAGGATTCTGTCGCCCCGTCGTCTACCGATCAGCATGTGGCTTAGAGCAAGGCGGTTTTTGCTTTTGTGGCAAGAATGATCCTTTACCGAAGTACTGATACCTAATTTAATGGTGCACCAGTTCTAGAAAACTGATTTTTAAGACAATTTATACCCAGTGGTAGTGAGGAAAAAGTAGCAGATGATTTAGACCCCGTTTACACAGTAACGGTACAATTTGGATCCGTTACAAAACTGTTACGGAACGGCCTTCCGTTTACACATGCCAAGTGGATCCGTCACAGTTTTGATACGGTTAGCCGTATCGTTTTTGATACGGCTAGGAAAGCGGAGCGCTGGTGATCCGGCACAGTGTAAACGCATTTGCCGTTACATTTTTGATACGCTACGAAAACGAGGGCACTTTTTGTGGTAGGAGACGGCTACAGCTAAGGCGCCAAACTTTTAGAAAATTACCAGGAAAACATCAAAATGGAGGGTTCGTATCGTCAGTTTGTCACAAATATTTTATAGGTAATTTTTTCACTTCTAGCTCTTGTTAATTCAAATGCAGTTTTAGCTGCAGTTTTTAGCAACCAGCATCTCAGAAGGCAACGTCAATTTTAGAAAATTTTGGAGGGATGGGGAGATCTGAGAGAATTATGAGGATAAGGAGTCAACTCGTATTGGGCCTGAAATCATATTGGGGGTACTGGGCTCGTATTGATCCTCATATTGGGGATACTGGGCCTGAAATCTCTCTCTGTGATATCTTCATATCCGTTTTTACCGTCTCCCAGTCAAGTCCTGTGGCTGTTTTGGAAGCCTTGTAGACTTTCACAACTTGCAAAAGCAGGGAAGTTCCTTCATCTGTCCAAGAGAATGTTTTGGAAGATTTGTTTTCGTCTGACTTCTTCTTGCAGGCTTTATTTGCCGCCATCTTGCTTTCCTTCACATACCGCCAAATATACACAGCAAACTTCATTGCGCATGCCCAAGCAATAAAGTGTCCCTCGCTCCGGTACAGTGTAAACGCGAGGGCGTACCGATACAAATTTAATCCGTCACTGTGTAAACGGGAATGAAACGTTATGAAATTGTGACGGATCGAAACAGTACCGTTACTGTGTAAACGGAGTCTTAGGCCCACAAAGAATATGAATCGAACGACAGATTGATACATTGCGTAGAACGTTCGAATGTACACAATGGTGATAGAGACTCCAACACTGCTCAGTCGAACATTTTGTGGAGCAGCGGAAAGGTTTCGAATAGAATCAGTACGGAACTTTACCGTTTCCACAAGCGTATGGGAATGAGTGGACTTGCTACAAGTCTCTCTTGCGGCAAAAACGGTAGAAGGTTCGCCCTTTTTTTCCTCGAGAGAGACTTGTAGCAAGTCCAGGGAATGAGTCGTAGTTGCAAAGCGATATCAGTTCAGGCAAAGAGCGAAACTACGACATGTAATCGAGTCTAACTAAAAATGTCCTACATTCGTACATCGTGCTTCATTTTCGAGGTGCTTGGTCAGAAACTCATTAAGATGAATTTACTTAATAAAGAAAATATAATATTTTCTTCATACTCTCATCACATTTCTTTTCAGTGTAAAATGTTTCGTGCGCAAACCATTACGTTTTCAAACAATGGAAATGTTTGAAACTTTCCGACGAATGCTGCAAAAACATTCGAACGAATGAAATGTGCTGAAACATTCATGTTCAAAGACGCAACGCTTTGAAATAATTCATTTTCGCTAACTTAACAATGAATTTTAAATCAAAAGAATTTCATCACTGGACAGCACAAACCTTGTAGATGTAAATTGGCAGAGAAAATAGGAATGCTTGAAGCAATTCGCCTCTTAAATATTTTGAAGAAAGTAGCTTGAATCGAGCGATCTTAAATACATTAAGTGCAAAAATTTTCGGTGTGACAAACTCTCGGACAAAGATTTTGGTTCAAAAATTCATTTGTACGAAATATAGTACTACTGTCCGAAAATTTGTCACGCCGAAAATCTTCAACCGATATGCGCACGTGTGGCGTGAATTCAGTGACAACAACAGCAACAGAGATAAGAAATATGAAAGCGAATCTCAATCATGGCATGAAGGATTATCGTAAACATGCAAAGTTTTGAAAAGAACTTATGTTTCAAATCCAGAATTATTGTTATTAGTCGAACAAATGACAACAATATCCTCACCATCCTCTTTCGAATTGACGAAAAAACGAATACAGACAAGGAAACTAGTAAACTTCACTGTTCTTTTTTAGAAAATTTGACGTGGAAAGGGACTTCGGGATATGATAAGAGGCTAATTCGAACTTTATAAAGGTCTTCAGTTTCAGTAAATCATAAACCTGATGCCATTTGCGCATTAATGATTTAAAGGCTTGTCAAAAGTTTGTCCCTAAATTGATTTGTCCGAAGTAACAAAAATGTGTCCGAAAATATTTTCGCCGCAGTTTATTGTCCGAAATTTTATCTGCCGAAAACTTCTGCACTTAATGTATTCTAAACGACATCATGATGTCATATGACGATATCATAAAGAATCTAGATCGAGCAACAATTTCAAACATTTTGTACCGGGTACAGGGTGAGTCAACCGGGACTTTAAGCAACTAGGACGGCAACGCCAGCCAGAACGTCGTCTTCTACGATGTAACCGAGTATAGCTTCTCATAAGTTACCGTCACATATTCTTAAACAAGGCAAGACAAAATCTCCTTCTGCATCTAAATACCAGATCCAGATCCAGATCTGAAGAACAGCACGTTAGACATAGGATTTCCAAGTTGTGGAATGGAAAAGGAAAACTTCATAGACTCCCAAGGGAAGCAAAATTGCACGGAAAACAAGGAGTCTTTTCAAGCCACAGTCCGGAAACAACGGGCACGATGCGTTGCGGTTGCAGTCGCCGTCCTAGGCCTCATCCACACGTATCCGGATATTTTTGAAAAGCATCTTTTTTTATCCGTATGAAAAAATATCCGCGTCCACACGAGGAGCGTTTTCGAAAAGATCCCCGTCCACACGAAAACGCTGCTACATTCAAACTCCGCTGTTCGAACTTTGACAAAAGAGAACAAACAATCAAAATGGCCTTGCGTGATCCCCAAAGATCCGTGCGCATGCTCTGATACGTCGTAAATCGAAGCTGCGCGTCAGCGTTTTCGAAAAGCCTTGTTTTCACCCGTCGACACGACAACACGAAAACGGCGCTTTCAAAGAGATCCACTCTGGAGAGCGTTTTCGATATGCTTCGTTTTTGGTGACCGAAAATGCCGTCTACGTGTGGACGCTAATAGTATCTGTGGATCAAAATTGATATAACACAATAATCTAGCAGCTCTCCTTCCTATCTTCTAGACAGTTCCACACCTAACCACCAAAATGCTCCCATAGTACTCTACTTCCATCGTCACTGTGCCGTCCAGTTGCGACGTGATTGCACACAACTGATAGAGGCCTACGATATAAAAGGGTTGGACCCATAGGATGGTTTGGGTTTGGTGTGGAAATGCCAGTTCCTTTCTTTTCTTTAACTACTAGTGAAATGTTTCTTTTTTGTTTCGTATTGTTCCTTGTATTGCTGCTTTCTCTAGTTTTGAAGTTGTATTTGTAAAACTCCAAGTGCTGCTCTTGGTGTAGGCCAGATGACCTTGTGTTTTGCTTTCAGCGATTTAAGATATAACTCTTCATGAAAATTACTACAGCCTACCATAGGTTAAGTCATTGTTTACAACTGCTAAACTGACATACAATCGTTTCTTTGTTGCAGGTTCCACTCTTTTTCATTCAAATATGAATTGTGTCGTCATTAAGCAAACTTAATAAGGACTGAACACTGAAAGAGAAGGAACTGCGGTTTCTTCAGGAAACTTGGATGGGAAACCACAGCATGATTTTTTAAAACCCGCATACATATTCATGCGTAGAGTAAGATCGAAAAGGTCGTTAAAAATTGAGCTCATTGATGGAACAAAGCTATTATCCATTTACAGTATTAACTGAGGAAACTTTCTTGCAGATTCATGTTACTCGCCTCGTTTCCAACGAGAATCTCGTTTCCAACAAGTTTGTAATCTGGACTCTGCCTAGACTTGCCCCAAGTCTATTTCTTCATCTGCAATAAGTCTATGTTAATTTTTTGATTGACGAAATAGACTTGAGGCGAGTCTAGAATCTGCCATAAAATTCTCTTCTTTGACATTTCTTGTCTTGAATGCAGTGCTGCACCATATGCGTTGTAGGCTTAAATCGCGATCTTCGAAATAACGAGCTCTCTCCTTTGCATCATTTTTGATCCTTCGATTTTGAGATCATTGCGTCAGCTACTCATGCATCAATGCATTCTGGGAAAATTTCAGAAATTATAGAATTTGTTATTTGCGTTCTGTAATCATATCTTTCACTTTTAATATCAAAACCTGCTGGAATGGCAGACTGAAATATGGTGAAGAACAATGTTGTTAGCCCATGCTTGCACACCAGTTTAGGAATTCTGAACGCATGGTGTGCACACTTTAAGCCGAAGGGTACCAGTTGGGATCAATAGCTTCAAAACCATGACAAGCAAAAGCGCTTGATTTCAAGCTGGGATTTGAAATACATCATGTATGCGTGAGGAAGCAGAATGGTTCTTTTAAAGTACAAGTAATACATCATTAATTTAAAGCAGAACAGGTTATTTACTTTACAAGTAAACATTGCCCAACTTACTCTCTTTTTCAGGTAAAACGATTTACTTGAAATAGCCGTCTAAATCAACTGTACAATCAACCTTCCGTCTTATATGAATTTGTATCCTGTATCTCTTTGTTGAATGAATTTAGAAACAAATGAAAGTATTCTCGATAAAACAAAGAAAATTAGTGAGAAATGAAAGAAAAGTAGAATCAATAATGAAGCAGGAGAGAACGATTATAATTACACCTGGCGAGTGTCCAATGTAAACAAAACCATGTGCCTTTTATTACATTAACTATGTGAAAAATCAGTTTCTTTATTCTTTAAACACGTGCTTTTTAATAGGCCTAAAGCGCTTGCCAAAGCCTCGTTTGGATCTCTGATTTTTAAAGTGTGATTTTAAACTGACCGATCTTTCCTCTGGTACCACAAAACCGCAAACGAGGGCAACCTCGCTTTTGCAGAGAAACCGAATTAGGCCATTACAAACTTGAATCAATGAGTTGAGCTGCGGCAGGAAAGAAAAGGAAGGCCAAGAAAGGCAGCAGAAAACACATTTAAAACACAGGTATGTTTGCGTTTATATTTTAAACTATTACATCGTTCCTGAGACCCATGATTTGAACCGAGATGTTATATGCTTTTTCCGCAAAATATGGGATAAAAGAACTGAAAATCTACCAAATATATCCTTGTCACTTGATTTTGTGAATAAGCCCCCTCTCTAATAAGCCCTCTCTGGAAGGTCCGAAATTAAATAAGCCAGCCAGGAGATTGATAGAGCTTTTACGGTTTTCCATGAGAAGACGCTTCGAAGTTTGACTGATTGCAGATTCGTCGTTATCGCCATCGACAGTCTGATGAACGCTCAAACTAAACGACGACTCATGGAATTTTACGTTTTCAATTGAATAACGCCTTAATTTATGTTTCCCACATTCAGAATGAAACACGAAAAAAAGAGTGCATTTGGGTCAGGATAAGGGGCGCCCTTCTTGCCGAAAATGGGGCGCCAAGTTTTCATCATGAAGGGGGGCAGTTGCCCCCAACTGCGCCCCCTAAATCCGCCACTGACCAGGGGCTCCTCATTTTTAAGGCCAATTAGCTTCCGTGAACAAGGGTGCTAGGACACGGATGTTTTGATTGATTATTTACTTACCTTCTTTTGATCCTTGTGTCTTGTTTTGTTGTCTTGTTTTCTGTTCTATTTCGTCTTCAACTGAGGGTTGTTAGGTGCAACCGCTCTCAAGTTGCTCAAATAGAGCTGCCTTGTATTTCTGTGTCTTATTGCGCCTTCGCACAAGAAATATTTTCCTTTCTTGAGCGAAGGCGCACTAAGACACAGAAATACGAGGGAGCTCTATTCAAACAATTTGAGAGCAGTTGGGCCTAACCACGCTCAGTTGAAGACGAAACAGCCTCGTTTCAGAGCGCACACCTAAGTCTGTTCATTTCCATCTCAAATTTTTAGATGAAAGTGTACATAGGTCCCAGTTTAAGCAAAAATAAAAATGCTGTTGTTGTTGTCATTGTTGTTGCAGTTGCGATAACTGGGATCATGTCGTGAGTCTACTTCGAAGTGTGAATTGAGCTCCACTTGAACTTGTTTTCGCTGCAGAATTTACACAACGAATTAAACAACGTTTGAAAGGGCGTAAATGTATATCGATGAATGGCGTCAAATGGCCTATGAAAATGCGTCATTGCCAGCAACTATGACGCCAGGACTTTCACAGCGATTTGGCCCTGGAATTTGTGGTAACATTAGTTGGTCTTGCCAATGACCACTTCAAAACACCTGGCAAAGTATGAATATAACAAAACTTTCAAAATCAAAGCCTTCGGGGCATCTTGGCAACGTGGGGTGCGTGAATTTTCAATCTGGGAACAACAGAACATCGTTGGCAATAGTCTGGGAACATTTTCGTGGTACAAGTTCACTGTTCTAAAAGGACAAGTTAAGTGACCAGCTTCTTCTGCGCTAAAACTTGTTCAACTTGGACTTCAAAACATCCCCTGAGCCCTTTTTACCGTCAACAAAAATGTGAATATCCAAAAACTAACTTTTATATCTGTAACGCTATGAAACAGCACATCTACCAAGTGACAGAAGTCATGTGCGCAAAATGATAGCACTCTTTTCAAATAACGCTGGGTAACGAGGAGGACCTTGTTTTTGGGGGGCCTAATTTTGAGGCCTGCGTTTCGTATTTGAAGCTAATCTCGCTCCCACATGAGTTCGCTTTTACGTACATACATTAAAGTCGAAAACTTTCGGACGATCAAACTTTCGGACAAAATTTTGTCTGAAAGTTTATTTGTTCGAAATCTGGTTATGTCTGAAAGCTTTAAATTCATTGAAAATAGAAAAGCAAAAAGAAACGCGACATAAAATGTTAATCAATCAATGTTTTGGCACTAGAACATAGGTTTCTTGAATCTCTTATCTAATAGTTTGGTTCCTTGAAGCGTTTCTTAGAAAAAGTTCACTTATGGCAGCACCTTTTAATTTGGTTTACAGCTGGTTTTACCATTGTTCTATCTAACGAATATTACACTCAAATTTACTTGTAGATTTGATGATCACAATGTACCTACTTTAAGTTGATATTTATGATAGAATCACAATTATTTGTAACATATATTTTGGTATCAAGCTTGTTTTTTGACGTCATATTAGTCCGAAAGTTTTTTGTCCGAAATTCCTGTAGAAGCGTCCGAAAGTTTTTGTCTGAAGTTGTATTGCCGAAATTTTTCCGTCTCAAAAAATTCGATTTTAATGTAGGAACGAAGTTCCCTTGACATAAACACAACCCAAGAATGCTTCATGAAAAGATGATACATTGGAAATCATGTTGTATTTCCTTTCTGATATTTCTACTACTATAACAATAACTTGAGAATGAAACTAAGTGCCTAATACACTTCGAAATTGCAATAAAGCTACAAAGAGTAGCAACAGATTTCGATATATTAACAAATAATACATTACAACTTATTCCGCTAAAAAGCGTATTCTCAACATTTTCGAACTAATTTTCGAAGTCAAATAGTCCCAAGTTACTCGATCAGTAAGACGAACATAAACGCCGATAACAAACCTGCAACTATGTAGTTTACCAAATCTATATAAATGAAGCACGGAAGTACTCTCGAGTACCGAATAATCGTCCCCCCCCCCGGCTTATTAATTTTTGAAAAATTTTCCAATCCCCCGCTCTTATTCTAGCCCCCCTTTTATTAAGTTTTGGAAAAATGAAATGATAGTAAACATAATTTCTGAATAAACGCAAGAAAGAGTCGCAAGAAGTGCATTCAACAGAAACAGAACCGATTATTCTCACCCCCCCCCCCCATTTATTCGGCACTCCAGAGTAATTGGCCTCTTGGTTGGCTTAAACTTTTGAGGATCTATTTCAGAAAGGCGAGACATTCGCAGCAAATTCTCAAGAAATGATTTTATACGCAGCCTGGGCACATCCACAGTTAGCCTTGGTGCAGACTTTACTTTAGCGGAGGAGCATGGAAGGGGGAAAAGGTATAATTTTGCCCTTTCCATGCTCCTCCGCGAAAGTTAAGTCTGGATCCACAGTGGAATGCTATTTGTGAGTACACGTATACATTTGGGGCAAGGATCTATTCAGACGAGCGTGTAACACTCCACTCTCTGAACAAGGTCGACAAGCTAGCTAATCAGGACAAATGTTAAACAGTTTCAATTTTCAGTCCTGTCAAAATTCAATTGATTGACTTTGCGGCCTGACAGGAAAGATGGTGGCCTCACAATCGTTGTTGTTGTTGTTAATATTGTTGCGATACCTGGGGCTTCATCGTGAGTTTAGCCTGACAATAGTTTACCATTACTGGGCCTTAGTGCTAATCTGACAAATAGATTTTCTCAAACTGAACATTGGCTGATCCGCAGTTCGCTGTCTGTCTTGGGGTATTTTTATAGTCAGCCGAAAGTGCGTCAGAAAGTTTTCAATATTTCTAATCTTGCATCATAAAAAGTTGAATCATGTTATTTGCATTTAAAGTCTTTTCAACGACATTTCAAATACTAAAGTTTACGTCATGGGACACCTGGAGGGCCTTTTTATCGTCCTAAAAGTGATTGAGCAATACGTCCATTATTGAAAACGGATGCGAGGCAGTGGGGCGGTGAAGCAAGTCACAACATGAATTTCTGTTTCTCTCGGGCGCCAAATAATAGTCTTGAAAATCGGGCGTGCATGGGGTGGAGGTGGGAATGCGGCAAGTGTAATATAGTGGGGGGAGTAAATATCTCGAATTGAAGTTACCATTTCTGACAGCTTCTACTCGATTTCGCCACGTTTCACCCACACATTCCATGAAATTAGCGAGGGTTTTAAGTCTCTGTATCGAATAAGCCGAGGGTTATAAGAAGACTTCGTGGTGGAAAATCCTATAAGTTTTATAAAGCGCGGTGGTGGAAGAAAACGAGTCTGTTTTGGCACCTGACAGTACGACTCGATTTTCTGAGGATTTCAAATTGGGTATTAAAAAGCAAACTGAACAGGTATGACTCAAAATATTGGGAAAATTGATCTAAATTGCATAACTTATGAATGTTTGAAAAAGAAGATTACGACTAGCACATCGTAATCACAATTTTTGGCAGGTAACGTTCTTGATGAATAGAAACAAATGAGAAAATTGCTTGTACAAGAAAGCAAACACAAAGTTCCTTTCAAGTAAACAATCTGATTCCTTTGACCACCTTTTGACACAACTTATGGATTCTCTTCATAAGATGGGCTATGCAAAATGTTTCCTTTTTAATGGCAATCATATTTGCGTTTTGGAGACATCTTAATTCTGGACAATTACTAACAACAAACTATTTCAAAAGGATAATCAACCTAAATTTGATTAATTTCTTACAAACAAGCAAAATAAAAACAATAGCATAGCAACCATAAGGCATTTACGCAAATGAATAATAGCAACATCCCTCAATGTGATGTCATTGGCGAATCACACCTAAAAACATCAGTGCCCCAGCAAGGATCCTTGGTGGATCCTCCTATCTAACTTGACCGGATTAAATGGTCGAGTAGATAAGTCAGCATTTTGATCAATATTGATTCATCAATCGACCAATTCAATCAACCAATGATTCAGTCAAATCAATCGATCAATCAATCAATGAATACATGACGCAATTGAAAAAATGATGACTGACTATTATCCAGCAATGGGGTTAAGCGTAGTTTAGCGGGATTTCTTTACTTCAAAGGCTCATTGTCATCTATGATCAATTGTGTGCCAAATAGGAGACAAATGGGACATTAGCCAGGAACAACATTCATATCACACAAAAGCTTACTCGTTTAATCTCTGGGGGAAGGGTCTGGCAAATTTCACATCGCAAAAAGTGGTGAGGATTTGCTCATAGTCTCAAGCCATAAATTCGATTGAAGTCAGATACTTTGAAGCAAAGTGCTTTGGCATCGTGTGTAGCTTCCTGACATGTTTACCTATACCGGCACGAGCAGCTTGCCTTTAAATTTCGGCAACAAAGCCTTTGAGTTCCTTTGCCAGGTTTTGTCACGAAAATCAGACATCAATCATTTCTTTATTCTCATCATTTCCCGTAATACCCGACTGTCATCTGCAGGGCAATGGCATCCTTGTATTTTGCATGTGTAAACATCGATCTAATCTTGGATTTGTGAAGATAAATACGGTATTCACGCTTGACCTTCCGAACAGGAAAGCAAGGTCAAGACAGATTTGTTCTGCGTATTAATAGCGCAAACCCAATATCCGCAACAGATCATGACACTTGCGTTTATTCATAACCTTGCCAGTTATCAAGGCAAATTCGGGCAAATTCTTGTGAAGATATCGATGAGATCCACTCCACGTTTGGGGACTGAAAGATGAGCCTGCATGAACAAACGAACGCTGACAGCTCATCTTTCCCCTCCACATTCAGAGAACACTGGAAAAATTTCGAGAATACAGGGCACTCAAATGACGTTTCGCTTTTGCTTCATCAATCAATCAGAAACATTAATGTCCAAGAGAAATCAACGAAAAGCTTTAAAAATCCTTTTTGCTTCTTGATAAATAAATAGTCTTCTTGGTTTCGATATATTGCCCCTCTGGCCTAAATAGAACTCCAAAAATTAGAAACTTACTGAGCTTTTAGCAATCATATTTGGTCATTTCTCAGACGGGAAATTCTGAATTATTCAGAAAATCTAAGGCCTCGTCAACACGTATCCGGATATTTTTGAAAACGCATCTCTTTTCATCGGTATTAAAAACATCTACGTCCACACGAGAAGCGTTTTAAAACATATCCCCGTTCACACGAAGATGCTGCAACATTCAAACTTTGCTGTTTGTACTTCAGCAAAAGAAAGCAGACAATCAAAATGCCCTTGCGTGATCCCCAACGATCCGTAAATCCGGATACGCAAGGACAGGGCCTAAACATGGCAAATATTCAAGAACAGCGGCCGATACATATTCAAAAACCTGGATGAATCATCAACAGGTCTGCTGCTGTACCGTGAAAAAACAAGTCGGGAAATATCTTACGGACCTTGTGGGCAAAAATTTCAAAGGAAGGGAAATGCTAATTCAATTGGGCATGCTCCGACGATCGAATCACTCATTATGTGAAAGCTTGTTGGCTACAATAATCAGATTCATGCCATGTTTTCAATCAGAGAAAGCATTTGCCTTCAAAAATAAAACCACAGCACTAAAAGGAAATATTAGACGGGAAGTCTCTGTATCGAATTTCATCAACCAAATCGTCAGTTTACAAATGTTGGCTTTTCAAGGATGTTTCGTAATTTCCCACGGTAGGGAGAATGGTATATTCTTGTTCTAAATAGGCAGGCTGAACCTGGTCAAGCTCCCTCCTAAAAATTTTAGGTAGGGGGCGAGAGACAATCAACAGTAGATAAAAAGGAACCAGGAACATGAATTACATCATTGGCGACAAAGCGCTACTAGATTTATCTCACTGGCGACAATATAGATTTCTCTGTGGACTTGCGGAGGCGACACAATTAAGAAAACAAAGAGTCACTGTCCGAAGAGATCCCGATGTTGAGTAACCCCTGGGAAGTCAAACAAGGAAGTACTTTCTACTTCCCATTGAGATAATGCCCTTCAATGGAGCCCCTTATGAATGATCTTAAAAAGCGACTGCACACCTTGAACCACAGAAACCCAAGAAACAGTCTCAAAGCTGATATACTTTTTTAGTAGTACGCCAAAATGAAATTACAGATCCTCAGATTTTTGATTAGATCAAGTTGAAAGTGTCAAACTAAATTGCAAAACACCTGTGAGATAACCGATTTGTGTTTGGTTGAAAGCAAAATTTTGCGGGTTGTCGTTTTGGCGATGCCAGTGAAAGGTAATTAGGGTTAAGGATACTTTTACGGGTAATAAGATATTTATAAGTCCACTCTGTTTGCACACGCTCAAACGACTAAATTTCAGTTGAATAATCTCCAACGCGATTCATTTCGTATTTTCATACCACACAGAATTGAAATTTGAATATTATTCTGTGCTCCTCAATACGACCTGCTACCTTACTTATAAAAATTAATGATCCCGACTATTTGCGTAAATGCCTTGTGTCGCTTGCGGATTCATCTGCAGCATTTCATTCAAATAAAATTCGAGGGCCATTTCAGGGAATATTCTTCTGTTTGAAAAGATTTGCGAATCTTATTTTGAGAATCAAAAGCAGGGACATATATGTCATCAAACAAAAGTAGTTTGGTCAGCACTTTCGGTATGCCAATGCCAAGAGCAAATGGCACACACACCATGTACCCCCTAAATGGCCCTCTCGTTTTCTATCATTGAAACTTTTTAGACCATTGAAATACAACATTGAAACAGTTCTCCTAATGTAAAACAAAGTCTTATTCAACATAACATTCAAAAAACAAAACATAGAAATTTTGATACTTTATCAAAGCTGGTTACAAATCTGAAATGTTCCGTTTCTTCAAATTCAATAAAACCCCAAGTTATGGGCGATATCTTATTTCATTTCATTAAACAAATGCATATATTTAGCCTACTTATTCATCAACAATAAATATTCAATTTCGGGTTCATTTGCTTCGAGTTTAAATTGGCAGGATTTTGTCCTTTGGTTTCGGGGTATATTTTGGACAATATTTTATGGTATGCGATTTGTCCCCACAAGCCTTGCAAAGGGGGCATGTGTATGCTCGCAAAATTGGACAAGAAGTATTCCCTTCAGCATCCTTTAAAGTATGACCACTATAAAATTCCCTGCTTTCTCCATTATTTCTACAGAAAACACATACTTGCCGTTGATTGGCCTTCTGCTTTTCGTTAGGCAACAGAGCTGTCGTGGATTTGGCTGCTTTTGCCATTTTCCCACCCACTTTATTTGAGAACAGCTCTGATCTTGACACAGAATCTCCAATGATGGACGGCTTAAATGGTCGAAATTCTTGCGAGCTTATTGAATCGAATATCAGGCTGATATCTCCATCCCCACGACTTCCGAGAGAATTCTCACTTTTGTCAGAATCTAGACTGTCAAGTCTTTTCCTGCTTGGCATTCGCACAGCACTATCACTTGAATATCCAATACTGCCGTCACTTTCAGTGCTATAGCTCGACATCATCGGCGCTCTTATATCTTCATACGGTGAACACAATCCTTCAGGCTGTACTAAATTTATCAATCCTAAGTAATCGCGAAAAACTCGAAATTCGTTTTTAATCTGCATGTTTTCCTTGTCTTCTCCTTCCACGTGCTTCGTAGCGAACACAAAGTCAGTTGTATATAGGGTCTCTAACATCTGATCTCCCATCTTACCAGATTTAAGCTTGATTTCTCTTTTATTTGTTTATCAATTGTAACGACTTTCTCTGATCAAAGTTTCCAACTCAACGGGAATCTGGTTTCCGGCCTTTACCTTGTGCAATAACTGTCCTCTCTGAAACGCCACACCACTCAAAATCATACGGCTAGTTCCCAGATATGCTTTTCAAAATAAACCGCTCATTCATAAATTCTGTCTCTCCATAATGCGCGCTAATCAATTTTTACTCCGAACTGCCAAGGCACGCACACCAATTTCTTGAGAACAGAGTCTATCAAGTGAAAATTGATACGTTTGCTGCTCCAGTGTGGACAGTGGATGAATATTTGGCATTTAACGGCAACGTGTAGGTTCGGATGCTTTTCAGCGTTGCACTGGAGTAAAAGATGTGGATCCCAGTGTTACCTTGGGTGAACATAGAGGACAGATGGTATTATGCTAGAGCGGCGCGCATTTTGACAATTGTATTGTTGATCTCGCCTCAACGATTGTTCTGTGGACATGTGGTTGTGTGTTTGTTATGCTAATGTCATTGACATCCTCAGCAAATCATGTTTCGAGTTTTTGAATCGATTCATCCCTTTGTAATGATGTCTATGTCAGTGCATATGTCATACCTGACAGGGTGTTTAAAGGTTGCAAACGGTTGTGTGTTTCATAAGAAAGCGCTGAAAAAGAACTTAACTTACAGCCAAAAATTTGATAATACGACTTAAGAAACTCTTTTTCTTGATAAAGGATATTCTTATCATATTTTAGTTCATTTTCATTTGTTTCTGATATCAAATTTCTTGCAAGGCACTTGCGTAATGTCTAAACATTGGGAAGGGTTCAAGCAGGGACGTAGGAAGCATCTAAGACGCACGACGCTTCGAGGGCACTTTCTCCTTAAGAAAAAAGGGGCATTTTCCAAAATAAAAAGGGAACTTCTCTGTTCATTGCAAAATCTTGGGGGCACATACCCCCAGTGTCCCCCGGTTCCTACGTCTATGGGTTCATGAAGCTTTATTTTGAAAAATTCACAGGAGTACTAAAGGACGTAGGCAAAGGAGATTGTTGTCGCAATTTTAAAAATCTCAGCTCGTAAGTATCCTCCGAAAAACACAATAAAAATGAGCACTAAGAACCCCTTTATATTTTCAATTCTGTTCTTGAACTTGCAAATTTGAACAAGACTGCTCGAGTGAGATGACATTTGAGACAAACCTACTGGCGGAAACAGATAAATATTAAGCAAAATACAAAGCTGATTCCGTTCGAAATTAGACATTCCATGATCATGCCCTAGATAATGATATTTTACGATAACATTTATCTTTTTAACGGTAAATTTTATTGCAATGGATCGTTTATCATTTTGATTATACGATAAAACACGGAAAAAAATGATCTCAAACGATGATACACCTTGGTGACTATCCTTCTATGACGTAATAACTGTCGTGACAGTAAGTGGGCGGAAGGAAGGGTTGACGGCCCGATGTGAGCGGCAACCATGGAGCGGCAAAAATCACTCCCGAAACAGCGTACCAGATTTTTTCGGATCGTAAGAATCTCTCAGATTTTTCAAAGACTTTGAAATCTTTTCTAAGATTTCAAAGATCTTTAAACCTTTGGAGACTTCTAACTTTTCCCTATTTTTTCTACAAAACTCTAACGTGTATAAACTCAAATTTTTTCGATATTTGAGAAGATTCCTTACCTTTTACCCCGGCGGGTGCACTTGCATATGAGAAGTGATACGCAAGCTTGTCTGTAAATTCACTGAGAAAGGGGTAAAAAAGTTTTCAAATCCCAGGACCTAGGATTTATAAAAAAGGGGGGTTATTTTAGAATATAGTCGGCGAATTTTGAGAAAAGGCCTTCAATCAAAACCAAATATTTTCAAGTATCTTGTTTACTGTTTTCTCATATGATGTATATAAGACTAGTCATGGGGTGCAATAAACTTGATTCTGAATTATTATCAAATTCATAATGTCATTATCATATATGCACTTCCTTTCTCTGCTTCTTGAGACCAAAACAGTCTGTGGTGTAAAAATGTCTGTGGTGTAAAAATCTTTCTTTGGACAAAGTCAATGCCTCACTTGATGTGTATGAAATTCAGTCATAACTCTTTTGCTTATAGCAAACACTTAGGAAGCCACCGGCTAAATCTAAAAGCAGGTGCAGAAGGGAGGGCAGAACCCAGCACTCTTGAGTCACATTCAAAGGCAAGAACAGCAAGACTTGTGCATTCTCCTTGTAGGGGTCATGTTTCCTTTTCCAAGGTAACTGGTGATACATTGCAACTGGAAAAGCCATTTTACATCAGTAACTCCATTTTCTCTGATTGGAAGCCTGACACGGTTTGCTCTTTTGGCAGGATGATCAGCTTTTCCTCTATGCTGCATAGCTTCTTTACCAGAGCCTGATCTCAGGCTATACAGTTCAACAATAGATTTACATTTTTCTGTCTTGAGAAATAACAGCAAAAGCATCTCCATAGCAAAACATCTTACCACAGTCACTGTAACTTCATGGTAGTGGAGCATTCACTCAAAAATCATTACATTTTGACTAGAGGCTCTGACAAACACACAGCCATCTTTCCATTGAAACAATGCGGAAGAATGGGAGCCTCTTTTGCAATCCGAGGCATTCTAAAAACGCGGGAAAAGTTCAGAAGCGATGAGCCGAACAAACCTCAAATCGCACCGTGAGTGATGAAGAAGTTGAAAAAAATCATTTTACTGATGCTGTTTACATATAATTTGGTAGTGGTAAGACAGTCATTTGGCCCCAGTTATTTTTCATTTCAATTACTATTTTCTTCAGGCACAAAGAGGGTTAGGCCCACCAGGCCTAAAACTTAAATGTTTTGTTTGCCATATATTTTCTCGGAAATGGTATGATCAAACAATAATAAGGGCACCCTTAGGGCAACATTTCTTTGAAGTTAAAATGAATTCTAGTGCTGTAAAGTAGATGCAATTTATGTTTCTTCGAGACTGTTGTGCTTTGGTCAACATTGAACAAATCTCATGCATATACAGCCAGAAACCTAGACTGCACAAAACCAGTGTTAAAAGAATTTAGAAACCTGAGTTTGTAGGGCATATGACTGAGACCAAACCATACAATATGGTTTCAACCATATTTTTGTTCAGTGAATTGATGTGTAGTGGAAAGGATATATGCAGTATTAGTGTTTATGTTCTGTTGAACTGAGAAAAATATACAAATGTTCTGTTCCATTTTGATTAGTTGGTAATTCACTGCTTACTTTAGTGAAGTCTAAAGGAAATAGTCTGCAGAGCATGTCAGTGATTCTCAAGAATAGGGGTATACATGTATAAAACATTGCGATGAAATGTCAGTGAATAGGGTCCAACTGCGGAGTCATTTCTCAGTGAAAAGGGTATGTTTTGGAAAGCTTCAGACAAGCTTGTGTATCACTTTTTATATTGAAGTGCACCCGCCGGGCCTTTTACACTATCTTTCAGAATTGAATCGATTTTTGAAATTTGTAAAGAATTTAAAGTTTTCAAGAATTGGTACCTTTTTGTTGAGAGAGAACTTAAAAACTTTCGAAGATTTTCGGTAGGAATTTCAAAGATTTCTGTGAAAACTTCTCAGATTTTCAAGATTTCTCGAGACAAGTTATTTGCCCCCCCCCCTCGAGGGGCAAATCACTGCTTAAGATTGCTCCATGCAATTTATCAAGGGGTGAGAAAGCAAAGCTGACGTATAAATAAGCATACGTGAAGGAAGTTATGAAGGGGGGAGGTGCCCGATAGAAGTACATTATTATGAAAATTTTGCTTGAGTTTCTATCAAATATGACGGATTTTTCTCTGTACACGGTTTTTTATAAGAAACTAGTACTAAGATGGCCAAAATTTTAAGAAACTCTAGTACTATGTCTGAGAAGTACTAAGAAACTTTTAAAAGTTAAAGCATCGATATTATAGCAAATACATCGTTGAAGCTTTATTTTTGAGCAATATTCACTAACCATTTGTGTTCAGAACACTGTTTATTCCCATATGATGTTTTACATATCAAGAAACATATCTGCCGCAGTGTTAGCGACCACATCGATAATTCTGCATTCAAAAAATAGGAAACCAATTAAGAAACTTTTTGTACTAAAATGGACAAAATTTCATGTGAAATTAAGAAACCTTAAGTACTACGGCCTGATCCAAGTTTCTTATAAAAAAATGGGTACATTTCGACCGGCAGGGGCTCCCTAGCCCTTACACCCCCGCCTCATACGCCTTTGATATGTTGTTCCTGAGTTCTTGAGTGCTTTACTTGGAAAGAAACAAAGTTATTATAAAGGGATCATGAAAGATTATTTTCTTGAAGTTATAGCATCTCTGCCATCAATAGAAGTCAAAAACAATTCACACATCATACACAAAAGTTAGCAGTGATGGCGTCACAACAACGACGCAAAGACTGGCCTAGAGGCGGCTCTGCGGTAGTAATAACGATATTGTAGGCGTAATAAATAATGAAATGATGGACTTACCTTGTTTAGTAAAGAATGCAAATAACCACAAAGTTATGACATTTTGAAAGGAAATATGATTAATATTTGAAACAACGGCAAGGAGTGAAAGCAGACAAATCATACGTCACAAATAGACCGCAAAATGCGAAAACGGCATCGAAGGGCACACTCCATGATGCCGACAGGAAAATGTTTGTTTACAAGTTTAAAAATAATTTACAGATCTAAAAAGGATTTCGGCTCTTGCTTTGCATCAATATACTGGTGAGTGAGACAGGTGAAGGAAACATGCAGGAAAAGATATCAGCAGTATCCCTTTTTCGTGTCTGTATCACGCATGATGTCATGGAATATACAACGGATGGTATGACAAGATTAACTGCTCTAAACTATCGAATTCAAATAAATGCCATTGAGAAATATGAATAGATTTCTTCATTGAAAACAAATGATTGGCGTGTTCATCAACTGTAACGCATTCGTGTTTATACAACGACCCCGTGGCATGCTCAAAGACATCCCTTTGATTCAAAGATGGTGTGCCATCATGGGCAGGCAGTTCGGACACTATTGTTGTGCTTTCTGAACTAACGAAGAAACAATAATGATTCAATACTCATCCCAGCCAAGCAATGTTTGTATTCTGTTCTAAGATCGTGCTTTGGTTAGGCCTCTTCAAATTCTGAATCCCAACTGCAACAACGTTCCGCCTCCCTAGCTTACCTTGACGAAAACAAAACGCCCTCAGACCTCGTCGCGGCGAGGGCATTACGTTGGAGGAAGCTAGGGAGGCGGAACGTTGTTGCAGTTGGGATTCAGAATTTGAAGAAGCCTAACCAAAGCATGATGTTGGAACGGAATACAAACATGCTTGGCTGGGGCGAGTGTTGAATCATTTTTGTTTCTTTGTTAGTTCAGAAAGCACAACAATAGTATCCGAACAGCCAATGGTGCCATTGATAGATTTTTTTGCTTCACTATCGATCCATATTTGGCACTTAGGCCAAATCTGAGTTTTACGCAGTTCGAAATTGCAGCGTGCTCGTAAAGGGCCGTAAAGGACCCTGGGTGACAAAGTCTCCCTAAGTCAGTTAAGAAAGTATGGAAGTTTGCCAAATGAACCTCCAAATCATAGATTAAAGAAAATGATTTTCGCTGTACAAATGGCGCGATACTAATGATATTAATCTCTGTTTTTATGGAGAAATTTTCCAGAATCATTCCTGCGTGCAGACTGGTGCAGACTTCTAATAACGTGATATTTTCTTTCAGGTAGAAAGGACAGAGACAGTGCTCATGCTCCTCAGACAACTTCAAATCAGTTGTCATCAAAGGGTTTTGAATCACCTTCCAGGCTACAACAGTTAATTCTTCAGCTTGCACGCTTCTCCCGTGGAAAATTCATTTCGTTGTGCAGAGGAGGTTTCGAAGTTTTTGAAAGGAAAGACTTTCTCCTCTTTCCTTCGTCTAATTTGTACCCCCAGGGGGGTACTCAGCACATGCACATACGGGGAGGTAAGTCCAATATTTTTGGGTCAGAATATTGCCAAAAGTGATATTTTTGGGTCCAAATAAAACTGCAACTGTGTTCATGATATTTTTTGACACCAAACATCGTTGAACTGATATTTCTGGGTTCGCCAGAGGCGATCCTGACTTCTATTTGCATTGTTTCGGGATACTTTATGTTCATCTACAGGTGCCTAAGTATAAAATTAGCTGATATTTTTGGGTTGAATGAAAATCTTTTGGAGTGCGTATGTGCTGAGTGTCCCCCCCTGGGATTTGTACATAAATTGATCCTCCACAGAAGCATAAAACTACAGTAATCAAGCGAGAAATGTACTCGAGCACAACTACGGCGTCCTATCACCCAAGCTCAAACGTCCCTCCACTGTCTTGAGAGTGAGTGACCAGTTTCCCTTCTTTCTTAGGGCAAATTTTCTTTCTGAACATTTGAAGTTCAAAAGACTGGCAAAGTGACAAACAATACAGCTTAGATTTGAAAGAATTTAATTTAGTTACAGTTTCGACTTCCCATGTCTAAATTAAAGTTTATACAACAACTAACCACTTATGTTTCAATATGAATCAAATGTCATGTCGTTACAACCGTGGGAGAATTAATCATTCGGCTATTTAGAAGTAAGAATTCAAATTTCAATCGAAATGTGTTGGCAAAATAGCTTCGAACGACATCGTGAAATAAGTTCGAAAATCCGCCATTTACCACACTCTAATCGCGTGTCTATGATGAGACCTCTTATATGAGATCTGCACAGAGAGAGAAAGATTCATTGTGTCTACTTATTACATCATTCTTTGATCCTTAAACGATTATTTGTGGGTAAGGGCAGGGTGACCTCAATGAGGTGAAGCCACTTCCATATTTAAAGGTTGCCTGAAAGTAAACCTGTGGCCTCAAGTAAATCTCGCCGATTAAAAATACAAAATTTGGAATTTCATTATGAATGTTGTGGTTTGAATAATATATGGCTTGACAAATAAGTTACTAAAGTTCTAAAATGAAATATTACTAAGCTCGCTCAAATTCCCACAGGAACAAAAATAACATTTTAAAGATGCTTTTTGGTGAGGTTTGATAGGAAATGAATCGGGCAAAAACTGGCAGTTAGTTATTTTCACACAACAGTACTGGTATTGCAGACTTTTCTCAAAACTGATTAAAATTATCTGATTTTGAGTACTCAGAGCATCTTTTTAGAAGTTCCATAAAAATCTGCATGCATGTTCACTACCTGTGCCGATGTGAACACACCAAATTGAACTTTTGAAGTCTTTCGAACATCTAGATATTACTTCAGTTACTCAAGTACCGTCGGCATAACATAACGGAGAAAATATGGGTGGATTTCCTGTACAAAAAAGTTCCTTTAGGTGTAATTTCCCCAGCACTTGAGTGTTAAATTTTGGCAGTCTGAGAGTGTCTCGCGGCTTCGTATAAAACAATACGTGTTGATAAAATCATTCAATCGATCCTTTCGAATAAAAATTGATAACAATATCACTCGGTCCAAAGTTTTTCAGTTAAGGGAGCGATCATTTTTAATGCTGGGGAAAGAAAGGTGTGGAAGAATTTTTATACAAAATGGAATATTTTCTTACCCCATTCACGAAGTTCAATAAAATTTGACACCTTATTTCAAGATAGCGAAAAATTCTATCCCCCACGAATGAGAGTTATTTTGCTTGGATTTATGATAAAAATTAAAGCACTAAGAAATACTCCCTGGACATGAAATAAATCAAACTGGAACAATTAGTGGCGGAGCCATTGGGGGATGGGAGACCCGGACACCCCCCCTACTTGTCCAAAAGATAGGTTTTGAGATTCGTACTGAAACGCAATAAAATTGGTCTCTCAGGAGGGGTAAATCGGATCAAGCGTTTTTATCATGTAATTAAAGACCTAATAGATATTCTTGGCAAATATCAACTCTAAATTTCGCAAAAAAGGCGTTGACTGCGTTTTCCGAGAGTCTGAACGCTTCGTTCATGCAAAATTTTTCCGGGGCTACGTCTCAGACCCTACCACCTTTCGAGGCATCACCACCAACAATTTCAGGTAACTTCCTCCTTGTCTGATGAACATAGCAGTAACAGATGTAACTTTTGTTGTAAAAGAATGCATAATGTTAAGGTAAGTTTTAACTTTTAAATATGCTCCAAAAATTTCACAGCCCATCAGATATTTTGCAAATTTTTCCAAAGTATTTGATACCCCAATAAAGCACGGCCATGAAAATTAGGTACCCCAAAAAATTCTTCTACCCCTGACGGCCGCCTAGCGTTAAAACTGATGGCTGCCTAAGTTGGCTGAATACAAAAAAGTGTTATCTGATACACGAGAGTCTGCAGAAAGTGATTCGGTAAACTGGTTGGCCAATCTCCTGACAAACAAGTTAATTAAGACTGCATTTATCAATTTCATTTAGATACAGGGATACAACCAAGGAAATGTATGTCTTTCGATACATAAGAAACTACCCTAGCTGAAAGCAAAGAAGCTAAGACACTTTTTTTCTAATATCCATTAAAAAATGATTTGACACTGAACAGGCCAGTAGCAGCCATTGGGGCCGGTCGGGCAGGGACCCCACCAATAATTTTTGTGTTGTAATTTCTGTACTTTATGTGTTGGCCATGGGGTAGACATTGTCCTTTGCTCCTCATGGTATCGCCCTTGTAGTGTTGCATAGTAATTAGAGTATAGTAGAACGTAGCATGTATTGTAAAATTTCTATATTGATATAAAAAAATAATGTCCAAAAGTTGCATTTTGTTATTGGTCATAATAACGCATTCATCAAGTGAAATGAAAGGTGCTTAGACTTCAGTAATCTAAATCATATCTAAACTAAACTAGAAGAATTCGCGATGACTTTTCTGAATCAAATATCAAGTAAAATTTAAACAGTGCTTTTGACAAGGTATTCTCGTCCTGTCGTACTTTTAGTTTAGTTTTAGCTAGCCTGTTTGTATCAAAGGCTATTGCATCCGTAAAAATCCCATTTTGCCTCCAGGACCTCAAAACATAAAACTTGCTCTTCTCAGCAGTTCACGGAAGGGCGGTGCCTGAAAAAATCTTACAATGACAAAGAGTACCCCCACCAAGCTGAAAAACCTTCCTACGGGTCTGCACTGAAGAGTAACTGCAACTGTTTTGACATTGATTTTTTAGAGTATGGAGTTTACTATTATTTGTTTCGAGATTTTCTGGATCTTACTGAACAATTTGGAATCCTTTCTAACAAAACAAAGTCAGCTCTACACTCAGGGACCGGTCATTATTTCTTGGTGGGGAGGGGTGGAAGACATCTGGAAGGGGGTATCAAATTTTACCTATTACAAGAGAAGGGGTACAAAATAGTTCACATTTTTGCGAGGGGGTATGAAAATAGTCTCAGATAACTTTGATATATTCCCAAATGCCAGCTGTCCAGGAAGTAAGTTCGCAAATGCTACCTATTTCTGTACACAAAAGACGGAACGGAAGAGATAAAAAGACAACAAAACAAGACATAAGGATCAAAACACGGTAGATAAATAATCAATCGGAACATCCGTGTCCTAGCACCCTTGCTAAAATCTAAGAAAACTACCTACCAGGCGCAGACCCTACCTTAGTTTCTTACAAACTCAGCTTCTCTCTCAGATAGCTAAAGAATTATAAAACTCCAGTTTTGGGTAAATATAACTTATCAAACGATCTATTTTGATGAAGGAACTCTTTGGCATAATTCTCCTGTACCACATGACATTTAAGGTATATGGATAATATCTAGACATCGGAGAAGCTTTAAAAAGTTTTGAAACGTTCACAACGGCAAAGGTGGTAAGACAAACTCTATGTGCTCGAAACTTTGGGTGCTTGCTCAAATTCTTATTTTCTTGTTACGAAATGTGTATCCCATGATTGAAGTATTGCATTTCATCCAAACTTGCGAAACTATCTTGACGCGGTATCTTCATTTCACAGTCAGCTGTAATATTATAAATGTCCCGCTTATGAATTTGCAAATTATGACATCGTAAAAAGCATGTTTTCTGATCCGATCATTGCTAAATTGAACTTCTCCTCTCAGCATTGCTGGGTCAGGCAGCATGTAAGATGTTACATAAAATCATCAAATTAAATTCAACATGGCGATATTCACGACCAAATCGTTAACTTTCATAACTTTAGTGTTAGCGATAAGGAACGCCGCAGTTGCAGTTCCTGCAGCAGCTTTGAGACTCTCTGTGTTTCTCTGTGCCTGACTTTCCGTGTATTCTCACAGGAAGGCCAGGGTATGATTGTCCCTAAAAATAGAAATTTTCTTTTGAAATAAGCTAAATTGTTGCTAAGAGTAAAATTGCTTTCCTTTGCCCCACCCACCCCCCCCCAGCTTGCTCGGAGTCACGTTTGTACTTTAGTCCCCTGTGTTGTAGTCTTTCTTCTTTCTTTCCTCTCCCTTCCCTCCTGCGCAGCTCATTGCATTATGCTACGCAACTACAGCACAGGGGACTAAAGTACAAACGTGACCCCGAGCAAGCGAGGGGGTGGGGTAAAGGAAAGCAATTTTACTCTTAGCAACAATTTAGCAACAATTATTTCGAAAGAAAATTTCTATTTTATTTCGAAAGAAAATTTCCATCTTTAGCGACAATCATATCCTGGTCTCTCTGTGGTAGGAAGGTAGGTAGGTAGGTATATTCAACGTGGCTAGCCTGCGAAAGTCTGAGAGAGACTTGTTTCCAGCGGGGGCCACGGATGTTTTACCATCAACCCGCCGCAGCTACCAGAATTCCCTCACATTCCCGGTTCTGGTCGCCCTGGGCTTGAGTTACGGACAGCGACCAAACTGTCCAGCCTGGGATTTGAACCTCGGCCGTACAGAGACCTTTGGTTTACGAGTCAGTCGCCTTAACAACTCGGCCACACGCTGAGGGGCAGATCCAGGCTTGGAGTTTGGGGAGGGCCACTAAGAAGGAAATAAGGGGGTCTGAGGGCGTAGCCCCCAGGAAATTTTTTGCGGCGACACCCTTCAGACTCTCGGAAAACGTGGGAAACGCCCCTTTTACTTCATTTTAGATCATTAAGCTTATCACTTAATCTTCATTCCTCATGACATACAAACTGGAATTTTTGTGCAAATCCTAAAGGGCGATCAGTTAGGAAAGTAAGAGACCATCAAAAAAATGTTTATCATAAGCACCGGGTCGGGAATGTGTATCGCAAAAATAAGCTCCACAACCATGGAAATGAAAATTTTGCATAAAAAATGAAGTTTTTCTCAAATCCACGATTCAAAGAAATTTCAAAGTTACGTGAAAATCCCGTGAAATTTCCCATGGTAACTTCCCTCATTGGAGTAAGCAATCAAAGTTCTCTTCGCTTAATAAGTCACTTTCTAGAAGCTTCACTTGTATTCAAAAGTGTGTTCTTCCTCCAGTGATATTAAAAAGTGACATATCAACATTTTATAACTATCACAACAGAAGACACGAATCTTTATCAAAAGTCTTTCTCAGAACGAAATTTATCATAAAATAAACTTGAACAGCAAAGTTCACTGGACGATCCTGAATCACCGATATTTTGACAAAGTGATAGAGCAAATGATTTTCAGTCTCGACCTCACGCAATGAAATTTTGTTTAGAATTCAGATTCGTACATTTTCAAACCTCTGGATCAACAATAAATAGTTAGTCAGACGGGCTTGTCGTTAGCCGAATTATTGTGCAGCTGTGCTATGGTTATTTGTAGGTTGCTTTAGGAAGTAAAGGTTTAAAACTTATTCTTTTATCTATAAAAGACAATGGTTTTTACGAGAACTCTTACACTTTGGGGAAGCCATGGCCCCCCCGGCCCCCCACTAAATCCGCGACTGCACATGCTCAGCTTGTGCAATAAGAGTATCAAATCTCTAAAAAGTAATGGCAGCTCAACATGGCTTTCATGGGGCATGGTTTTCATCTCAATAAGTGGTCTTCAGGAGAAACGCGGAACATTGAAGGTGAAGTTGCAGTTTTCAGCGCCAAGCGCTGGGATCGCACAAATAGGTAGCTCAAAGGTGCTGTTGGAATTTGAACCCCGTCCGCCTGACTGTTCTGGCTGCAAAGTCAGTGGATTACAACATGGCGCCACAACACCTTCATTCAAAAATTTAGGTAATTCTGAGTCTGAATTCCTTGCTCCACAGACTTGCTCCAAGTCTTATTGTCATCCGTAATAAGTCTATGTGTTTGAATGACGAAATAGACTTGGGGCAAGTCTACTTGCTCCACGAAAGGAGATGACCAGCAATGACCAGCAGCTCCCAAATGCGAGCGTGCTAAATTAGGAATGGTCGATCACTACCTTATCTTTGCAGTAAGGAAAATAAATGCAAAGCGACTTTTAGATAAGCAAGTGAAAATGGTCGAAACACGTAGCCTTAGAAACTATGATAAGCAGCTATTCCTGGACGAGTTGTCAGCCATTGACTGGAACGAGACTCTTGCTCCAACTAAAGACGACCCTGATCTCATGGCATCGGTCTTTAATAGTGTTATCTCATCTCTTCTGGAGGTGCATGCACCACTAAAGCGTAGAAAAATAACAAGCCATCACGCTCCTTGGATTTCTGAAGAAATAAGAAACCTGATGAAGGAACGTGATTTAGCAAAAAAGAGGTCCGAGAAAGATGCTTCCTATTGGTCAGACTATAAGAGGTTGCGGAACAAAGTCACTTCTGAACTTCGTACCAGGGTACAGGAATACTAGCATAACCTTATTGATGAAACCCAAAATAATCCGAAAACTATGTGGAAAACAATAAATAAGGTTTTACATAAGAACTCAAATCACACTGTAACTCAAAGTATCATTTTTGAAGGCACAGAACTAAAATCACCTTCACAAATTTCAGAAGCTTTCAACAAAGATTTTACAACGGTTGGACCTAAGTTGGCGGAGAAAATAGAAATTCAGCCTTCCGATGACCCTTCCGATGACCTTGGAGATAAAACTGGAGGAACCAAATTTAAGCTATAGCCAGTAAGTGTACGGTATGTAGAACGTGCTATAAAAGCTCTGAATAACTCCAAGTCTCCTCGTGCTGACAGAATTCCCGTCAAAATACTGAAAGATGCCATAAACTCAGTGTCGAAACCACTGACACTGGTGTACAATGCATCTTTAGAAAGGGGTATTTTCCCCCAGATCTGGAAATTAGCCAGGGTAACACCTATTCATAAGGCGGGCACGAAAGCAGATGTAAACAACTACCGGCCTATCTCAGTGTTATGAGTTGTGTCGAGAATTTTAGAAAAGATTGTACACGATCAACTAATGGAGTTTCTAAAGGGACAAAACAGGCTTTGTTTGAACCAGTTTGCGTTCCAAAAAATGCATAGCACACTGACATGTCTATTGAATGTTATAGACCCGTGGTTCAAGAACACTGATGAGGGGAAAATAAACTTGAGTATCTTCCTTGATCGCAAGAAAGCATTCGATACCGTTGACCACAAAATCCTATTGTCAAAGTTGCGAGATTATGGTGCTGAGGGTACTTCCCACAGCTGGTTCACTTCTTATCTGACCAATAGGGAGCAGTTCTGTTATTTTGACGGATCCACTTCCCGCAAAAGCAGCTTTGAGTGTGGTATTCCGCAGGGCTCGTGTTTGGGACCCTTACTCTTCATATCATACATTAATGATTTTGAGAATTGTCTAAAAAGCACGATCCCAAATATGTATGCTGATGATACATGTGTGAATATCGCATCAGAAAACCTGAATGAACTTCTAACAGATTTGAAAAACGAGCTGGAAAATGTATCGAATTGGATGAGGATTAATAAACTAAGTTTGAATGCCAGCAAAAGTGAATATATGGTTATAGGCCACAGGCGACAACTAAATAAGATAGGTAATGATTTGCCAGATCTTGTCCTCAATCGTGAAGTTATCAAAAGGGTTGACAAGACAAAATACCTAGGGATCAACATCGACGAAAGCGCAGTACAAAGCTACCAAAAATAACCTGAAAGGGGGCTTGAGCTCCTTAAGAAAGCTGAAAAACATCCTTCTGCAAAGGAAACTTGATCAAGTTTACAAAGCTCTCTTTGAAAGCCATCTTCGCTACGGCCACATTGTTTGAGTGCTCTTTCCAACATCAAACTATCCCAATTGCAACGATTACAGACAAGGGCAAGGAAGCTAATAGCGAATGCCAAGTATAAGGACGCATGGGCTTGTAAATGGCTCTCTGCAAAGTCATTGATCTCCTTTGGCCGAGGAGTCATGACATATAAAATCTTGCATGATCTCTGTCCCGAGAATCTTCGCCATAAGTGCACTGAAAGATCCATGATTTCAGCGTATAGAGCCAGAAACCGTTAAAATATGCAAAGCGCAGTTTCTACTTCTCTGGTGTCAAAGACTGGAATGATATCCCTGACAACGTTCGAGAAAGAGATTCAATCGCTCGTTTTAGAACAGGTCTTAGAGATTATCTTTTGAGCCTTTCACAGGACCCAAACACGATCCCTTGGTAGAGCAGCAATAAATATTAAAATTTGTTCTTTCTTTTTCTCATATTATCTTTGAAGAAATATTGTCAGTACGTTATTAATTTGCTGAAGGGACCTCGTGTATAAACATTGATAAAATGAAATGAAAAATGAAATATGGCTAAGAAGCAGTATGGTTCCGAGAATCAAAGGTCTAGAATAAACAAGAACAGAAGGACATGCCAGCCCCCTCTGTCTATTTTTAAAGGTAGACTATGCCGAGAACTGCAAAGTAAATACCTTTTGATAATTGAACTCAGAATAATTCGAATTGGAATGGCCATAAAAAAGTTGGCCTTGGACATGAAAATAAACAAACAAACAAACAAACATACATACAAGAGAGACAATCTGAACTAACTTTCAAATTCAAGCTACAGTAAATCCCCGCGTACAAGAACCTACTTTTTTGAGAGCCAGGCTGAAATTCGTTCTTATTTCAAAGGTAGTAAGACTAATTTCAAGGTATAGAGGTTCTTATTTGAAGGGTGCCTCATGTAGTCCCCTAGAGAGTCTCGCAAAGATGATCAGCGGTATTATTTGTTTTGGAAGTTTTCTTATGGACCTAATAACTAATTGAGGAGGAGAATAGAACTTTCAAAGCCAACTGGGGCCACAATGACCTTAATAACAGCGATCAAAGATCAACTTTGCAACCCCTGAAATTAGAAACTATGTTTTGTCAAACTGAAACAGATTCTTAATTGCAAGGTACATAATTTAGGAAAAACAGCCTCTTATTTTGGTAGGTTCTTATATGCGGGGATTTACTGTACTGACGGTGCAAAAATAACTTATGGATAATTTTGTCACTCCTTAATATTCTACTATCAAGTAAGACAAAGATAGCGAAATCTTGTGTACACATGGTAGAAGACATAGAGCTTCAAGGCTCAAGTTTCCTACAATCCGTGGTGTCTAGCAGAGTTGTTGCAAACTGTAATTTATCAATGGAAGAAGAGGAAATTCAGAAAAGAGAGAAGGTCCAGTGATAGTATCGTTTCACTATGAGATTTAACTAGTATGTCTGCGCAAGAACATAAAAGTTCAAGGGATTGAGGACTTGGGTAAGATACAACGCAAGGCCTTGTGTCAAAGGCTCGACGCTTCGCTCAAGCATTAGGCTTTTGAGCTCGTAAGAGCAATGCTTGTGGAAGTAGCAATGGAACCGAGAGAAGAGAGAACCGAGAGAAAGAAGGAGAAAGAATGTTGCAGTACAGTTCCTGTCAGCAGGAAAGTCAAGGTTTTCACTAGGTCTTGGTCACTGCCAACGGCTTTGGACTGGATACTGTGACGAAATGTAAGAAAGAAAGTTCTCAAAAAGTGATTGTAAGTTCTTTGATTCATATTTGTAGTGTAGCAGAAAACTTATTCTATGTAGCAGGCTCTCAGGAGGCTTACAACCGATCGCGAATGACCCAGGAGAAATAATGAATATGAAAAAGGCAGCAACGGGAATCTTAATCTAACATATGAATACAATGCATATCCTAAATCGAACAATCATCTCCTAAAAGCCAAAAGCAGTGGGGCATCCTTAAATTATCAACGATCGCTTACTGGAGCTCTTCAACCTCAATGTCACACACACAGAAGTCAATCAGAAATCTAATTTGTTCCGACAAACTTTGCGCATTGTTTAACAAGAAGGGAGGGTGTAAGTGGTTTTGCTGTTCGTTCTTATGATATTTGTGGCAGCTACAAACGTGAGTGACCTAGTAAAATGACAAGAAAATCGTCGGTCCTAGTCAAGAGTTGAAAGCCGCTCATAAGATCTTTTCTTTTCTGAGATTAGCTTCAACATTACAAAGGTTCGTAATTCCGATGGGTTCTATAATCATCAGAATTCATTTCATTTTCACTTTATTATATTTTAACACAAAACTCTATCAGCTAAAGAAGAAAAATAACTATACAAATAGCTATTTACATATTTACGAAATCTTAGAAATTTGCTGGTCTTCCTAGGGATCGTGCTTCGGGAAGGATGCTAATTTTGCAAGAATTCCTTCAGCTTCCTTTTGAACACAGTAATCGTGGAAATCCTTCGTATTTCTAATGGGATTTCATTCCACGTCTTTGCACCAGAATAAAAAAAAACCGCTTTTGGAGAATTCTAGCTTCTGCCTTGGAGTGTCAAGATCTAACTGATTTTCTTATTCGATAGTTAGATATTTGAGATCTGGTAACAAGTCTCCCTCTTAAGTTGTTCGGGCAGAGACCATTCATTATTTTATAGATCATCACGGCCCTGTCAAATATTATTAAGTTTGAGACTGAAAGCCAGTTGCAAATCCACCCATCCTTCAATCTAGAGCTTTCTATTAGTGTTCGTGCTCTGGTTTGCAGACGCTGAAGATGATCAAGCCTTGTGTTTGACAAACTACCCCGGAGTTCATCACTGTATCTCAATGACTCTCGAGCAGGGCCTTGTCACCTGATCCAATTTTGTTTGGTAGTATGTTCTTTAATTTCCTGAATTTCCTCAGGGAAGAAAGGGCATTTTTAATTTTATCTTTGAAGTTCTTTTATTGCTCATTCCATGTAAGGTTTTCGTCCACTGTAACTCCAAGGTATTTAACTTTTTTGACCCGTTTGACTGGCCCTCCATTTATGTTTACCTCTAAAGGACCATAGATACGGTTTGTTTGACCCACAACCATGTATTCTGTTTTAACAGTGTTTAGACTAAGCTGCCATAACCATTCAGCAATATTGTCAACCTTAGTGTAGTGACAAGAAGAGCGCTTGTGACTGATAGGCAAAAATCACTCAGAATTACACTCATTTTGTCACAAGAATTTAAAAGTAGTCTTCTAAAAACATTAAGAAATTCTACTCATAGATCAATCATAGCGCTATCCGCAACATAGATCAATTCCAAATTAAGAACCCCTCTCAAGGTTGGCTAGAAGTTGCAGCGTGCACTTTGATATGAACTGAATCAAGCAGGGCATTTCGAACATACCCTTTTTATCAAGCAAGGAATACCAAGGCACAGGTTGTGGGTTCAAATCCTCCGTTGTAGCCATTGGACGTATCCTTTTCGAATCGGCCATGGATGAAATTGTCTATAATTCAACTATTTCACAATAAACTTTCCCATCCAGTCTTTTCTATAAATGTCTTATTGTTTCTCTACGGGATGCGTCAAACAAAGTTTACACGTTTGGCGGGCTGTGAAATAAATGGTAGAAGACCGATATTTGAAGCTGAAATGTTAAGCTATTAGTGAAAAGCTACCTTAGATGAGAAAATTTTATTTGGTAAAATGGGGTTAAAATCACACATCTTTAAGACCCAAAAAATGCCTGCCACAGGTTTGTATGGGAATCGAGAATTCCACATTCCACTTTGGTCCATGATTTATGTGACACTGAAATTTAAATTCAATGCAATCATTATTTTCAGAAATAGAATTTTAATTTCAATAGCATGTAAATCATGGACCACGATGGAGCGTGGAATTCTCGATTCCCGTCCGTGCAATTTTCAAACTTGAACTAGCCTTAGACTGATCGATTATGATTTTAGCTTGAATATCGGCTACACGCTTCTTATCATACAGCCCGCCAAACGTGTTAACTTTTTGATTCACCCGGTATAAGTAAAAATCTTTTCTCAATATCAAACACGTCTACTGAACAGCCACCTGAGTTGAGATTACTCATGATACAAACCATACACTGTTGCTACAGCAAACAGCTGATTACTCTGAAACGAGGCTGAAGCAAAATTGTCAGTCTTATCAGCCCATACACATCTACTTGCAATATTGACACATTGCCCGCCCATGCTGCCAATTTGCGCAGTAGCAACAAGCTTAAATCTATTCAAGTTCAACAGTTTTACTTTTTCTTTTATCTCTTCGACGATCTCTGCTATCAGTTTCTTGCACGTGATTGGCTCATAAGTAACACGTGATAATTTCTCATTTAGTATGTCTTGAATGATCTCTTTGATTTGTGTCGAGTTGAATCGCTTTCCTTCGATCGGTTCAGTTCGGTAAGTTGGAAGAAATTCCCGCTTGTTTCGTTGATATAGATTGTGTCGATCATCCATTGCCATCTTGACAGCAGTCATAAATGTTTTAAAATCAGAAGTCTTTTGTCCTGTGCAGTAGATATCGCTTCTCCTATTATTTCTCGAGTTATGTTGGATTACAAACGACTAAGACGAATTGTCCTTTGACCAGCCTAAGCCTTCCACAGAGCAACTCTTCCACAAAAAAACCATATGTATTTAACTGCGTACAACTAAATTGAAGGAAGACAAATCTGTAAGTTATTTCTTGTCTTCTAACAAATGAGTCAACTTGAAATCAAAAAGTAAACACGGCTGGAAATAAATGGTCTATAGGCCTAACGAAAATAACCAAGCCTTCCACAGAGCCAATCTGCTACAAAAACCGCTGTATCACTTGCACTAAACCATATTCAAGCCAACGAATCTGCTTCTTGTCCAGTAACGAAAGAGTCAACTGGAATTGGACGAATAAACACACATGGAAATAAAATTGGCCTAAGCATAGGCCAATGATATATTAAACTTTCAGGTAAACCTCTGAACAGCAATCTAAGTAACATTTTCACGACTGCATTATATGCTGTATATTCTATCAGATATTAAACAACCTCATGAGCAAAACAGACCACCTTTTTGCATTCTTCAATGAAACAGATATCTCCTAGCGAGGCAACCGCCTTATTAAGTAAGAATCGCTGCACCTGAAGTCAATGATATCCTTGTAGTTTTAAATGATCCTCACGGAGTTTTTGTGAAATCTCTGCACCACAGTTCACAAAAAACCATGATCTTTCTGGCGAAACCGTAGAGTCAGGCAATCAACATTTTATTGTACGACTGAAATATTAGACAATACATCTAATACCACAGTCAGATGGATACGAGGTTTCCCAGGTCAGTTTTTAAACCATTTGAATTACTCTATCTGTTTGGAAGAGATAAAACGATGCGCTTTGCATGAATAAATGAAGCAGTAATACTTTCTTGGAATATTCCAGGACATAGAATATGATGTCGTAATGTCAGAGGGGGCTTGCTGGAATATTCACTTTACATGCTCGGTTCATAAAATTCTTGGAGCCTTGAAAAATAAGTCAATCTGGATTATAACCGGATTGAGTGAAGATGATCCCCTTGAGAAGTCCGAGATCGCATTATCATGGTTATGTCAAGTGCCCTTGTGATAAATAAAGTTTCTCTGTTTTGAAAAATATCTTTCAGTGAGGCAACCAGCAGTCGGTGCTTAAATTGCTAAATATATTTCTTTCAGGTATTATCCCTAGTATCATGGACTCTCCCTCTGAATTTACTTTCGTCTGACCTATGAATTTACCTTCGTCTATTTGACTTAATCGTTTGCTATTCTTTCATCAATCGATCGCCGTATTGTATCACCTTCACTGTTTTATTGTTCAACTGTAACTTCAATTGTCTGGTTCGCTGACTGCACCAATGCTATTCCATCTATTTGTTTCATTCCATTGTATTCTATTGTTCTATTGTCCACATCTAGGATACAGTCCTACAGGTATCACCTGTCTCTCTTTCAGCACCTTCTTGTTGGATCCAAATATGGTCATAACAACAATAGAAGCACAATTTCTGTTTTGAATATGAACCAAATCTACATTAAGGCCCATTAAATTTCTCTTTGAAGACAGATTCTAAAAACCTCCGTATTTTCACTCCATTTCTTCCAGAAACATCTTTCACTCTAGCTTGTATCATACAATTAATCAACCACCTAGTCAACCATATGATGCAGTCACCCCTGCTCGTCAAAAATACCTGAATACAAGAATGAATGTTACTGTTGTCGTGGCAATTCTTTGATCAGTTCTTGAGTGACTTTCTGCAGCAAAATATTTTTTCAATTAATGTCAACAAACTCGAGATTTGAATCAATTTTTAATCGTTTCCACATTCAGAATTTCAAGAGTTTCTTTTTATGTCGATTGATCAATTGCTTTCCATCAAACAAAGTCCTCCTTGATTTGAATGATTCTTGATTCACGGTTGATTCTTGATTCTTGATTGATTCTTGATTCACGGTATATGGCTTCACGTTGTCCACCTTCAAGAACACTGTTTCTTCACCAGCATCTTTAATGAGAAAATTAATACAAATGCCTGTCAATCAACTTCTCTGTGTACCAAAATTCATGCCTTTAGGCCAATGTCTTTGATCTAAAAAGATGTCTCAGCTCCTTGTCTTTTTTACGTGATATTTCACACTGCTGGAAGTCACTGCCACAATACCAATATTTCCTCAATAACATTGGTTGCGTTATTCCAAGCAAAGTTGCTAAGATAAATGTACAGATTTCACAGAATCTTGCTGAGCCTTGCACTCTTCAGTTTCTTTCGTCAAAGCATACCTAGGCAATAACCTCTACCTAAACATACACTAGGCTGTCTCAAGTATCTTTCTTTCTGCTAAAAGATAACCAGATAAACTGCTTCCAAGTCAGTCTACATGGCAACAACATACTCTTTTCAGGGTTTGTAGTCATCAGAGCATAGCAAAGCAAGTTATATCGTTGCCTGTTGCCACCTTTATACCTTCATTCTAAGCTGTTCTTTGACTTTCAAGTCAAACCTTATAAACTTGCGAGAAACATATGACCACAGAATTAAGAAGTCATGATCAGAGATAGAAGAGTTCTTTGAAACAGTGTAAACCAAGCTCATGCAAGATTTAACTTCTGGTTTTAGAAACTCTGATAAACTGCAGCCACAGTCTTACGAAACTTTGTTTTTACAGCCGGTGTAAGAGAGTGGTTTTCAATATTAAAATCCACTATGTAGGGTTCCACTAGAGTCACCTTATCGTCCAAGCTATCGCAATAACAACAACGACAACAAGAACAACGTTTCGAAATTTTCAATTCAACTGAATGGCTTGCTAAAAAGCGGTGGTTGGAACGTCCATCTGTCTATCAACAACAACAACTACGAATACAAGGTGTCTCAAAAAATTGTTCGACGTTTGATTAAATATTGAAAAATAACTATCGGATGAACTGGCTCATGGAAAGGTAACCCTGTCCCTAAGATTTTCATATAATTTTAGAGACCAGAATCTTGCAAATCGGTTTAAAATTCATTGAGTTACGAACTCTCAAAGATAAAAAACATACGAGAGCTGAAACCAGAGACAACCAGATTGCTTGTAACGCAAAAAAGCTCGAACATCGAGGTACAAGGTTAGTCAGTGTCATACCTCTCTCTGATATCAGAGCAAACCAAATAAAAAAATCTCAAGTAATCTAATCCTTACAATCGTCATTGAGATTTGCTTAAGATTGCATGTTGCCAAAAACAGCAGTTTAAAAACTGGCGACGGAATGAATCTTTTTCCTCAAGTTAGTCCTATGCTTGAAGGTTAGGTTATCGAAAACCTGCCCACGTCCCATTTGGTTTGCCCTGAAACAATTGAGAAACAACAGAAACGATTGACCATGGGACTCTTACAAAAAATGCCATAGAAGTCTCTAGTTTCAGTTTTCGCATAAATGTAAACTTCAAAGACTTATAACCCCATGGACTTGTAACAAGTCTCTCTTGCGAAAAAATAGGAGAAGGAAAAAAAGCGAGAGAGACTTGTAATACTTGGCATGCTCATTAATACTCATGAGCTATCGAGCCTTGCTTTTATTTTCAAAATGACGGGGTTGTTTTCAACTGTTTAATCGAAGCTTCAGTCGGCCATTGTCAAAGAACATCGCAGAGCCTTGCTTTGATGTATCATTGTCCTTTCTAAGCATATGATTGGATATTGGCCTTTTGTAAAAGGATGCCGACTGGACAGAACCCTGTCCAGCCAACGACCCAGGATACCAAGTATTACAAGTCTCTCTCGCTTTCATATCTTCTCCCGTTTTTGCCGCGAGAGAGACTTGTAGCAAGTCCAATAACTCCATGACTTTTTAGCGGATTTGCAAGATTCTGATGTCAAAAAATAATTTAAAATCTCAGGAGATGGACTACTTAGCCAAGTGCCCATTCAGCGTATAGTTATTTTTTAGTATTTAATCGAATGTCGAACAATTTTTTGAGATACCCTGTAGGTAGTTAGTGTACGGTTCCACTTCATGCTTATTTTCGATACATAATATCATGACCAAACAGGAATAAACATTTGAGTTATTTTTCAAGACAGCCAAAGGGGCATATAACATTTTGAACCTATGCAAGCGTGTGGATATGCCTTGTTGACACAGGTTTGATTTTTTTAGCAACATTCCTCTTCACAAGGATATCATTTCGCAATGAAGTGGAGGGTGGATAGACTTATTCCAATTAATTCAGTGAAATTCATCCAACTAGTGGAACTTACAGTACTTCTGCTCTCTCTATACGATATCTGACTGGTTTGACTGTCACCTTCCACAGAATGGAGTTCGTTTTGTCGCTCTTATACTTTCTCAGTAAAATTAACATAAATAACCTCGACCAGGGACTATTCCAGAGCTCACTGTTTCACAAGGAACGACTTTTACCATAAGAAAGTAAACTTTTTTGCAAGAAAGGTAAACAAACATTTTCTAAACTTCCAAAGAGACTTGGACTTACCCAAGTCTCTCCCGTGTCTGTGCCTACAAATTCTGCCACCTTTAAGTTACCACTGCGTTGGAGAGAAGGTAAGCCTCTGCGAAGAAGGGAGGAAAACAAAAGCGGGAGAAAAGTGGGAGAGATTTGTATTATTGCCTGCCTCATGAATAATCAAAAAGGTAGCCTAAATTCTAGGAATCTTTTAGGATCACGGGGGGGGGGGGGGGGCGTAGTTCAGGCCGAGAGACAATGGCAATGACAATAGTGATTGATATAAGAAGAACCCAAGAACGCCAGAAAGCTCGCCACGGTTTCTTTTATTCGAGATTCAGGCCCCGTCCACACGTATACGTTTATGTCTGTAAACGCATACATTCTTATACGTTTACACCTTCCGTCCACACGTAAACGGCGTTTCAAGTTATCCTAAACGCATACATTCGAAAACGCTTTCCAAAGTGGATACTTTTGAAAACGCTGTTTTCACGTCTCCGTGTGGACGGTCGTAAACGCATACTTTCGTAAACGGTGACGTCACAGACTTCATATTCACCAATCATTTGCAGTTTTTTTTCAACATTGTTTTTGCGTTTTCATGTGGACGGTCGTAAACGCATACTTTTGTAAGCGATGACGTCATAGATTTCATGCTCATCATTCATTTCCCATTGTTTTGGCGTTTACGTGTGGACAGGCTAAAACGCTCAGTGGATCAGTGTAGACGGAAAACATTCTATGCGTTTACAAAACGTAAACGTATACGTGTGGACGGGGCCTCAATGCCCTTCTTGGTTTCTATGCGAATTGAAAAATCTGAGAAGGTTTGTTTACGCATTTCAAGTCACAAGTCATCACTCAAGGGAAGTTTCTCTATCATACTACTTTTTGCATTCATTGTAGGAAAACATGTGAAATCGAGGCTCCCTCTCTTTGAAGTTTGAACTTTGACATTTGTCATATAACTTTAATTGATTACGAAATTGAATCTGAAATTTGGACACAGCAAGAAAGGAAGTTTTTTCTTTGGAATTTATCTCTACGAACAAATTTACCTCATACATTTATCGAATTCATTTTATTTTATTTACTATCGAAGGAAGAACTCTACATTTATATCGATTGGAAACTTATTGGATTTACTCGACTTATTGTAGAGAATTGTTGCTGTGTTTATTTGTTTGTTGTTGTGGGTGACAGAGTTGATATCTGTGGTGAAATTCAGGTGACGAAGTTTTGATTTGTTTTCTTTTCTCATTTGATTAAATTTTACAGTCCTCTCGAACTTACAAAATTGAACACAATAAATTGTGTGATTCTAAGCCTGTGTACCCCAGGGTGGTTTCTTACCTTTGGGCCCGAATTTTGAATCTAAACAGGTTTTCTAAAATTCATGGCACAACAGGTCTTCCTGGTGTGTGATAGGTTACCAAATTTAAAGAAGGTTTCATCAAAAGATTTTATCTCCTGACTTGAAGTCACGCATCCCCGCCTGAAGAAAACAATACCTTCTTTTCTTAAAGCAAAATGCTCGACTGCTATTGGTCAAAAAAGGTGGGCAGATACAGTGACCTCGTTCCCAGCTGGCACTATACAAGTCTCTTCTGCTTTGTCCCTCTCTCTTTCGCATAGGTCACTATTTTGCTTTTTGAAGCGGAAGAGACTTGGGAAAGTCCACAAGACACTAAACCCAACTTAAAGTAAACAAAGTTCTGCATCTTTTCCAAGGATCAAGTTCAGATCGCTAATCTCTTTCGAATGATGTCACATTTGCATCATTTGGGAAATATATGATAGTTTTATGGCCAACAACCATTCAACGCTACAAGATAGTTTGACGTACTTTAATCGCTACAATAGCAACAACAACAAAATCAGCAACAACAACAACAACAACCAGCGAAAATCAGAGGGACCTGGGACCTATGTAATGAATCAATTTATATCCAGCTACCTCCGAATCATGTCAAGGTCCATCATCAACAACTCGTTAACTCTTTAACACATGAGATTTTCTTCTACAGAACGCATTATAAATTCTAACCGACAACTGAACTGTAAGCCTGAGTTTACAGATAAAGATTTTAAGACTTCTAAAAAGATAGATTTAGCATCTGAACGAGAGTTAAATAAAATCTGTTTTCTCATTTTGAACAATGAAGCATCATAAATTTTAAAATCGTATCAATTCAAAGATGATTAATAATAAACCTATTTGATAAATTGTCAAATTTAGGCTAAAAAGCATTGAAAATAACGGCTATGAATATTCAAATTAGCGAAACCTAAAATTGGATTTGCTAATAAAGTCAATTTTGTGATTTAACTTGAAATAAATCTTTTCATGGACCACAGTAGAATTTCCGAATAAAACTCCATGAAAATTAGAATTAGGATACTTTCCGGTTTAGTTCGTAGATGAGAGCATCCTTGTTTCCAAACGCGAATAAAGGTAATCGTTTGATGGTATAATTTTAATGATATAATTTTAATGATATTTAGCTCGTCGTTTGAATGGAATTTGCGTAAATCAATAAATTAAACCATTAAAACTTCCTTTGAGCATTGTTAAACTCGGTTAACCCTAAACGATATTTACAATGTTTCCACTTGTTCAAAGAACCAATTATACGCATAAAAGAATATTTCTTAGTTGAAGTTTGTCGTGCGAAGCGAATTTTTCGGCAAAAAAATGAAGAAATTGTTGGAATTTAATTATTTGCAGAGAGAAAAGGACTAGCCAGCGAAAATTTCGCGCCGGTAGGAATCAAACTGCGCATGCCTAAGCTCGAAAAAATTCGCTTTGCGTGAAAAAATTGGCACTGTTGAAAACAGGCATACTCATGTGCGAGCTACTTCATTCATTCATTCATTCATTCATTCATTCATTTATTTATTTATTCATTCATTCATTCATTCACTCATTCACTTATCTATTTGTTCTATCGTCCCATCAATTAATCAATCAATCAATCAATCAATTGTTTGATTAACATCATTTACCGGGTGAGTCAGAAAAAACATGAGGCTATCAACAAGCCAAATTTTCTTGAAAACAGTTACATCGGGTCTGTTGAAGTTTTATGTTACAGTACCGGGTGAATCAAAAAATGTTTACGGCTTTAGTGGACTGCGAAATAAAAAGTATGTGACCAATGCAAAACTAAAATGTTAATTAATCTGTCAAAGGCTAACTTAGATGAGAAAATGGGATTCATAATGAAACAGTGGAAAGCTTGGCCCTATTCTCTTCAATCATCAATGGGATTATGATGGAATCACGGCTTCGAATCTCAGTCCCGTGGAGTGTTTTCAATTCTTCAATCGAATCGAAAATTCTACCACATTTACATCATAACAATAGCAATTCACATATCTCGTAATCTGATTGGTACTGGAGGAATTGCGAAGTTTGAGCCTAAAAAGGCCCAGGTTTTTTTCAGAGTAATACTGTGAGTCTCTATTGACCGAAGCGCCATCATCAAGTCAAAGAGCAGAGGGAAACAAGAGAAGCTTCGTCATAAGTCTATCTAAGACCCAACAGTTAGAGAAATGCATGTATGGAAATCAAAAATTCCACATTTCATCATGTTCCATTATTTACGTGGCATCGAAGTTCACATTGCATGTTTCAGAAATAAAATTTGAACTTTGATAGCAACCAAATCATGGACCAGAATGGAACGAGGAATCCTTGTTCCCAAACATGCCGCTCAGGAGCATTTTCCTTATTTGTGGGCCTAAATGATTAGTGACTTTATCAAACAAAATTTCCTCATTTCCGTTAGCCTTTGACTGATCAATTAAAATATTACTCTTGAATATCGGTCACATACCGGATGAGTTAGAAACAGTTAGAAAAATGCATGTATGGAACTGTTGTGTTGGAATTAATTTGTGTTGGAATTAATTAGCTATCTACATTAGCTATCTTTTAGTATCCAACGATAAATAAATTAATAATGATAATAATGAATGAGTTAAAAAAAGTTCAGCCGTTGGGGGGGGGGGGTTTGTTTGTTTGTTTTCAATTTGTTTTGAGTGGGCTTGTCAGGATTCCTAGCTACTGAAAGCTAATTCAGGCCCACCGTGCATGCCGCCTCCAGGCATGGGACCCCTAGTTTAACGTCCCTTCCGAAGGACGACGAGATGAGTTGTGACGTCAGGCCTCAGAGGTCACCCATCCGAAATCTGACCTCACTCGACCAAGCTTAACTTCAGTCACCTGACGAAGACTGTATAAGCCACTCGGCCACTCACCCCGGGGGGCTATGGAATGAAAAGTATGTGGGCGATATTCAAAACTAACATGTTAACCTATCAGTCAAAGGCTCACTAAGGGTTGGTATGGGAATAGTGATATCCACGTTCCATTCTGGTCCATGATTTATATGACAGTGAAGTTTACATTCAATGCTATTGTCAGTTTCAGAAATTGAATTTTAATGTCAATAGTAAGTAAATCATGGACCAGAATGGAATATTTAATTCTTGATCCCAAAACCTGCTCCTTCCAGCTCTTTCCTAATTTCTGGGTCTAAATGATGAGTGATTTTAACAAACAAAATTTTCTCATCTAAGTTAAGCCTTTGACTGATAAGTTAACTTGTTAATTTTGAATACTTTTTATTCGATATCCCGCCAAACGCGTATACTTTTTTTTTGACTCACCTGGTAGAAAGATTAAATCAACGTCAGGAATTTAATTTGCTAACATTTGTCATTTCCTTCCATGTTCATCTGTGATTTGTGACATCGCAATTTTGTTGAAAAGGTATCGCTCTTGCGAGAATTTTCTGCCCTCTCACAAATAACTGGTCCCCTTTAGGCGTATTTATAAAGATACACGTTTTTTATAAGAAACTGTATTATACAAAGATAGCCGAAATTTTAAGAAACTCTAGTACTATGTCTGGCGAGTATCAAGAAACTTTTTAAAGTTAAAAGCATGAATTTTATAGCAAATAGATCGTGGAACCTTTATTCTTTTGCAATATCAACTAACCATTTGTGTTTTCATCATGACAGAAATAGTTTATTCCTTTATTCTGTTTTAAATGTCAAGAAACATTTCTGCAGCAGTGTTATCGACAACATTGACAATTCATGCATTCAAAAAATAAGAAACCAATTGAGAAACTTTTAGTACTAAAATGGACAAAATTTCATGGTAAATAAAGAAATGTTCAGTACAATGGCCTGGGCCTGATCCAAGTTTCTTATAAAAACAAGACGTGCAGTTATTTTTCTGTGCTGTAACACAATGCATGCCTTGTTTCAATCTTTCATGAGCAAAACAGAAATCTTTCATGGTTTATTTGAAGTGCACGACTGTATGAACATGAATCTTTTCAGATATCCAAATATCACAAAACATGTTACATTCTACTATACTTTCCTCGCACTCTACGACAAATTTGTCGCTGCTCCTTTCTAAATGATCAAATCACGTGACATTTACACATCAAGGACGAGAAGAAATTAAATCAAAACAAAGATACAACAGAATAAAAAACGCACGAATTCCAAGTCCGATTACACCACAAGGAAGCATGCGAAAATAAACACAAAGTAGGTTTAAAAGAGGAGAAAAACTCGGCACATCTTCATTATGTAATCCATGTGCACGAGGGGAAATCGCAATTTTCTTACTAACAGTTTTAAAGAATCAAGTTCAGGGTGAAGACTCCGATTAAATCCAGACATAGCTCTAGTCTCGCCAAGACACGCAACTAGTGGCGGGTTGGTGACCTTTATTTTGGGCCTAATGATTCCAGACTAATGATCATGTATGTGGTAAGTAGAGATGGCGTCTGATGTCGTGCTGCACGGAAAAGGAGAGGAGAACAAGTATCTGTGCTGTACGCACGTAAACACAAATACATATGAACTGGCAAACGATAGTTGTGAAGAGAGTTGGATGGTTGGACCCCGACCACTAGACAGCAGCCAGCCCCAATCCCATCACAGAAAAGACAAGTATCTCATCAGATCAAAAAGGGTTTCAGGTGCGGTTACAAGGATATTTTGCGCAATAAATAAAGGATTTTCGACTCAGAGCGTTAATTTATCCAGGCCATCCAAACGAGATAAGTCTTCTTCTGAGACGCCTGTAGTTCGTTTCTAATTTCTCAAAATAACTCAAGCCTTCGTTGCTGAAATGACTGTACTTGGAGCTTGATGACTTCATGTCCTTTTCGGCACTTGCAGCCATTCAAAATCTATCTGCAGTTTGAGCATGAGCGATAGGACACCCAGTGTGTAGCAGTTTGAAATTTATACCAGTAGCGAGCTACCTTAACTGTTTGTTTCTTGTTGTTTGAACTTATCTTTACTTAGTATACAATCACCTTTCACTGTTTCGTTGTTTGGTTGTTTCGTAATTGTGAAATTTTCAGTAGTTAGCCACCTTAAGTGCAGATCCACCTTAATCGTAAAGCTACATAAAGGTGGATCTGCACTTAAAGGGAGTGCAAAGATCAGCATGCTTTGCAGGAAATGAGCGACTTGCTCTACGCACCTTCCAGAATAACTGACTTTATGGAATTCACGAAAATAAAACGATGGCACAGGCTACCGTCTTTGTACTCCCTTTAAGCGGCTCACCACTGAAAATTTCAAAATAACGAAACAGTGAAAGGTGGTTGCATACCAAGTAAAAATAAGTTCAAAAACACAAAAAAACAATATGTTAAGGAGGGTCGCTAGGGTGCCGGCGGTGGTAATAGGACACTTAAGGGAAACTGAATTTTTAGACAAGAAAAATACATCGCAGACAAAAACTAAAATCATCCAGTAAAAGAGCAGCCCTTTTAGCATATTTTTTCAAAGACTTTTGGTTTCGACTTTGCCTGATCCGCCTTTGAGGTCGATGTTTCTCCTGCTGAGCTCGGCGGTGGTTTTCGGACACCGGCGGTGGTTTTTGGACGGTAAGTTAAGATTGCAGAGTATGCCAAGAAATCGTTTCTTTTAATTTATGCTATGGAATCATTCATTCAATGGACTTATCTGCTTAGCTTGATGTACTCTGAAAAACTGCAACCTTTTGTCTTTGCTTTTTTTATAACAAAACCTACAGGACACGCAAAACAACAAAATTTAACAGAGAATAAATTCTTGGATTTTCCAAAATGAGATATTAGTATCACTTGCACTTCACTAATATTATTAAAAGCGAACTGCATTAACAAAAGCAGGTTCACCCTACATGTCTTAAAGCAAAATGAAAACAGTTCTTGTCAGTTGAGTGAGTTCACCATTACTTTTCACTGGGGATGCGTTGGTTTTAAACCAAATTCAGTTATACTCTAATTTGAAAATTTCACAGAAGATGTTTTAGTATGAAGAATCATTTTACGCCAATTTGTACCATTTCAGAATAATTAGATGTCAGTGCAAAATTGTATTCTTCTGAATGAAAGAAATGGACAAGTTACCCGAAGAGGTCAACGACCTTACCCCAGCTAGTGCTAATGTATACTTTATCAAATAGCAGACAAAACTTTGATTTAAAGTATCAGATCGGATGCCCAAGCATAAAATGCATGTTAATTTGCTTTTTTGCACAAAAGATTTACTTTTTGTTTGCGAAAACAATCGCTGTGGGCAAAGAACTCGCAAGGCATCTTCGAGCTCGACTAACCATTCTCTTCCAGGGATGATTTGCAGGGTATCCGAAAACCACCACCGTGACCATTTCAGGGCAATCGAAAAAAAAACGCTGCCCCCTTTAGTGGGAGGTTTTCAAGTTTCAGCCACCTCCCTATATTTCGGTCTCATGTACGACATTCTATTTCTTTGGTTTATTTGAAATTCTTGACTCTTTCTGCCACAAATTCAAAGCTTCTTATTAAGATGCAACTTTCTGAGCGACAATTTCCTTACTGCAATCATGCTGCGAAGGTATTAACAGTGACTTGTGTGATCGCATTTTGCATTCAAGAGGGCCTCCCCTGGGGATGTTTACTATGCAAACTGGTAGAATATAATGCAAACAACCATCTGCACCTATTAAAAGTTATAGCGAATACGATTTACCCCTCAGTTTCTTAGGTTTATTCAAAAGTGGTCGATTACCACCGCCGTCCGATTACCCCCGCCGACACCCTAGCGATAAAAATTTCAAACAACCACACACCGGGTGTCCTGTCGCTCAAGGTTTGAGTTTAGTCGTTCCTAATTGTCACTTCTCTAAATGCGCAAAAGGATGGTAGCCTAGACTATGCAGGCAACATTTTAGTGCTTAGAGATTTTTCTTTGTGAAAACAAAAAGATTTTTGCATGATATCTGCAACATTTCAGGGAAAGATTTGCAGTGACTGGAGAGACCACGGATAAAATACCTGACAAGTCTGCGCACATGGATGGCAGAACATGTATCAGAAGGCCAAGAAGGAGCGTGAAAGAGCAAGAACTGCTGAAGACAACAAAAGAAAGAAGGCTGTGGAAAGATATGAAGCACATGGCACATAAAGAGAGAGAGACAAGGTCCTAAACCAATACTAGTCAAAATTTATAGTGTCACCCGAAAGCCATCAAATTGATCACAAAAATGATAAAAAATATTGCAAACAGTTCTCGTGCTTGGATTCATTACATTTATGACTTGATCCATTTATGGTTAAAGGTTTAGGGGCTAATCCATACTAGGATTAATCTGAATCCGAGATGTATGTTCCGACTGAATAATGTGGACTGTTGTAACGTAGCGACACGCAAAATTTGATTCAATAATGTTTCCAAAAGCATGTTTTAAGATTCCAGCACTGCGGGTAAAATGTCATTACTCATAGCAAGGATCAAGGGTCACGTGAAGGCCCAATGCCCGAAATGGTAACAGTTCACCTGATAAGTGACCCTAGAATTGATAATAGGGACAGGGTTAGGAGTTAGGGTTCTTAGAATGGTCAGCGAAGACATATGCTAATCCAAAGATATTTGGCATGGAATAGTTTCAAAATGCTATGCGATCAAACTGATCTCCACATTAGGTGTAGCAGTAAATTCACAACACCGAAACAGCTCGCTAAACCATTTCTACTAAGTTTATCTCTCAAAATTTATCTGTCGTTGTTTCTCATGAATAGCAAACAGCACTCTCACAGTGGATTTCTAATCCATGAGTTACGAGTTACAAGTTACGAGTTACGAGTTGAAATTCCATAATATGAGTTACATTTTATGCCATGAGTTACAAGTTACGAGTTACATTTATTTCACGAGTTACATTTTATACCATAAGTTACAAGTTACGAGTTACATGTATTTTACGAGCTTCTTCTTATACTACGAGTTACAAGTTACGAGTTACATGTATTTTGCGAGTTAAATATTATGTTAAGAGTTACGAGTTACATGCACTTTACGACTTAAATCTTACGAGTTCTACGAGTTACTCTCGAGCACCGAATGAGCGGGGGTCTTGAGTAACTCGTAGAATCTTAGAAGAATCGGGGAGCTGGAAATTGTTCGATATGATTATCATCGTGGGGGTTGGAACAGTCGGAGGGGGTGGAAGTTGGAAAAATTGGAAATCCTTTTGTGTGCATGTTCACTATATTCACAACCATCTCAATTTTTCAAAGAATTTACAAAAAAGGGGGCTGGAATGAAATGGGTGTTTGAAAATCTTTCAAAACTTAGTAAGTGGGGGAAGGGGGCGAGAGTACATGTATTTTCAAAAGTTAATTCTCATGTTGCGAGTTACAAGTTGCAACTTCCTAGTTTCTTTCATTTTGCGAGTCATCATTGATATCAAAGGAAATAATATATGATAGATGATTAGATAATTATTGAAAGATGGTGTTAGGGGGTATTTGCGGCAAATTCTTTGAGTAAATGAGGGCTGGAATAAGTAGAGTATGTGCTTTTTAATGAGTAGAGCAGAAGATGTGAACTTGTAATAAGAACAAGGCTGTCGTGGGTCTGGCACCTAGGGTAATGGAACCTTAATTTCACATGAAAAGAGTCTTCTCTTTGGTACTAAAATGTCCTTGATTTGTTTCTTACTGGGACAGCCCGATAAAGAATCCATTCTTTGCCAGAATTTTTTCTTTTGACTTAAGAAAGCCGATTTTCTGCTCAGTTATGGCCGATTTTTGCAAATATTTCCCATGTTGCTTCCAGCCCCCTGTCTCCTACGCCAAAAGTCTTTTATCTTTGAGCATGCCTATGTGCATGAATTGTAAAGCTTCTCCAATTCTCCTGATACGTTGCTTGGCATATACTATAACCTCAACGGGACTTCATGCTTTGTCTCGTCTCTGCCATCCTCAGTGCCATAACTTCTTCCCGACGAGTTTCTTCCTCATTTCAAAAAGTAGACAACTTTGGGGCGTGTTGATACCATAACATTACCGATGTGTACTGTGTTGGAAAAGTGGCTCCTCCGTGACCAGGAGCCGTAGCTCCTGTTGTGCGAATGTGAATCCAAAATGTGTTTTCGTTGACTAAGGCGAGGGGCAAATCACTTCTCAAAATAGCGTACGTGATTTTGGAATCACATGATTTTTTCTGTGATATTTTCTGTGATTTTAGTGATTTTTCGTGTGATTTTTCAGTAATTTTTCAGTGATTTGTGGTTTTTGTGCTTTTTGCATGTGATTTATTCGTGATTTTGTGATTTTTGTATGTGAATTTTTTTGTGATTTCAAGGAAAATGTAAGAAAAAAAGTAAGTGATTTGCCCCTCGGGCGAAGAGCCATTCGAACTTATTCTAGCGTGCTCCCTGTGCTGGGTTTGCGTTTGTCATATTACTGATATTTGGCACGCATTATTTCTTCCCATGGTATTAGTACGCCGTTTTCCTTTACTTTAATTGGTATTTGTTTCTTATCAATAGAACTTCCCAATTTTCTTTCGTTATCGCATTTGAGAAGGATTTCGTGTTTGGCACTCTGCCCTTCCAAAATAAACGTTTTTTTATTGAAAACTAGGATCGGGCCATTGTAGTAAAAGTTTCTTGATATAACATGAAATTGTTTTAATTTTGATAAAAGTTTCTTATTGGTTTCTTGTTTTTTGATCGCAGAATTACCAATGTGGCCGCTAATACTGCTGCAGATACGTTTCTTGACTCTTAAAACATCATAAGAAATAAACAGTGCTCTGTTATCTTAAAAGCACAAATGGTCAGTCAATACGAGAGCAAATCACTGATTTTGTTTTGTACACCTTCCTTGAAATCACAAAAAAATCACATGGAAGGTCACAAAATCACAAAAAAATCACATACAAAAATCACACAGTCACAAAAAAATCACAAGCAAAAGCATCAAAATCATAAATCATTGAAAAATTACTAAATAATCACAAGAAAAAAATCACTAAAAATCACCAAAATCACAAAAAATCACAGAAAAAATCATGTGATTCTAAACTCACAAAAATCACGTACGCTATTTTGAGAAGTGATTTGCCTCTCGAGTCAATATTGCTCAAGAATAAAGGTTCAACGATATATTTGCTACTATATCCACGCTTTCAACTTTTAAAAGCTTCTTGATACTTCTCAGACACAGAGCTAGAGTTTCTTAAAACCTTTGCCATCTTAGTACTAGCTTATTATAAGCCAGTTTCTCATAAAAAAGTGTATTCTGCAAAAAGTAGAGTGGTTGATGGAGAAGTAGGGGTTGTGGATACATTGGAAAAGCGATTATTAAAACTACTTTCACAATGCTACCTATCATAAAAATACAGTATAAAGAAACTAAGTTTATGACCACTGAAAAAGATATTTTTGATGATGGAGTCAGAAAAAATTTATCTTTAAGAAAAATAAAATCACAAAATAATCCCATGAAAGTTAACCTAACATTGCCTCCCTCTACAGCCTCCTTTACACCCTTAAAAGAATTGTTTGTTTAATGTCTGCCATAGCTACATTTAGTTCAAAATCCTCCCCTGTGGAATGTCCCATTGATTTTCTTCGGGGCGTCCGGGGCCCTCGAGCACTTAGGATGACTGGGCGTAAAATATCACAAGATAGTTTAGTCCTAAGCAAGCTTACTGTAGCTGAGCAGCTCTCATTTTGTTTTTAAGCCAGTTGTTGTGCGAGATTATTCACAAAATGCTTGCACTGATCACCCATTCCTCCATTTGTACCCAAAAGTTCCTTTCTCCACTGTCATATTTGCCTCAAATTCTTGTATGTTATTACTAGTATGCTATTACGTGAATGCTATGGTATGGTAAGTTCTGTTTCAATAAGAGCTTCAAATTTTGTTGGTGATGTTATTTTATGTTAACTCGTAACTCGTAAAATAAAAAGTAACTCTTAAAATAAAAGGAACTCGCAACTCGTAACTCGTAAAATAAAAAGTTACTTGCAAAATAAAAGGAACTCGCAACTGGTAACTCGTAAAATAAAAAGTAACTCGTAAAATAAAAGGAACTCGCAACTCGTAACTCGTAAAACAAAAACTAACTCGTAAAATAAAAGGAACTCGCAACTCGTAACTCATAAATTAAAATGTAACTCGTAAAATAAAAGCAACTCGTAAAATAAAAAGTAACTCGTACAATAAAAGGAACTCGCAACTCGTAACTCATAAATTAAAACTAACTCGTAACTCGTAACTCGTAACTCGTAACTCATAGTTTAGTAAACCACCACACTCACACCACTACCACATAAAGTATTTTGGTTATTCTCTTGAAATGTTCTTCCCAAACCATCCCTCGCTCTGCTCAAATGAAAGCGAACAAATAAAGACGAATGATGCAACACGACATTTGAAGGAAACGAGGCATGCAAGATAGACCATGGCGGTGCTACAGCAGTGGTAAAATCCTCCAACTTAGCTGCTAGAACAGTCTGGTGGACTAGGTTAGATCCCAAAGAGAACCCCATCAACTGAGCGTCCATAACAAGGTGTCGCAAACTCGATTAGGCCTTCTGTGCTTCTGCCCTCTGCCTTTCCAGCACTTGGCGCTCTTCTCGAATATTTCCACAATGAAAAGGAAAACGTAGGCAAACGCATTTGAAGAAAGCCAAAGCAGTACAAAGACGAATCTCGAAGAATAAAACCTTGCTGGTTTTCTCATTTGAAAATAAATCAAATCTTGCTTTTTCATTGTTTACATTCGGGCAATATTACCTTTTTCCGTCTTCATCCAACTTTAATTCAAATTTTATCCTCAGATCACGATTTGTAAAAAGGGAAATTACAATACGAAGAATGCTACCTTGTTGGTTCACTTTTTCTTGACTTTCTTGCTTTCTTTGATTTCTTATGGTCTTCTTCTGGAAGCTGTTGGAATACAAGGAGAATTAATTTCAACGAAATCGTAAAAAACACAGTAAAAGCTTGAAAGCCTGTCAAAAGTTTGCAACAACTTAGTTCATTTCATTTTGTTTTGCGAAATTTCCCGAAGGGCCAAATCACTACAAAAATCTCATACAAGTTCGTAAAAACCCAAAAAATCTTCTCAATCCCCATAAATCTCGAAAAATCTTGGAGATCTCAAAATCCTAGAAATCTCCAAGAAATCAACCAAATTCTCACTAAAATATTTTGATAATTCTTTGAACATCTCAGAACTTTAAAAAAAGCTTACAAACCTTGAAATTCTTTACGAAACTCTTGAAAATCTCATCTCAACAACAAGATGCTATGGCAAACGCTTAAACAATTAACATGTTTTTTGCGTAAGGGGAACATACATCCCGAAAAGTTGAGCTTTTTGACAGGGTAGACTTATCATTTGTTTTTATCCTCTAAGATAAGTTTGATACTTCTATGTGAATTGTGCATAGTACACCTTTATCAGCTGCAAATTAGACATTTCTTGTTTTAACCCACAGTGAAACAAGATGATTATAGTGTCGATGATGATGATGATGATGATGATGATGATGATGATGATGATGATGATGATGGTGGTGGTGGTGGTGGTGGTCGTGGTGGTCGTGGTGGTGGTGGTGGTGGTGGTGGTGGTGGTCGTCGTCGTCGTCGTCGTGGTGATGGTGGTGGTGGTGGTCGTGGTGGTGGTGGTGGTGGTGGTCGTCGTCGTGGTGGTGGTGGTGGTGGTGGTCGTCGTCGTCGCGGTGATGGTGGTCGCGGTGGTGATGGTGGTCGTGGTGGTGATGGTGGTCGTGGTGGTTGCGGTGGTGGTGGTGGTCGTCGTCGCCGTGGTGATGGTGATGGTGATGGTGTTGGTGGTGATGGTGATGATGATGATAGTGGTGTTGGCGATGATGCTGATGATGAAGGGGATTGTTTTAAAATAATCGAAATGGATAAACAATACCGAAATGTATCTATGGGAAGAAGTAACTGAAATGTGCCCCAAGGACTTTAGGCAGTCATTTTAATTATTGTGTGGGGAGGGACACAGGGAGCAGGGCGCCCCCAATTTTGTGAAAGAGCCTTATTCTCAACCTGTTTAAGGACCAATAGTGTCCCTCTAGTACCGAAAAGTGCCCTTCTCAGAGCTGCCCCCTCTACTGCTTCCTAGATCATTGATTTAAAAGCGCACTGTACCTTGTTATCAAACAATGTCATGATAAGCGAACTCCGAAAAAATAATCTGAAGCATCTGCAAATTTCACAAAACTTCACACTGGCAGCTGTGAAAATGTTTTGAATCAATCTCTAACCGTGAGAATATCCTCCATAAAACTTTGCTGTTCGGTATCATGGAACAGCGGGGTGCTTTCTCCAAAATAGCCGCCTTTTCTCATCACTTTTAATGAATTTCCATCTCAAAGTCGTAATCAAAATGCGTTGACTTTGAATCAAATTTGGGTAGGCTTTGTTCAAAGTAACGTTTAAAGGGTCTGTTTTAACCAGCATTCCTTGCACGCGCTATCTCTTCGTTGGCCTTTTTTGTCACCGTTAGGCAATGGTGATAACAGGGTCACCAAAATCATTGGATGGAAAACATTTGGCTAGCAAACTACTTCAACTGATAAACATGGGACATGAAGCTATTTGTTGCAAGATTTGTTTCAATACTTTACAAATGTTTTAATCACTGTCGGCATCATTTTTGTTGTTCTCTTGACAATGATATTGTTCTCCATCTCAGCTTCTAATACAGCGGTATCTGGTCGTCCTCCCTGCCTCCTTAAAGTATTATACCGGATCCCACAAATACAGTATTGACATCATGATTCACGGAAGAAACTTGAATTGTAGGGAGCAGAAAATTTTTCGTCAAGAAGCTTCTGAGCCAAAGAGTTCATGTTTAAGCCATGGGGTCATCAAATCATTTTTGCAGTTGTTCGGGACTATGTAAGCAGTTTCTGTTTTTTACATTGGGCTACATAATTCTACGGCGAATTTTGAAATCTCTTCAGCCCCCCTCTCTACTCCATTCTATACGACAGCTCCCTTAATTCAGAGTTAGAAATTTCTGAATGCTTGGATATGAAACGCATGAGGCTTCTAAACGAAACGTTTGTCACAATCCAAACAATATCTAAAAATATCTTTCTTGTAATCTTTGGTTTGAAAGTTGTTGTGGATGAAATTTGATGAATTGTAGGGACAAATTTTCTAAACAGAAACATCACATGGAACTTTAACGATAAAAATTTTTCCCAAAATTAAGAACCTCGACTCACAGCCTAGACCCAGAGCCAAATTTCCTATGCAAAATGAGTGTATTTTCAGTAGTCTCGATGACTTTTTAGGTCTCCGATTGGGAAGACTTGTCTCACGACGCATACGCTTTCTTTTTTTGTTGGAGAGAGTCTAGAGACGAGATACGCTTTGTCCGAGGAAACTAATGTGCCCCCCCCGTGTAGTGGGTTAAAACTAATGCGCCTGTCACAGCTTCAACCCCAACACACAACTGCGCACGAGTTTTAACCTACGGCACGTGGGACACATAAATTTCCTCGGACAAAGCCAGGGGCGGCGTCACGGGGTGGACTAGACTTATGACGATGAGTCCCTTATATCCCTGCGGTAAACCTTGCTCAAGAGGGACTCATAAAGAAAAAATGAAAAACTTGGCCCTATTTTCTTCAATCATCAATGGAATTATGAAAGAATCACGGCTTCGAATCTCCATCCCGTGGGAGTGTTTTCAATTCTTCAATCGAATCGAACATTCTATCACATTTACACCTTAACAATAGTAATTCACAAATCTCGCAATCTGATTGGTACGTTAGGAATTGCGAAGTTTGGGCCTAAATAGGGCCAAGTTTTTGAGAGTAATACTATGAGTCTCTATTGCCTGAAGCACCATCAAGTCAAAGAGCACAGGGCAACAAGAGACTCATCGTCATCAGTCTAGGGGTGGACTAGGGTGGAAATCTTAATTCAGTTATCTGTTGTTGCAACAATCTTATTCCCAATCAATGTTAAGATAAATGTACAATTTAAAATCTTTGCTTTCTGATTAATTGTTTGAAGTGAACAATGCCTTGCAAATAAAGTATATCATGTTAGGTCAATGTTGAATGCGATTATCCTATTTTGCAAAGGGCGTTTTCCGATGCTCTGGAGGGCGTTGTCATGAAAAATATGCCTGGAGCAAGCCCTCAGACCCCAATCTTTCTCTAATCTCTTCGCCTGTCCACCCCACTTTTTGTTGGCTGGCATCGCCCCTAGACAAAGCACATCTCGTCTCCCCAATGATTTTTTATAAGACACTGCTTATAAGTAACTCAGCTCTCACTCAGATCGCCAAAAAATTAAGAAACTCCAGTACTGGGAAATACGACTTAAGACACTATCTATTTCGACAAGCTAAATGATAATCATAGTTTTCTTTTGCTTGCGTCCTGTATAATATTTCTCAGAAGGTACTTGAGTAAAATCTAAACATTGGAAAAGCTTAAAAAAAACTGAACAAGAAGACTGCTATGAAACCTTTCAGAAACTTGTAGGAAATTCCGATCGAAAATCTGATAACTTTAAGAAACTTTCAGTACTGGTCCAAATTATTAGTTCCTTATAAAAAATACACGTATTTTTTTGAAAGAAACTAAGGTCCAGGGCTTGTAGGCAGTCTCTTAATTTTTTGGGCTATTTTGCTACCAAATACCAAAGGTTTCCTACGTGTTTCTTGATATTTTATAGATACAGTGAAACCCCGCAAACAAGAGCATACTTTTCTAAGAAACAGACTAGCTAGGTTCTTATAAAGGAGGTACTTGTGACATTTTCAGGGTGTGGTTCTTGTTGCAAGGACACTTGTGACTATGATGAATATATAGCTACAGGGTACAGTATGTGTTAAATAAACTTGAGGGTATAATGATTGCATTTAAATATTAGAGAGCATGGTGTTTCTGTTGTTGATAAATCAGTTTATGTCATACGGCTTGATAAAACAATTTGCATATCCTTGAAAACTGTTAGAGGTGTTCAGTTATCAAAAGTTGGGAATTTGTTTACACGGATATGATGAAATTTTTTGATTAAGTGTACCATCTAATAAGAACATTAAAGTGAATCAGTCTGTTTTTGGTTCTTATCTTGGGGTGTCTTTTTTCACAAAATCAATCTGCAGGTTCTTATTTTGCTATGTTCTTGTTTGCGGGGTTTTACTGTAGTTAATTTTTTCAAACGTGCTTCCAAGGTATAGTAAATAGCTAGATTATAAAGCAAATATTAACACAAATCGCACTCAGAGATTACTAATTTTCAACAATAATAAACATATACACCAGCGTCAGAACAAATATTTTCCCTGAGTAGTTGAATTCCAAACAAATTTATAACTGGAGAATTCTTGAGTGTGCGGTTTACTGAGGATGAATGCAGCCTGCGTGTACTGTGGCAGCACACAGTGGTGTTCAATGTCAAAACTGTTTTGAGTTACAGGGAAAATTAAAACTGCAAATTATAAAAGTTTCTTGGCTTTTCAAATTCTGGTAGGGTTGTTTCTAAAATTTCGAAAACTTGAGCCTACTGTTTCTCATAAGCTGTTTTTGGTAAAAAAAATACGTGTATGTAGAAAACACTATCAAACGCAAAGGCCCTTACTTGAAAAAAACGATGACTCATAAATTATGTCATGTTTCAAAAAAGAAAAGTTTGACATTTGTCGTATCTGTCAATTATTCGCAAATTTCCAATACTTAATCAAACTTTAATCAGTTTCAAAACAATCAAATATAAGATTTCGAAAACGTATTGAAAGAACAAAACTTTGAACAATAAATGATTGAGAAATTCTAAATCCTGCATGTTGCGAAAGGTCAAAGCTTATTCACTTTAATTGCATTTACTTAAAAGGCGCGGTTTTCACTTCAATCAGGTTAAACACTTGACCTGCTAAGCTTGTACAATTTCTTTTTATACAACATGTGAGTCCAATCGAAATCTAGCCAGGAGTGCATGGAAGGGCCCTTACCGAGCCTTTTCCACACCAAAACAAACGAAAGAATGAAAACACGAGCAGTCTTCGCAATGAAATAGCAAATCAAGCTGTTAGAAATCTTGCAATAAAAGAGAAATAAGTTGTTAAAATACTAATTTTTAATTGGTCACCTACCTTTTGTTTTCTTTTTTCTGACGAGCTGTTAAGAAAACAAAGAGGTTTAAACTGATAACATTTTGACTATATACTTTTCGATAAGGTCAGATGACATGTGAAACACGGCTACAGTTCTGAAGAATCTTTTGAGAAATTTTGAAAAGATCAACATAAATCAAATGGTTTGGGTCTGCAGGGGTAAAGTGGGTAGGGAGGGGTAAAGTGGGTAAGGAGGGGTAAAGTGGGTAAGGAGGGGTAAAGTGGGTAAGGAGGGGTAAAGTGGGTAAGGAGTGGTAAAGTGGGTGTCAAGTGGTACAATGTGCAGTGTTTGATTGCTGGAAATTGGCAGGTCAGGGGGTGATAAAGATTAAAAATCCCATTTTATCCCAAGCTTATCAGTTTTACACCAGTAGACCTCCTTTTGCATTGCACTGCTTCACTTTCGTTCAATTTTGACATTAATAAGCGTCAGTATTCAAAAGAATCTTGAGTCTCAGATAATTCAAATATTACTCAACTTTGAAATAGTTATGGCAAAAAGCTTTACTATCGTGTAATTTGACATGAAAGTTCGAAGAGCTGGGTCAAGAATATGAGAAACTGATTCAATCGATAGGTACTAGATAAACATTCCGGGTATGATTCAAAACCAGGGTATGATTCAAAACCAGGCAGCATAAAGAGGACAGATTTTGCAAAAAGATAGCATCAGCTGCTTCGATTGACATCGCAATTGGAAGCGAGCGATAGCAATTTCAGACATCAGGTGGGCAAACTGTCGCCTTGCACAAGCGAGAGTGCTTTTAAGAGAAATCACTGATTTACAATGAAATACGCATGGGCGTAGAGGGAGATAAAATTTAAGGGGGCTGCCCATAAAAAATCCATTGTTTACGAACATTTTGCCCGACTTAAAGCCGATTTTCTGCCCGATTAAAGCCCACTTTTGCAAATTTTTCTATCGTTGGTGAAGGTGAAGGTGAAGTTGCGTTTTTAGCGCCAAGCGCTGGGATCGCAGAAATAGAGCAGACCTAATCGAGCCCGCGACCCCTTGTCATGACGCTCAAGTGGTGGGGTTCTACCGGCTATCGAACCCACTCCGCCTGACTGTTCTTGCTGCAAAGTCAGAGGATTACACCACGGCACCATAACACCTGCTCTTAACAACACCTTATCTTCGGGAGATTACACCAAAGGTGGCGCCACGGGGTGGACTGGGGTGGACATGTCCACGCCACTTTCCCCAGGTCAGCGCTTATTCCAAAGCAAAAACGACATACAAAACATCAGGTATACCTTCTAGCAATAAATTTTACCTCTTGTCCACCACACTTTCTTAAAGCTCGCGCCGCCCCAGGATTACACCACGGCTACAACCCCCCCCCCCAACCCCCTGTCTCCCACGCCTATGGAAAGAAGGATGAATCTAAAGATCTACCCCGCAGACTTTCTTTATTCAATTCAAGAGCTGAGCAGTAATTGTTTCAATTAAGCCCTAACAGTGCGACAATTTCAATGCCTTCTGCTCAGCTTTTGAGTCAAATGAAAAATCTCGTAAGGGATTTATAGATGTCTCGTAAAAACCGCCTTTCGCGTGCACATGGCAACACTTCGCCGTACTGGTTTCAGGGCAAATTTTGCGGCTTTGTTTGTTTACTTTTACTGGTTGAAGGAATTTCCTCTGCTTGCAGTTGCTAATCTCTTTTTATTGCAATGTCAATCAAAGCAGCTGATTGATGCCAATATGTTACAAAATCTGTCCTCTAATCATGAATTTCCGTTGAGGGTCTTTCCTATTGGCTTGAGTAGGGGGGGGGGTACATCTATCACGTTTGGGGGTCACTTGGATTTCTTGTGTGTGATCTTTGCCTGGAAAGTTGTCTGCCTTGTTATGGGGGGCCTTGGGGACGTTTCTTGGGCATGGCTTTTTGCCGCCCTGTTTTGATTAGTTGGACGATCCATGTCGTGTGAAAAGCAAATGTGCAAATTTCTTAGGAGTATTGAATTCATCGAAAGTCATTCACTTATTATCTCAGAACAGATGGGGGCGTCTGTGTTCGATTTGTTTACCTATTGAGAGATCTCCGCCAATAAGTAATCCCCTTCATACTATTAATTTGTTCCTGTATTTGTATTCATATAACGTATCAATTTTCTGCTTCGCTGTATCAATATTAATGTTAAATGTATAATTATTTGTTATATACGGTATGTAGTTAGAATTTGAATTGTTTGTTGTGGAATTTAAAAAATCAAAACTGAAACTGAAAAAATTGAAACTGAAATTTGATCGATCCTGACACAAACACATGTAAAGACATTTTCAAGCAGGAAAAACATCATTCTTTGTACTAAAAGTTTCCATTTCAATGTTAAAGTTCTGTAGATCAGGCTTTGGAGCGATTTTGCTGAGTGTACGAGAACTCCCGCCAGTTTGACAAAGTTCTCATTTTGACAAAGTGAATGCACTTTTTAAGAGTAATATTATTATTCCCTTTTGACCAAATGATATCAGCAAATTAAAGAACAAAGGGAAACAAGGAACGAAAAGGAAAGAGTCGATATTTCTAGCTAACGTCCAAAGGTAGTTCTAGGATGCTGAGAAGCTCAGCTTATCAAAGCAGCATCCTGGTCCTTCCTCTCAATGTTACCACACCGCGTGATTCCTATAGCCTGGACTCACAGAGAGTTGGAGAATCTCCTCGCCCTACATAGCAGGTTAGACAAGGCGGGGATTCGAACCATCAATCCTCAGATTACTGGTCAAACGTGCTACTACAAAGCTAGACTTGTGACGATGAGTCCCTAGTATCCCTGCGGTAAACCTTGCTCAAGAGGGACTCATAATGAAACAGTGCGTAACCTGGCCCTATCTCCTGCATTCGATCATGATTCGATCGATCGAATCAGGATCGAACGACTGCCGTAGCTCTGTGGAACGGTCACTCCTCGGAAAGAAGATGCGATGAAAACCAAGTTAAGCAGACATATAATCAACGAAACTTGGCATAAATCTGAAGTAGGAAATTCAGTTTACCTGCTAAGTGCAAAATGAGTCTCTCAACGCTACATTTTCCATGCTTTTAAGATCAAAACAAACCAGAGAAATCTTCAACTACCTGCTGTAGCAACTTCGTTCAAAATCTAGTCAACTGCATCATTCGAAATGAAAATTCGACAGCATTGTTCTTTGCCAAATCTCGCAATCTGATTGGTACGTTAGGAATTGCAAAGTTTGGGCCTAAATAGGGCCAGGTTTTTAAGAGTAATACTATGAGTCTCTCTTGACTGAAGCATCATCATCAAGCCAAAGAGCACAGGGAAACAAGAGACTCATCGTCATAAGTCTACAACAAAGCCACCTCCACTTTTAAAAACCCTTTAAAATACTTTTAATAACGCCAACATAACGCCAACACAACGCCAACATATGCAAATGAATCAGTCATTCATTTCTATGCAGGCGTGTTAGAAAGCATCACCCGCTGTTCTCAGCACGCGGGAATGAGTTTTGTTGGGAAGTGTGCCATCTGCTATTTCCTTCCCGACGTCAATAGACGGTCTAATGATGTCGCGCACAATTTGCTATTACAGTTTTAGTCCAAAGACAGCTGCAAGTTATCCTAAATCTATCATTTCCATGGATATTTTGTATGTAGGAGTTTAAAGACCTCCCTCAGTCGTAAATGATATTTTCATCCACTAAAAAATTAGCTACAATTTGATGAATTGTAATGACGCTCAACTCCCAAAGGTACGAGGCAATTCCTTTGGAGTTGATTGAGTCAATAACTCACCTTAAAAATAAACTGTGTCATTTTACTGCAGGAAATAAAAAATGGAAACATCCTTCCCATTTTTAAAAAACAAACCAGACGTTGGAATAATGGTAACAAATGCAACTGTGGACTGATCAATACATATATACAAAAAATAGGTTTCTAACAGGCCAGACAATGAACTCGTATTCATCCTGTAATATGTACATATAGCTGATTTTAATAGTTTTTTTTCCTGAATTGTAATAATCCTCTTGATTGACAACCAGAAGTTTCAGATCGAAGAAAATTTCGACAGTTCTCATTCAAAATTTTTTTCGACCGAAGTTTTAAATTGAACGAAGTGATTACATTACAATTTTGAAATGCGATTAACACTCATACTGGGTGCCACAGCAATAGACTATGGCATTTAAAAAAATCCTGCACCCTGAACATCATAGCAATGATATTGAAAACTTCTTTTTTCCCAATGGGTCTAATTAGGTAGTAACTTACACAGCTTCAATTGGCCCTTCCTTCTAGAGGAAATAGGAGATTTCTGCTAAAAGCACCTTTCAGAAACTAGCAGCAATAAGTGAAACAGCAGGCAAGATTTCCCTTTGTTCTCCTTCCTAAGAATAATGACAATTGGATAATGTGTTCATGCATTTTGTCCTCCTGGGAGAAAGGAACCCCTTGATTTAGTTATTCACATTAGGGAGATGACTTTTTCGATGCCCAAAGAGGATAGCACATGGCAAAGCATTGCTGAAATCATTGCTGTGAGGGAAACATATCAAGGAAGCTGGCTCATAACTTTAACACATAAGGTTTCTTGAAGGGAGTTTCTTTCAGAAAATCCTTTGTGGAATCAGAACGGAGTAACTGATGACTGATTTCAGCCAGGAAAACTTCTAGAAATAATTGAACATGTTAGCTATTCAATCGGATCTTGCACAATTCCATTACTTATATACTCAGGGAGCAGCAGCCTTTCAAAAAATGCCACGCCTTTTTTTGACTCGCATGGTAGAACACAAACAGTAGTAGAGTATTATTTTCTTTGGCCTTTAATTGTGAGTTTTGTACAGTTAGTTGTATGTAAGATAAAGTTGCGCATCTTTATGTTCAGGCTCTGGGGTAGTCGTTGTCCTTCGCTCCCCTTTGCATCGTCCCCGTAGTATTGCAAAGAAGCTAAATACGTATAGTTGAATGTAAAATTTGTTGTAAATTTCTTATATGAATGAAAAAAAACATTGCGCAATCAAAAGTGAAGGCACTATTAGCATCGCTCCTCGGTATTGCATCGGGACTTTGACTTTGAAATTGAGGTCGAAAACTATCCCAAGATCCAGCACAAGCAGTCACTTCACATTCGACTACAGAATGGCCAATGGAGCAAAGACAAACTAAATATGTTTCAAATATAATCAAGACCACAAAAAATTCAAATCGTTTTAAACAAGTTCATGAAAGACAACCAAGCATGCTTTCTCGAACTTTCGTAGCTATTGTGAAGCAAGGCAATCCTCCTTTATTGACAAAATAGGCTATGTACAAAAAGGTCGTTCCCATTTGGGGCGAAATTGAGAATAGTCATAAATTCATACCTGGTAATGCTGACATTTCCAAGACTCTTCGTTTTGCCAAGCGCTAGTTTCCATTCTTCATCATTTCCAGCAATTGCAAATCTAACGAAAGCAAATGTACGGTATTCATTACAAGTCAATAACTGGAAAAGGAAAATCGAAGGCAAAATTGTAACTTGAAAAAAGAATTAATTACGAACCAAACAGACGCTGTGTGTATACGCTGAAACGGCTGTATCCAAGTTTTTTATGAAGTGAGGAGAGCCTTTAATTCTTTACTTACTCCATGGGCAATAATACACCGTGTTTGTAGCTTGGAAATTAAAGTTGTTACCTCTATATTACCATAGTTTTCTCCGTTGTTTTCCCTTTGGCCCTAGCTTAACCAGTGCTAGAATTCAAATTCAAATGGCTCCTGCACGTCTGAATTGTTGACCCCACACAGCGTTTATCCTCATTTGAAACGAGAATGAACGCTGTGTAGGAACTAACTGTTCAGACGCGCAGGCGCCATTTGATTTTGATTCCTAGCACTGCTTAGGCTTCAGCCGAAGAGATAGCAACAAAGTAAAACAGTAAAATCGAGGAAATAAACTTTAATCTCTTAGCTACAAACACAGTGCATCATTGCCCATGCTTACTCTGCAAGGTCCATTGATTTCACTTTTTCCAGTTCCTTCTTTTGTTTTTCCTTGAATTCCTTCTCAGCATCAACCTGCAGAAATTGCAGCAACAATAAGAAAATTGAGATTGTGGGCTTCCGTCTGACATCCAATATGACAAGGAATTAAGGCTTTGATTACTATCTGAGAGCTCGTAAATAATCGACTTTACCGAAAAAGATCAAGGTTTACAGTCATGAGTTTAGATTAGAACTGTAAACAATAATCAGAAAAGTTGAACTGGAGCATTAAGCCTATGCCTTAAGCTGCCTAAAACTGGAGCACTCTGCCTCATGGCCATTTTCACTGTTAATTTGGGCAAAAGATTTGATTTCAACATACTAGCTCTTTGTCCAGTGACATAGAAGTTGGCTCCATAACAATGTTTTTCTTTGGAATCATAGACTGCTCCACGACGGCTTCAACAATTCCATTTAAGTTCTACGATCGAAAGGAGATGATGATTTTATCAATCAATTCAGAAATAAACATTTCAAGTGAATCAGACGTTAAGGGCTTCCAATTGCTTCTGAGACTTAAAAACGTAATTATGAGTGAAAGTTACACGTTTAACAGGTGATGTAACTGAATTGTATAATATTTTCAACTTGGTGGTGTGGGGACATGAGATAGAAAGGAAGGCCATTATCGTTCTGTCAACTAACTTGTACAACTCCAGCCCGTGTATGCTACTTTATGTAAAGTACACCACTTAATACTTCATGTCATGATACCATCACAAATTGGGAGGGACAATGTCGCATTGAGCATCACAGCCGAACTTACTCATTTTCCAAAAGCAATTTCACCGTTCTCTACTGCACTCTGGACGCGAAGTCAAAATAATTTTGTATCTCGGTTAGGATCTGTCCTATTTTTACCTTGAAATCAACTACTCCCTAAAAACTATCATGTCTCCTAAAGAATGTACAATGTATCTTTAAAAATGTTTTTACCTGTGTCACTTTCTTCATAATTCTGTTGAAAAGGCCAAGAATCTGGCTGCTAGGAAGCTCAAGCTCTTTCTGAAAGAAAACAAAAATCTGTATTAGGACGCCAGCTTACAGAATCAGAGACATGTGACTAGACCGATGGTAACCATTGCTTTCTTCTGATACCAAGAATCATAGTGGAAGGTGGAAGCAGGTTTCCTCTAAGGGCATCTGAAATCTTATGAACAGGTCTCAAATGACGATAACGCAAAAACTCTTAGCAAGTAAATTTCTTCCAGGAAGTGGGCCAACTAACATACAGGAGTGGCCTAATGTACCAGAATTTCAACGTAGGTCCTTGAACTCGCCCTAACCAACCAATCGTATCTCCAGTAAATCCATTCGCTCAAACAAAGACTCACGACCAAACAGATTCTAATCAGGACCTAAAATCTTACGTAAATTTGAAGAAAAATTGAAATTCTTCCGGGGCGAGTCAATAAAAACGCTCGGCGATTGAAAAAAATCCTGCTCCCTGAATATCAGAACAATGATAGTGGAAACTGTTTTGTTTTATTCCCGATATGTCAAATTAGGTTCAGTAATTTACCCGGCTTTAAAGGACAAGTTCGGGGTTGGTATAATTGTCGATTATTCAAGAGCTTACACTGTTGTGAATGGTGTGTAGTACTTTTCTTAATTTTTGTCTTTTAATCTGCGAAACTACATATTTCAATCTGATAGGAAGTGCGAAATGACGTCACTTCACGTTGACCTGAACGAGGCTGCCAAATGTGTTGATATTATACCACTTACATATCTAGCCTTCTTATCGCGCCCTCGCCGCCCTCGCACACTCGTACAAAATACCAAATGGCGACGACATTTGGCCTAACTTACGACGATTAATAGCCAAATTTATGAAAGTTCGAGGCATGAAAACTTGGAAAGAACTCACGACTGGTGTTCAGCAGCTGGTAAGGTTGCTTTTTAACAATAATTTTATCAACTCCGGACTTGTCCTTAAATCGGTCATTCCTTCCCGTCGAAATAGGAGCTTCTCTACAGAAAGCCCATTTCTAAAACCTGCAAAAACGAGTGAAAACACCAAGCAAGATTTCCCTTTGTTCTCCTTTCTTGCAATAATGACTCTTGGATGTGTTCATGCATTTTATCCTCATGGGAGAATGGAATCCCCCGGAATAAGTTATTCACACGCGGGGGAAGACTTCAACCCATTAACAGGAAAGCAAGTGCTAAAGCGCGCTGAAAGTCATCGTTGAAAGTCACGTTGTATATTTTGTAATTACTGTAGTTTTGGTTGGTTTGAATTAGTTAATGTATTTATATGCTATTAACTATTAGAACAACCAAATTCAAATAATGACTAAATGATAAAAAAATGAAATTAAAAAGGCTTTAAGGTAAACATATATAGGAGACTTACTTGCAATTTTACCATGTTTTTCAAGGCTTCTCAAAGAAATATCTTTTAGAAAATCGCTTACAGAATCTGAGCGGAGTGACCGATTTTAGCCAAGAAAAATCTAAAAATAATTGAGCATGTTAGCCATTCACTCAGCTACTGCAAAATATCATTGCTTACATAGTCAAGGAGCTGTAGCCTTTCCAACGCCGGGCCCTTTCTTAATACACCCAGTATATGCTATAGCCTCGAGCATCAAACGAAAAATCCAACGTCACTTCTCTTCTGGTTTTGATCTCGTTAGCCAGTCAAACTCTAAAAATCAAACGTATGTGATGTAACCACATTAAGAAAGCAGCCACATCAGATTGACTCCACCCTTATCATGCAGAGATGGCCTAAATAGCCCCTATTTGGACAATGTATTACAACGAGTCTCTGTTTGAAGCCAACACCATTCAATTCAATGCAGAAAAACGAGGCTCCCGAATGTAGTCAGTCTACTAGCTTACCTCTAAATCTTCCACATTTTTATGCTGCAGACCTATGCCAAGTAGAATTGCCTGTGGAAACGAAGAATATTTTTGTTAACAGTATATGATTTGGCATGGGCCATTCATCCACTGAAAAAGGAGCCAATTATCAAAATGAGAAAAAAGGTGTACCAGCGCGCTACTAAATGCTCGGAAAGTCTAGTTGGATCCTGGATCCTGTGGGACGTCAAAGTTTCTGCTCTTCGTTGTGTCATTCTTGTAGTGCTTGTAATGTACCGGTTGAGTCAATAAAAGCGCCCGGCGTTTGAAAAAATCCAGCTTCCTGAATATCAGAACAATGATATTGAAAACTGTCTTACCTCATCCCCGATATATCAAATTAGGTTCAGTAATTTACCTGGCTTTAATTTCCTTCCCGTCGAAATAGGAGATATTCTGCAGAAAAATCCTTTCGAAAACCTGCAAAAATGAGTGAAAACACCAAGCAAGATATCCCTTTGTTCTCCATCCTAGCAATAATGACTCTCGGATGTGTTCATGTATTTTGTTCTCATGGCAGAATGGAATCCCCTGAATAAGTTATTCACACTAGGGGGAAGACTTTGCAGCCCGCCAAAGCGAAAGCACGTGCTACAGCGTGCTGAAAGTCATCACTGTGAGGTTAACACATTAGGGATTCTTGCTTGCAATAATAGTATGTCTTTAAAGTTTTTCAAATGGGTTCATTTTAGAAAATCTCTCACAAAATCTGAACGGAGTGACCACTTCCAGTAAGGAAAATTTCTAAAAATAATTGAACATGTTAGTTATTCAATCAGGTATTGCGAAACATAATTGCCCATATACTCAGGCAGCAGTAGCCTTTCAAACGCCAGGCGTTTTCTATGACTCACCTGGTACCTTGCAGTTTATAGTTTGAAGGAATTTGTTTTTGTAAATTTTCATTAACTACAGGGTGTTCCAAAACACGCTCCTCATCCAGACATTCGCCTTCAATGCGATGCTGCAGAAGGCGTACAAATCTTTCCTGTCTTGCTTTCAACATGAATATAAAAGGTAAGAGCTCATAACTCTATTTTCAGATGGCCAATTTCTTCTTACAATATGCCAGATTGTGAGGTAAAATGTCTACTGCGTACTTGAGATGAATAGAAATTGTAAGGCTAAACTTTTTTCTCTGCTTTCAGTCAAACATCGGAACACTTTTTAGAACACTGGGTATATAGCTAAAATCTCTTTTCACTGATATCATAAACTAATGTGGAGTTGTTCGGGATACTGCGAATTCCCCCTTTTGTGAATGACAAAGGAAAAGACGTTAACTCTGATTGGCTCGCTAGTCAATGGGACGAGAGAAGCGTTTTGGGGCATGCGCCAATTAACAAAGGAAGGATGAAGGGCGATGACCCTAAGATCGATACTGCGCAGACTCAAAGCGCTTCAACGGGAATCTGGCTCTTCAGGAGAAAAATCCGAAAGACTTTCCCTGATAGTATCCCGAACAAGGAGGTTTCTAACTTACACACTGAACAGTTGATAATTTGAAGTCCATCCTGTTTGAAAAGTAGAGTTTGGAAACTGAAAAGAAAAGAGACATCATTTATAACAGGAGCGTGAAGTAAATATGATGCTATTAGGTTATTTTTGTAAACACTTGCTATGAACATTTTGAATCATCAAGGATATTGAAATATGAAAATCAACCACTAGGCTAAAAGTTCACCCTCCAAAATGAACTGAAACCTGAAATATGAATACAAAATATCAAACAAATCTACGACTCGTCTGTTCCCTCCCTGAATATATGCCCAGGAGGAGGTAACTACCATGTCTACATATGCAGGTAAGGGATGTGCCATTTTTTGGGATGCCTTTTTTCGAGCATAAAATAAATTTTTGGGTATCATTTTGGTAAAATCACAAGTGGTCATAAATTTTGGGGTGTCATTTTGGAAAATGCTTTAGGGTATTGACTTTGATCAAGTTTCACTTACTTGGTTAAAATTTTGGATGGCTGTCACAACTTCAGGGTATACATCTTCAATGGCCTGTAAATTTTGGGGTATCATTTTCGCGAAGAATGATAAATTTTATGGTGTGATTTTTCAGATGTCAAATGGAGCACCCTTGTCACCAGCCTATTGGAGTTACCCCCATCCCAGGATTATATGAGACCAGGCCTAAATATCTGAAGATGCAGAGATAAATTATTAATTCGAATCAAATTACCTTCAGGCAGCAGATCCATGATAAGATGATAGTCAACCATATTTCTTGAATAAAGATCCAATCTTCGAAGATCATATTTCGTAAAGATCAGATCTAGTTCGTATTTTGGAATTGCTGCAAAAATGAGATCGAAATCAGTCAAATTTCTGGGAAAGAAAATAGCGAATGACCAGAATTCATTCCAAAACAGAGATTATCTGATCACCGGACCTTTGATGCTTGATAGATAGCCTTCGACATTCATTTCAGTATTTTGGGTGGCTAAAGTTGCTCCGTTCTTTAACCTTGATTACCGTAAACAGATATACCTTTATAACTGGTTCTACCAAAGGCATTTCATCAGATCTTCAAGTCAAATCTTATCATCTACTCAAATTTTTACAAGCATGACCAATGGTCAAGGTTCGACAAGATGGATTAGTAAAAGACCTAATTACACCCCCAAAACAATTAGACCAAACGAATACTAGCGAAGATCCATTTTGCTAAAGAGAGTGAAATCTGCAACCTACTGCATCTGTTACAAGGCATGCCAGATTAGCTTTAAATGAAATTGCTTTAAATCCTCATAATTTTGAGTAAGCTTTTAGCTCTGAGCTCTGAGGAAGACGAGAAGCCTCGAATGTCGAGACAAAATATCAGCTCCTATATGTATACATATATAATTATCATTACCCGCTACTTTAACAAAGCTTTAATACACATTGTAATAAGCAGGATCCCGCTTAGGCTATTGTCTTGTATTGTTTTTGAATTTCAAAATCTATATGTATGTATGCTCCTTCTAATTTTGAAAAGTCATACTGATGAAGGCTTTGGCCGAATCGTTTAAACGAATGTGTTTTTCTGAGCACATATTTCTATTTGAATACATATTGTGATGGAGCTTATGAGAATATCCATACTGGATGAGTCAGAAAAACGTGGAGCGTTTTGTGAACCATGACATCGCATTTAGCCACCCGATTGTCATGAACTAAATTTTTCCGCGCAGCCAGGAGTCTAACTTAGATCATAAACCTTTCCCAATCGAAATCAGTCATTCAATGCATTTTTTCAAAAAGATTTCTTGGTAAGACCTTGTACGGGCATCTTGCAAATTGAAATCTTTCGCTGAGCCCCTTCCGCATTTTATCTTGGCAAAAGTTACAGGTACACGTGGTATTATCAGGGGAGAATGAAATAGTTAGGAGGTAGTATTCTCTCCCCTGGGATGTCCTATCATGACTTGCCTTGCTTGGAGAAGACGTTTATAAAACGCTCTGTAAATCGCATTTGGACTCCATACAGACAACACGTTTTCCTGAAGCCTGATTCACAGAGTCGTGCAGAAAGACCAAAAGACAAGGGATTCAAACTCTGAATCTTTGTCTCTTGGTTCTTTCTACATGATCTTAGCGACCTAAGCGACCTAGCGTGAACCAGGTTTCATTTTTTCAGCATCCCCTGATAATACAACGTGTAGCTGCAACCCTGGCAAGGCTAAAATGCTGAAAGGACTTGGTCGAAGATTTCACCAATTGCAAGACTCCCAAACAAGGTCTTATGAGGAAAATCTTTTTAACAAGTGCAGCAAATGACCGATTTCGATTGGGAGTGGTTTATGATCTAAGTTAGACTCTTGGCTGCGCGGAAAAGTTTAGTTCACGATAATCGAGTGGTTCAATAGAACGGCACAGTCCGTCAAACGCCCCACGTTTTTTCTGACTCACCCGGTATGAAATTATGATACATATATCCACATCTAATCTGAAAAATATGGACTTTGATTTCGCATTGTGTTGTCCCTACCTCCAAATATCATCGTGCTTCCCTTCATCTATCCACTGTTTTGATGGCATGGAAAAACTGGCATAACATGAAGACGGTCCTGGTCTTACCCTGGGTACCAGAGCCAAAAAATGATAAGAATAAAAAACCAAAAAAAATGATAAAAATAAACCACGAATAAAAGTCAAAATAAATGTTTTGTACCTTTGGATTTGACTTCCTTTGTGAGTTTATTTTGCAAAACACCAAGACCAAGAGAAGATTTGAATTCTCTGAATTGATATGACAACAGTGAGATAAATCTTCGCCTGAAATCTATAAAAAGGAACAAAACATATTGAAGAGATGTCTCAAGCTACAGAACGTCCCAAAGACATGTGTCTTATTTACATGGCTGCTGTGGAGGAGCTGTAGGCTCTATTGCTCTGTTTTTGATATAGTTTCATAGGATGAACTTCAACTGAGAGCAAGAGACCTTATTTTGCCAATCACACAAATGGTTGCTGATTTCGGACAGAGGAAGGGCAAAGTAAGTGACTGCTTCAAAAAGAGCACTTTCTTTGTTCTCCAAAAAGGTCAAAGTTGCGTAAAGTTTGAAAGCAGGGGTGTAGCAAGCGTGGTATTGATATTTGATCTACATTTGAACAATAGCTCAAGGTTTTTGTGTTATCAGTGGACAAAACAATTAACCCTTTTTAAACAGTAGAAAAATTTGAAAACAGCGATAGAATACTTCCTTGCAGTAATTACTTGATTTTGCCTGGTGGTGTGGCCGAGTGGTTCAGACGCAGTGTTTCGAATCTTATAGGGTCTACCCGCATGAGATAAAATCCCATTGTCGGAAAAACAAACCATAAGCCAACAGCCAATTCAGCTTTGCATACTTTCGAGGTCGGTAAATGATGGTCAATGAGTATTCTTAGGCAACTCTGAGGGCACAAGCCGTAGAGCTGCAGGCCAACATCAGCTGTATAGCTGCCATATACCCAACCTGCATTAATAAATAAATGTTGCTTGCTTGCTTGCTTGCTTGCTTGCTTGCTTGCTTGCTTGCTTGCTTGCTTGTTTGCTTGCTTGCTTGTTTGCTTGCTTGTTTGCTTGCTTGTTTGCTTGCATGCTTGCTTGCTTGCTTGCTTGCTTGCATGCTTGCTTGCTTGCTTGCTTGTTTGCTTACTTGTTTGCTTGCTTGCTTGCATGCTTACTTGCATTGTTGGAGAACAAAGAAAATGTTATAACTGAATAAATCACTTTTTAGCTTCGTGCATCATGAAAAACAAACTAAATCAAACTGAATTATCTGATATAAACATGAATAAGCAAGAAAACAAATAGAGAAAATTACCTTGCCAATAAGAATGAAGCCAGTGTGAATCATTCTCACTCAGTTCATCCTCGTTCAGGGCTCGTAGCATGATACAAGTGTGTTCTCCCGTTAAATTATTCTGAAAAATAAAATAGAAGTTTTCCAATAAGAGTCTAAAGAGCGCACTTCGTACTTCGATATGACTTTTCTTAGGACAGGAAAGTTACACACCCTAAACACCACACTTAAACCTGCAAAACACAACTGGCAAAGAGATAATACATGTGTCTTGTGTCCACTGTAGAACATGTGGTAACTGTGTTTACAATATGAAGTAACATAGGTGGTACAGAGGGCCTATTTTAAGAGATGATTACGGAAATGATGGCATCCATGGGCATTTGACCAAGAAGCGTTGCATTTGATAAATGAATTTCTAGAAAGTTACTTTGAGTCCGTCCTTAAAAGTATGCTTCTTGGTTAAATGCTCCCTTGATGCCATCTTTTATGAAATCGTCTTTCCCGTAACGTCGTAATCAAGTTTCCCGCAACTGTAATTGCGGTTTCGAGCTTTCGAGATACACTTCTCGCAATTTCAATCAGCATGAAAGTTTGCACTTCCCTTCAATGCCACGCATCTCTGATAAATGAAATAAGAAAAGACAAGACAAGAGTGGAAGAGGTTAATTGACCTACAGCAGTTTGCCTGACATATACAGGTACAAAATCGTTCCTTTTCCAAAACCTATAACGAGAAAATGAAGAATCAGTTTGACTTACTGCGGTCAACTCTAAGGCTAAATTTACAAGCTAGATTTCAGTAAAGTTATATCGAGATAAGTTTCTGAATGTTAGACTGATTTCCTGATCCCTATTAGATGACAGATTCTCTGAAAATGAGGTTGGGAATGTGCACATTTGCACAATTACCAAATTGCTTGTTTAGTTCAATTCAATTCAATTTATTAGTAATATACACGTGGTCACAATGTAAGATAAACCTATAGAAAAAATACCTGACTTCTACACTACCCCAGAACGAGCATCGCCTATTTAGTTTACGTAGCTAAAGTAAAGTTAAAAGGTAAAATGTAAACAAGTAAGATGAACTATAAGTAAAAGTAGCGGGCAAAATTCATATAACCATAATATATAACTGAAATAGGCTCATGATAATTAAGTGTAAGACTAAATGAAGATATTATTCAGATCTTGAGTAAGGAAATGGATCCTATGCTTATCAATATTGCATACCAGTTACCACTTTTGAAAATTCATAGCATCAAGACTACTTCGCAGATCTGAATGACTCAAATTCTAGTTAAAAGCCAAAAGATCAAAGTATTTTCGTGATTTTTCACGCTGCCTCACGAGCACTAGAAATATTGGCAAATTCAGCTTCACAAAAACTTCATGGTTGCAAAGACTGCAAAATGGCCTAAAATATTGATCAAGTCATAAAGAACTTCTCGGACAGATCAATAGAGAAAATACAATTGTTCATGAGTAAGAGATATGCACTGCACATTTACTGTCATGGGATTGAAAATTTTTCGTATTTATTTGGAAACTGATGTCATATAATTCTTTAGAGCGGTGAAATGCCCACTGCGTGTTGTTCTCTGTAAAGAGAGTCCTTGCGATTTGATCAAAGACTATTTAGCAATTTGCAACCATGAAATTGTTATTAACTTAAATTTACCGATACTTCTAGTGCTCCTACGACAGCGAGAAATGATTACGAAAATGCTTCAATCTTTCGGCTTTAACTGAAATTTGAATCATTTAAATATGTGAAGTACTATGAATCCTTAAAAGTGGGAACTTTTTTCTGACACATTCAGTAAAGTCGCAAATAATTTTCTGACAGAGTTGTCAGTCTCTTCATCATCAATTTCAGAAATATCCTCTCAACATCAGCAAATATCGCAATAACGAAAAATACCTCAGCAGTTCAGCTGTTAAACCGTAACTAACACCAATATAATCTAACTTTTCTGCAGCCCTTTCACTTAGTTTCGACAAAAGTGGAGGCAAATTTTTTCTAGGCTGGATTTGCTCTTCGAGGAGATCGCCATCCTAAAAAAGAAGGCATCATGGATCACTAAATACAGTTGGCTGGACTAGAGAAAATCAAAAGTTCACAAGGGGACTAGGCGATTGAAAGAGCAAAAATGCTTTTGCGTTGCTGCAAGATAACTTATCTTTAACGATATCATTTTCCATTATTTCCCCATTTCACAACAACGTGAGGGAACTTGTTCCAAGTGGCCTCTTGCAAAGCAGTGCCAGGTGAAACGTATAAGCGGACGGATAACAATTATAAAGTGAGATAAAAATTTGTGATAATGCAAGTAGAAAATCACCACAAATAGTACTTATGAGTTATAAGGAAGATGAATCGATTTAGATCTATTTCAGGAATACAAGACAATAAGACGCAGGCAATTCATACAAAATTTAAAGAGCATGGAAAGATCCTTGCACCTAACGAAATCGTACTGAATGAACTGAAACATACTTTGTCCAGTGGCGATACAATAAGACAAGTTTGGCCAAATTTCCGTAACAGATAGCATTCAATAGGCTGGGTTATGAAATCATAGCCCTTCCTTGTATCTCTTTACCTTACATGGCTTAATTAACACAAACCAACCTCCGTTTGGATATCAGCTGCAGCCTCTTCTCCACCAGCAGGGTCGATGTCTTCACTCAAGTTTTGAATTTTGCCTTCATAATATGTTATAAGTTGTTGAAGTGCTCTCTTTCCGTAACCCATCTGCATGAAAGAAATCTCAGTAAAACGTTCGTCTTTATCACAGAGTAATAGACTAGGAAGTAAGTGGATAACATTTGAATACGTAAAAGCTGATTTCCAGTTAGTGAAATTTTCTGGGCAGGTGGAACTTGGAAGTTTCAAAGCGAAATTTTCTCTCGTAAACAATATAATTTCCACTGCTCGGCAAATTCCGCTGACTCGAAATTAGCCATAAGAGAGTAGATATGACGGTAAAGCCGAATTACCACTATATGGAAAATTTCACGCTGCAAAAAGTAGAATGTATCCTACTATTCACGGCTCGATATTTTCCGCTCGACATTTTCTGCCGCGACAATTAAGGCTGATTTCAAGTCAGTAGAATTTCACGAGCGGGTGGAAATTCTATTGTTTGTGAGAGAAAATTTCGCTCTGAAATTGAATAGATAATCACGGCTGAGCAGCCCTTCATTGTTTTGGATTCCGCCCACTCGAAAAATTCCGCTGACTGGAAATTAGCCTTTAGCAAATAAATTTGCCGAAAATATTTGGCCCTCGACATTTTTCTGCCCAGTGGAGATCCGGCTTAAGGGTACGGTAAACATGAAGTAAGAAATACGAACCCCTTGAAAGTCTGGATGTGTTGCAATCCTGACCACTCGTGCTCCAGACAGACTGGCAAAGTCGCTGTCATTGAACTGAAAAATTGCAACACATTAACAAAAGAGAAATATCAAGCAAGCTTCTAAACTACTTTCACTCACAATTATTTGTCAAGCAACCTTAATTTGTAAGTTTCATTCTGATTTGCACATGAAAATTTCCTTTTTGTGGTAGCAGTTACATGTAGTTTTATGCTGTTTTCATTTTGTATGCAATGGCCGCAATGCAATGGACACATTACTTTGCTCCCTGTGTTATCATCTTTGTTACGAAGTATCTTTCCGTAATTCTGTAGGTATTGTAATCAGTGAAATGTCTTCAAAACTTTCAATGGAATATGAAAATGAATAAAAACTATCACATTAATAAAAGATGGTGAAGTGAAGGTGAAGGTGAAGTTGCGTTTTTCAGCGCCAAGCGCTGGGATCGCAGAAATAGAGCAGACCTAATCGAGTCCGCGACCCCTTGTCATGACGCTCTAGTGGTAGGGCCCTACCGGGACTCGAACCCACTCCGCCTGACTGTTCTGGCTGCAATGTCAGGGGATTACACCACGGCGCCACAACACCTTCAAAGATGAAAGAATTACTACATAATTCTTATCTCAATCCATACATCATGAATTTTGAAATGGCTGAATATTTTTTAACTACGCAGAAAAACGAAAAGGCGACATTTCTTGGCAGATGTCGAGCAAATTCTATCCTTCAAGATCGACCAGATGGGATTACGCACAACAATTTTTTCTTTTACCTGTTGCGAGATGGTCCAGGGAATCAAATCTCCTGATGCTCGCTTTCCTCTCTGCAAACTGCTCATGATTGTATCCTTTGAAATTTCACCTTCCAAGCTTACCTGCATGGAAAACGAGTGTAATTTTTAAATTTGTAAGATACGGATGTTTTACGTAGGACTAGGCAAATAGGGAAATTAAAAAAATACTTCTGATAAATTCTAGAGACCATAAACATCGAGACTCGAATGTTCTCAATTCTCAGATCAGTGCATACCTTTAGCTACAAACAAAATAATTTGTGTATGTCAGCAATGGGCAACCGCTTCTCGAAACGGGATGGTTAATCAAAAGTTTCGGAATGCCTGGCCAAAACTAATCTCGAATCAAGAATATGTGAACAGTTGATCAAATGTAAAATATATCATATTTTTGCTGCCAGAACGTCAATGCAGGGGTTTCAGTTAGAAAATATTGTCACTGTCCATGGACCAACTTCTGCCGTTGAAACTGGACCGTCAACAGTCGTTTTGTGCCTCTTTACTCAATTAATCTTAAATACAATCTTGTAAAGTTCTCTTTCTTTTCATTCTATTTTGGCTTATTTTATTTTTAAATGCAATAAATGTTTGTTATGCAGTTTGCTGTAGCGTAGAAACATGGCATTGTATTTAAGATTGACTGATGAATGAATGAAACTGAAACTTTAAAGTATGACTTACAACAAATCTTGCAAGTAGAAACTGAGGTAAACAATTCTGCGTAGGAATTTGAAACATTTGTAAGAAGTATGCCCGATACATTTGATGCACTAGATTCCTGTCATTACTTTGTATTTATCACGACAATTTATTTGTTTAAACTATTGCCAACTATCATTTTCAATGTATCATTAACAACTCTGGCTGTCTGACTTTATCACCCCCAGTGACTTTGCAGTATCCAAAATGATTCAATGAAGATTCAATGATACAAGAACCAATCATTTGCTTCTCGTATTCCTAGCTCAACAGCATAAGCAACAAACTCTTACCTGGATGAAGCAGAATACTTCAGGCAGCGTATTTTGGGCTGGATCAACTGGCCCAAGGAGACAAAACAGATGATGAGCTGGCGCATCTGACATCAATTGTAGATCATCTGGTGTGTTCTAAAATGGGAAGAAAAACATCAATTTCAGCATGACTTTCACTTGGTGAAATTTTACAGTGCAAGAGTAATAGCTGTGGCAAATACAGGATTCAATTACAGGTATTCGGTTCTTTCAAATAACCAAGAATCCGTGGAGTTATGACTGAAACAAAATATTCAATTATAAGTTGCTATGACATCTTTAAACGTCTCGTCCAAAAAATAATCAAAAGGTGATCAGGAAATAAACAGGAGCCGTTTCTTCTCCTCTTTAGCAACTGTGTCAAATTTCTTTGGAACTCAAAAGCAACAAACGCTTTCTTGGAATCTTTTCTTCGATTAATGTTTGGTCTGCATTGCGCATTGAAGGATTACCTGCAACTCTAACAGATCTTTTGGCATTGCTAAAAAAGGGCCTGGATCAAGGAATATCTCAATCGTTGGGGATACAGATCACCAATGTTCAAAGCAACGGTTATCCTCCACAAAGGAAACCTGTGTTCATGCGCAGAAAGCACGTTTGGTTTGTGGAAAAATTGTGGCTGGAGAATCCAACTACAATCCAAACAAGGATTAGCAAAGAAACAAAGAGATTCTCGCAAATATAATAGGCTCCTCGGCTATTTATCTGCTTGGAACATTACCAGCACAACAAGGAATCAGACAAATGGGGCAGTCCTAGTTATCCTCAACAATCAATACATTTTCATACAAAGTGTTCGACTGAGTGGCGTCAGAGCTTCCATCGCAAAGGTTCACATTCGAAGATTCTTCAAATGTATTAAATCATCGATCGATGCAGATTCTATTTCAAAGTAGCTAAAAGATGGTTTGTTGAAGAGCAGCACATGGCATGGTACCTTACCTTATAATGAGAAGCCACATATAAGGCCATGATTCGTTGCAGGAATACTTCTGATGCTTTGTGATATGAAAATAAGGTATCTCTATTTATGTAATATCTAAAATTTGTTAAAGAAAAGAATCAAATCATTGTATACAAAGAAACTGCATTTGGAAGCTGAGATGGATTTTGAAGCTCTATTTGAACAAAGATCTTTATCTAACTGAATAATTTGGAATAATGTCGAGCATAGAAAAGTGAAGCAAATCTTACATCGAGGAAATATCAAAGCTTTAAGATACTTTTGACTTTTTTTTAAACAAAATATTCTGACATTAAAAAAATACGAGAGGATACAATTCGCAATTCTCCGGCAAGGGGCAACCAGAGCTGATTCTCGGTACCACAGTAGCGTCCAAACAAAGAAGTTCATTCAACCATTTCTCAACTTGGTCTCCATTAGCATATCTGATAGACTCTGACAGAGACAGTTCCCATAGCAAGCGCCCACCCGGCGTCGCTGCATCTGGCGTAGCCACTTTCTTCGTTGGGTCTGTACCTGAAACACTTTTCTCTCGTAACTGTTGGATTAGTTTCAATGATAAAGAACGACCAGTACCTTCGTAACTGAAATATGAATGAAGATATTTAGTGTTAAGGCAAAACTATTTTTAAGTAAGTAAGTAAAAGCAGTTTTATAGTCTTATGTCTAGCCAAAGGGTACTCAACCGACTTTACGCCTTACCCCTGGTCACCATGCTTAAAAGCATATAGCAAGGTGCAGCCACAGACGACGCTCATAACTACGGACCATGTACCCATTTTTACTCCCGGGTGGAGAGAGGCACAATCTGTATTAGCACCTTGCCCTAGGATGATTTCATCAAATGTGGCCAGTGCTGGTATCGAACCCACGACCCTTGAATCCTGAGCCCGACTGCCCGACGCCTTACCACAATGCCACCATATTTTACACTTATTTGTTTCCATTAGAACCTTTTCTTCTTTTTATTGCTCGTTTTGGTGTTTTGGAAACCCATTCCAAAGACCAGAGTGAGCAACGAAAAACCAAAATGAGCCCCATAGTAGAAAACAACAAGATCAGCAACATAAAATCGAAATGAGTGATACAGGTTATACAAATTTCAAGAAACCATGCTTCAACACTGATAAAGTTGTCCAGATGCGCAGAGAAATGGTGAAGAAAGTTTCAAGGTGCAAAGAAAAAAATGTCAAAGACAAGGAGAAACAGATAAAATTTCTTTGTATCTTAATTTTGTGGATTGGAAGTATCCATCTCTAATCTACGAAGTACACAAAACATTTTATAGGGCATAAAAATGTTTGATTTCTAAAAAGAGGCTTTTAATGATTCATTCTATGATAAGTGATATGTAAGACACACCAAAATAAATCCATTTACTAAAAACGTCAATCATTCAAATTTTATTTCATACTGTAGAAGCTGTAGATAGAATTGAAACTCTTTGAAATCATAGCTTTCACAAACAAATTACAAAGCTCACTGATATCAAAGCAAAAGTAAGTCACAGATCTTACCCGTTAACTGTTGAGGCCATAAACACAAGATATGGGCCTAAAAGTTTCTTCACCAAAGGTAACGGAATCGCAGCTGCTTCATCTATGACAACCAATTCTGCTTGACCAAGTTTGTGTGCATCTGCAGCGTCTATGAACTGTCAAGAAATTCATTACACATACAGATATAACGTGGCAGAGCCACACAACGTTACTCAATTAAGGGTTACACATTTCATAGAGCGGAAAAAGTGATGTAACCGCAAATATCCACCACGGAAGCCCCCAAAAGCCCAAACCATGCAGCCTAAAAGAAAGATAACATGGGCAGTTGCAGTTTACCAACCGGGTCCGCTGAAAAAGACGAGCGAGACAGAGAAATTCATTGAAAGCGTTATTGATAAAAGTTGCTTTGAGCAAAGTGTCAGTTAAAAGAGATGTTTACTCTGCTAATCTTATCGTTAATGTGTCTAGTCAGATGTGATTTTGTAAGACAAGACAATCGTCTTGAAGCGCGTACAAAGACCAGCAGCCTTAGCCATCGTTTAGTTTTGTTTTGGTGAATTTTGTAGCTACAGTCAGTTTTTCTGGAAGCTGTGGAGAGCAAGACGCTGAATTCGCGCAAAGCATGCTGGCCTTTGTAAGCCTTTTAACCTAGCGGGAAAAGATGGGATAAGTTCTTCCTTGAACACCTCTCAAGGACGATTAACAAATGGGTCACCCTTATAAATTTCGCAAGTGAAAACATCAAATGTAACAAGTCTACAATGCATTCTTTACCTGTATGGTTTGACGATGCTCCTTGAAAATATTCACCCTGACAACAGCTTTGTTAAAATCTGGGTTTGTTGACTGAATCAATTCATAGTCTAAATGTTCCTATAAAATACGACAATGCTACATAAAAGATTTGATCATCGATGTTCTGAAAAACTGAATATAAAGATCGATCACTTCAAAAAAGCATACTGCTTTGTCAATTTGAAGTATTTTATCTTTTTCCTGCTTCAAAAAGTATTAAAATCCAAAATGTTTGGACTTTGAAGGCCATAGGAAGCCCAGGATGTTTACTGAACAATAGTAAGTTCACAGTCTTAAATTGTTCATTGTATTGTTAATTGTTAATTGTACTCTCGGGTGCCTAATACAAGGGGGGTCTTAATAAACGGGGGGGGGGGTGGGAACCCTCAAAGAAACTAATAAACACTAAAGACACTAACCAACAAGGGAGGTCTTAATAAATGGGGGGGTCAGAAATTCGCAAAAAAACAGGTTTTTACGTTATCTAGTGGAGACAAGTGCATTTTATACGCTTAGAACTCTTCAAGTCTTCAAGAAACAAATGTAAATAAACAGATAAAGAACATAAAAAGAACGAAGTTTCTAATCAAACAAATTTACGAGTACACTGCAATAACTTCTTTTTCTAAAAGAAAACATTTGAATTAGTTTTACGAGTACACTGCAATGGTTTATCTTTCGAACAAAATTTCGTATAAAAATCATATTGAGCTTTGGACATTGTTTTGCCAAAATCAATAAACGGAGGGGGTCTTAATAAGGGCCGGGGGTGGATAAATTTTTTGAAAATTAATAAGCGTCCCTCCCCCTTGTATTAGGCACCCGAGAGTATGTAATTTGTTGCAGCTCTCCATCACTGTTTTGTGTCTCATTGCCTTCTGCACTGCATTTGTGAGGAACGTAAATTTGTCGTTAATAATTTTTTTGGTTATATAAGGTTGCAGGAAGACACGGAAACATTCCGAGATAACCCCCGTCCAAGTGGGATGAACAGTTTTTTTATAAAACGATCTTTTTATTATTACACGTGTTGTGTGAACCAGTTAAGTGATCGTAGTATGGTTGGTTGATGACACTGAGCGTAAAAGGATTTTGAATAAGTGCTTCCACTGCAAAACGTTTCATCATTTTTACAAGGTCTAGGTCTGACATTTTGGTAGCAGAGGGTAGTTATATTTGACTCCCTCTGCAGGCCTAGACCCGGCTTTTGTTATGTACTGATTCTGAAGTTCGTCGTGACATCATTGGAAGAGTTTTGATCTAAAGACAGAGTTGAGCTCATGCAGAAATGGAAGGAATAGAGGAGCTACAGGTGTCAATAGAGACGAAACTCTACGAAATAAACTACGACACACTGAGAGACGTGGCAGAATATATGTTGATTGAAAACACAGATGGAAAGTCAAAGTTGTTTATCATTCGGAAAATTCGTGAAGAACTTGAGAAGAACATCGCAGCGTCGGAGTCAGAAGGTCAAGGCGATTTATTGGCTGTATCACGCTATCTTAAGCAAATTTTAGCTTACATGAGCGGAGAATTGTCAATCATGGAGACAACGAGAGATGAGAATGGAGGAGAAATGGCAGCAAGAGCACTTGCAGAAGCAAAAGAAGACTACGAAAAATTGCAGAATGAATTCTTGGTAATGATGTCGTTACAGGAAAAGAAGATTATTGAAGCCAAGGAACGCATTCAGAAGTTATGCAGTCAAGTACCCCAAGACCCCACACCCCATACCCAATCCAATGTGCTCCATCACCCAGCACATCCCCCAACCTTATCCAATAACCCGTCACCCAACCCTCGTTTCCCCTTATCCCGACCCCCTGTGCTAGGTTTACCAGCACACCCCATTACCCCCAACCCCCCTTTTGTCCCTGGACAGATGCCAAGCCACCCGTTTCACCATGCAGTGCAGACCCCACAACCAGGTGAGAGTGTATTTGCTGATGACAGAAATCTCTCTGTTCGTAACATGCTGAGATTTAAAGATTTTAAAGTGCAAGGAACAATTTCGAATGAGAAAAGTCGAATTTCTTACACTAATCTTAATAAGCAAATAGAAAGTGCAATTGCCAAGGGCTATTCTGAAGCAGAAATAGTCGATGCTGTTATCAACGCTGTGTCACCGAGTTTACATTTGAGGTCGTATTTGGAGGGAATAAAAAGCTTAAGTTTGAGCGATCTGCGACAGATTCTTCGCAGCCATTACTGCGAGAAATCAGCCACAGAAGCTTATCAAGAGCTTACAAATGTAGTGCAGGAAAGCAGCGAGACGCCTCAAAATTTTCTCATGCGTGCCCTAAAATTGCGACAACACGTTTTGTTGGCCAGCCAAGAAAAAGATTCAAAAATTAGATATGATGAAAATCTAATTAGAAGTGTTTTCATAAATGCCGTGGAGACAGGTCTTGCCGATGATGCCATCCGCAGCAGAATGCGACCGTTTCTTCAGTCACCGAACGTTTCTGATGAGACTTTGATTAGAGAAATCAACACAGCTATGACAGCAGAAAATGAAAGGCTTTCAAAACTCAGCGCAAGAAAGCGTGTCACAAAACCCAATCAACTAGCTGTCGCTGCAACGGAAGTCTCCACAGGTAAACCGGCTACGCAAGAAACGAAGAAAGGCAAACAAGATGTCTTGATTGCCTCACTTCAGGAAGTTAGAGCTGATGTAGCAAGTCTAAAACAAGCAATGACCACCACCAGAGCTGAAAACGAGAGCGGGTCGAAAAGGCCAACACGACCCCCGTCCGCCTGTGATGCCTGCGTATCGAATGATACACGTGACAAGTGCACCCATTGTTTTGTTTGTGGTTCAGATGAGCATTTCGCAAGAGCTTGTAAAAAGAGGAAGCAACGGGGAAACCGGGGGCAGCTACATCCGAGGGACGCTGTGTAGCTGACAAACCGCAGTCCCAAAGAAACCATTGTAATTATTGTGGGAAACGGGATAATCACGGAGCCGAATATTTATCTTGTGGTAAATGTAGAGTTGTTCGATACTGTGGTAAAAGTTGTCAGAAAGCACACTGGTTTGAACACAAAAATGTTTGTGAAGCCTTGTATTTGTTAGCTGAAAAACAGGGAGAGGAACTAAAAACCAGTTTTTTTTTGTCTGTCATCTTTCACCAAAAGCACAAATAAATCTTTCGCGTCTTGTTGGTAACAAATGTATGGTAGACTGTAAACTAGACGGAATTCAGACGAAAGTACTATGGGATACAGGATCTCAGATATCCATTCTGTCAAGTTCATTTGTTAAGGAAAACTTTCCTGACAATCAAGTTCACGACCTCAGCGAATTGCTAGAAATCAAAACAAGTTTGGAACTACGTGCGGTAAACAATACCCCCGTGCCCTATTCTGGTTTCGTTGAAATCGAATTTAAACTTTTGAACTCAAATAAAGAGACCTCTTTGACTGTGCCCTTTTTAGTAACGGAATCTAACATAACAAACCCAATTATTGGTTATAATGTCATCGAACAAATTGTCAAGCAAGAAACTGATTTAAATAACAATCAAGAAGAAAATAACTCGAAAGTTGCTGAAAGTCTTCAGAGTTCTTTTCAAAATTCTGACGTCAAAACCATTGAGGCTTTGGTTAACCTCATCGTCGAAGAGAAGGAAACTGATTTTGCTGTAATAAAGTCACCAAATCGACATGTTGTAATACCTCCAAAGCAAAGTTTTAACCTGACTTGCCGGGGTAACCAAGAAACAATAAGTTCTAAAACTCATGCGTTGTTTGTTCCCGATGAAAGAAATGAATGGCCGTCTGGTTTAGAAATAAAGGAAAATTTGTTGACAATTCCGAGGGGTAAATCATTTCGAGCAAATATTGCAGTTTATAATACAACGGAACACCCCGTCACATTAAAGAACAAAACAGTTTTAGGACGCGTTGAGCTAATTCAATCAGTAGTGCCTCTTGAAGTAAAGTTGAAACCGGAACCTCCATCTGAAGATGTCCAGTCTAGTGATTTCAAAACGACGCTAAGTCAAAATGGTCAAAATTTCGCGGAAAAACTCGAAGATAACAGTGAATTTTGTGAATTTCTGAAACAATTTGATTTGAGTATGCTGAACCCTGAACAACAACAACAGGCTAGAAACTTGCTAATCAAAGAACACGAATCTTTTGCCACTGGAGACGATGATATAGGATGTGCTAAGGGTTTTCAGTTATCTTTTAATCTTTCGGACAGTACACCAGTCCAGAAAACTTATAACTCGATACCCAAGCCTCTTTATCCAGAAGTTAAAAGTCACATTGAAGATTTACTCAACAAAGGCTTTATAAAGAAGTCAACATCGAATTATTCCAGCCCCGTCGTCTGCGTAAGAAAAAAAGACGGTACACTAAGGTTATGTGTAGACTATCGAGAGCTAAACAAAAGAACTGTGCCCGATCGCCACCCCCTCCCTCGCGTAAAAGAGACCCTTGAGAGCTTAGGGGGCAATAGATGGTTTTCCCTTCTTGACCAAGGGAAGGCCTATCATCAAGGATTTATTAGAGAAGCAGACCAGCACCTGACAGCCTTCATAACCCCCTGGGGGCTCTATGAATGGGAGAGGGTCCCCTTCGGGCTTTCCAACGCTCCGGGGGGCTTTCAACGTTTTATGGAACATTGTTTACATGGCCTAAGGGATAACATTTGCATCCCATATTTGGACGATGTCCTGGTTTTTAGCCAAAACTTTGAATCACATATCGAGCACTTGAAAATTGTACTGCAACGCCTTCGTGAACATGGAATCAGGCTAAAACCGAAGAAATGTGACTTATTTAAGAATCAAGTTACATATTTAGGCCACGTTGTGTCATCTGAAGGGTATAAAGTTGATGAATCTAACATCAAAGCAATTACAAGTTTGACAGAATTTCACCCAAAAACTGTTGGCGATATACGTAAAATTCTTGGACTGCTGAATTATTATCGGAAATATATCGAAAACTTTTCACAGTTAGCGTCACCTTTGTTCAGTCTGCTACAGAAGCAACCAGAAAATATAGATTCACAAGAGACTAAGAAACGAAATAACAGCTTTAACCGGAAACGTCAAAACAAGAATCAGCCTTCGTCATCACAACCTATAGAATGGCTTCCAGAACACCAGCAAGTTGTTCATAAGATGGTTTCGTTGCTAACAAATCCGCCTATCTTGGCCTATCCAGAGTATAACTCACCGTACGTCCTTCACACGGATGCAAGTCAATTAGGCATCGGTGCAGTGTTGTATCAACGACAAAATGGCATGTTGCGTGTAATATCCTATGCCTCGAGAACTTTGTCACCTTCCGAGAAACGTTACTATCTTCATTCTGGCAAACTTGAATTCTTAGCTTTAAAATGGGCCATTTGCGATGAATTCAGAGATTTGTTATATTATGCACCATCGTTCACCGTATATACAGACAATAATCCATTGACTTATATCATGGATTCTGCAAAGTTAAATGCAACTGGACACAGATGGGTTGCAGATTTATCAAATTTCACGTTTAACATTAAGTACAGGCCAGGAAAGCATAATGCTGATGCAGATTTCTTATCACGCATGCCTTTAGATTTTGAAAAGTATATCGAAACATGCACAAAAGAAGCCTCACAAGATGAATTTCGTGCAACTGTAGATGCCGTCTCGGGTCAGTTTAACAATGAAACCATATGGGTACCGGCACTTTCTACGAATGAAACGAACTTCACATTACAAAACAGTGAATTATTACAGCCGGTAAATGACATTCGTTTAGACCAAGCTGATATTCGAGAAGGACAAAGACAAGATTTGGCGATTTCGAAGCTTATCAAATACAAACAAATTGGTCAGAAACCAAACCGAGAGATCTGTTCACGTGAAGACCCAACAACTAAAGCATTGTTACGAGAGTGGAACAAACTTCATATTGATTCAACGGGACTTCTTTGTCGTAAAACAAGTGAATATGAGCAAATCGTTCTTCCATCGAAATATCGTCGATTGGTTTATCGTGAATTGCACGATGAAATGGGACATTTAGGGAGCGAACGTGTCTTTCATCTAGCAACGCAAAGATTTTATTGGCCTTATATGAGATCTGACATCGAGCATTACACGACCAAGGTGTGTAATTGCCTCAAACAACGAAAACCTCATGTTCCATCAGTAGCACCGCTGTCAAGCATTGTAACTACACAACCGTTCGAGTTGGTTTCCATCGACTTCGTCCATCTTGAAAAAAGCGTCGGAGGATTCGAATACATATTGGTTATCATGGACCATTTTACCCGATACGCACAGGCATATGCCACGAAAGATAAGTCCGCTAAAACAGTCGCAAATAAACTTTACGATGACTTTATTCTTCGTTTTGGATTCCCGTTGAAAATTCACCACGACCAAGGTGGCGAGTTCGAAAACAAATTGATGGAGAGTTTGGAAAGCATATGTGGTGTACGACATTCAAGAACCACGCCTTATCACCCTCAAGGGAATGGCCAAGTAGAAAGATTCAATCAGACCTTGCTTTCTATGCTACGTACACTACCTGAAGAAAGAAAATCGAGATGGAAAGACTCCTTAAATAAAGTCGTTCATGCTTACAACTGTTCAAAACACGCTTCAACTGGATTTTCTCCATTTTATTTACTCTTTGGACGTTCACCGAGATTGCCTATTGATATCATTTTTAATACCAAACCAGCTCCAACAAATGGCGACATATCGTATCCGGAATATACTCGAAAATGGAAACAGGCAATGCACGAGGCATATGACATTGCAGCTAAACGATCTAGAAGCTCTCAGCAGCAAAATAAAGAAAGATATGATCAACATGCAAAATCAACGTGTTTGCAACAAGATGACCGAGTTTTAGTTCGCAATTTGAATGAGAGAGGAGGACCTGGAAAATTAAGAGCATTTTGGGAGAAAGATGTCTATCGCGTAGTTGAACGTGTCAACGATGATAGCCCTGTTTACAAAGTCGTGTTAGAACGTAATCCATCTGCATCTCCTCGAACCTTGCACCGAAACTTGCTGTTACCGTGCAGTGATTTGCCCGTTGATACAAGCATGCCAGAACAGCGAAATAAAGGCCGTAAAAAAAATAACGAGAAAACAGAAAGTCGGTGTTTTCCTAAATCAAGCGAACGAAATACCGCTGCAAGTACTGAGATGGAAGAAATTGAAGAATCGGATAGTGAAGATGAATTAATTTTTTTCGTTGAACCTAAAAGACACAGTTGGAAACCTGCAAGACCTCCAACACCGTTTCGTGCTGTCGAAGAAACTATCAATCCTAACGATAACATACCCGGAGAACCTGTCGCTGAGCGCCCTACATCAGAAGCAGCAGATATTTCGGATGTGACAAATAACGACAGATTTGATAACGACAGACTTGATAATGATAATGAGAATCACCACGAAACTGAAGTAGCTGAAAAGTCACCACCACGTAGTCCATCGGAGAGAATAACAACACCGCCGAACGAGAATGTTACACTAACGACGACACCGGCTCCAGAAGTTTTTCAAAGACCTCGTCGCCAAATTCGACCACCGAACTATCTCCAGTATCATTCTCTCGGAAACCCGGTATCGTATCCGATCATTAACACGCTGCAAGTGCCGTCTCAAGTACCGTTATACCAACAGTCAGTTGTACACTACCCGTTTCAACAACCTCGTTTAAACATACCAGTGTGGATCCTCTATCCTGTTCGCTGTCGTTGAACAATGATGTACTTTTTCGTTCTATAAAATCGTACAATTTTTGCAAGAAATGACAATCGCTGCATAAATACATATTCGTTGTTGTTTTGGCCGATTTTCGAACATATTCATTGCTGCGCATTCGTTGAGAAATGACTCCAAATTGAAATACGTTAAATACAATCACCCCTCACCAGAGTTCGTTACTCTATTATCAAGATTTAAAATACTTTCAGACTCGCATATATAGATATATATTGAAGAAAAAAACAGTTACAAGTCGAATCGCTAATGTGTTGTTAGACTGTTCCAGTCGTTGATTCAAGAAGATTCAAGTGAACGTTGTCAATCGGATCCGCGGTATCACCGATAGACAGAGATGTACTTTAAGATGAAGTCAGGACCATTAATTTGAGAAAGAAACACTTTCAGAAAGAAGAATACAGTTTATTATAACTGCTTAATTACGTTAACACAAGTTATAATGAAGCTTTTTTTTAAAGGAGGGGAGAGTGTGAGGAACGTAAATTTGTCGTTAATAATTTTTTTGGTTATATAAGGTTGCAGGAAGACACGGAAACATTCCGAGATAACCCCCGTCCAAGTGGGATGAACAGTTTTTTTATAAAACGATCTTTTTATTATTACACGTGTTGTGTGAACCAGTTAAGTGATCGTAGTATGGTTGGTTGATGACACTGAGCGTAAAAGGATTTTGAATAAGTGCTTCCACTGCAAAACGTTTCATCATTTTTACAAGGTCTAGGTCTGACACATTGCACAATTGTTTGAAGGCTACCTGCAAGTTACTTCAAATCGAACTAACACCTTCAAACAATTATGCAGTGCAGTGCTGAAGTCAATGAGAGATGCAAAAAATATAACTGCTCAGTTAACCGCATAGGCTTCCTCAGTAAAAACTTGGATGAATTCTTCGAATAATCTTTGATAAACAGATTTTTTGGCTAAAGTTTTAATCGTGATACTTTTATTTGAAGCATCTAAAGCGGATCTTTTCTGGATAAAAGTTTGCCAGTTATATGCAAATGTAATCGATTTCAAGTGATTTCAAGCATATTTGACAAACAAGTTACAAAAGAGCAAATTGTTACCAGTCGTTCAAATCGTGTCTCAAACTTTTTGTCCGAAGATTTTCGTCTTAAAACCTTCTGCCTGAAACATTTAGCTGGTAATGTATCCAGAGTTATTAAAGATCTTTTTAAGCGAAAAGGACGTGGAACTTTTCGGTGTTCCTATAGATCCCATGAATACTACAAAAGACAACGCTTACACATAGCTCAACTTTCAAATGCTTTAGTGGAAGAAAAAAGAACAAACCTGATATTCCATGGCATCAAAACCCTTGAAAACGAATTCAAAAAGTGTTTTAAGATTCTCAGGACTTGGAGAGGTGACGAATATGTTTGAGTATCTGCAAGATGAATAAATGGTTCACATACGTCGACTAATTACAAGAGCACAATTTTACATGTTCAATTGAATTATGGCTGAAGTGGAACTAACACATCATATCAAAAAACATTGAAAGAATACAGGGAACAATGTCGCCAGGCGATCATAGCCGTGTAAATAAGATCCCAACGAAGTTATAATATTCACTCATTTAACCTCAAATGATCACTGGGCTGTTTCAATTTTCTTAATTCTTATTTCCGGAATGGTTTTATGTCAAACATTGCAAAGTGCAAAATATGACTCAAATAGCAAAAAATGCCGTTTCGCTTTGGACTTCGAAGCCGATATTTTACTTTCGACCTTTTTTGTAATTGTGATTTAAAAGATGAAATGCCATTACATGAACGATCTAGCTTGCATTGTCGAAATATTTTCAGTCTGGCTGCGAAACCTGCAGAATGTGTAATCAGTACCTCAAATATACTGATGTGGCATTAACCAACAAATATTGCTCTCTTATGCCTCAAATTTTACAAAGTTCATTGCTTAAAGTTAATGTGCTCACCCGAATGCCACAGCAGCAGAAATTGCTAATCCCATGGAAGCAGATTTTCCTCTGCCTCTTGCAGCAGTTAAAGTTACTGTGGTTCGAAGCGTCTTCTCTGAAATTGCTTCAATGAACTTCAGCAGGCATTTCGCCTAAAATAAGACGAACTGTTGTAAATACGAATCCGAAGCTATAACTAATTTCAGGCCAAATTTTAAACCAGCTCTTTACCTTTTCCACAATCATTATCTGCATCCCTTGCTATAAAAGAAGCCTATGGTTTGTTCCCTTGTTGAGAACAAAGACCTATGAAAGATTGTACAGGGTATCTCAAAAAAATTGTTTGATATTTGCTTAAACATTGAAAAATAATGATAGCATGAACAGGCTCATGGAAAGATAACCCTGTCCATGAGATTATGAAACAATCTTAGAGACCAGAATCTTGCAAATCGGTAGAAAATTCACTGAGCTGCAAGCTTTCAAAGATCAAAAATTTGAGATAGCTGAACCAGAGAACCAAAGATTACTTTTAATGCAAAAAGCTCAAAGATCAGGGTAAAATAAGCTTATCTACTGTCATACGTCTCATTGATATCAGAACTAACCAAATATGACTTCTAAAGTAATCTAATCTTTGCGATCATTGTCAAAATTTGCTTAACATTGCTTATATCCAAAGACAGTGGTTCAAAGCATAATCAAAGAGAGACTGAATCTGGTTCCTCAAAGCATCCATATGCTCGAAAGTTAGGTTATCGAAAAGCTGTTCAAATCCCATATGGTTTGCCCTGAAACAATTGAAAGATAACAGAAATGATGGAATGTATGCTTTTTTACTAAAAATGCCATTTTGCTGCCTCTGGTATCGGTCGCACAAACTTGAACCCCAAAGACCTGTAACTCCATGAATACTTAGCAGATTTGCAAGATTCTTGTGTCAAAAATCAACTTAAAATCTCAGGAAAAGGGTTACATGACCAAGTGTCCATTCAGTGTATCATTATTTTTCAGTATTTAATCAAACGTCAAACATTTTTTTGCGACATCCTGTAAAATCTAGCCTCATACAAAAACAATGAATCTTAGCTGCTTAATGTATCTTGATATGTCCTCAATTCAATTTCTTTAACTGAACTAATGCTCTTTCCAATTAAGATGAAAGGAACAGTGAAACATTCCTTGCTACAAACAAATAAGAATCAGCCTCTCTTTTATTATTGCTAGCATTTTTCATCCTAGACCTTGCGACATTAACATGATAAGAATACTGAAGAATTTTCAACAATTCTACCAATCATGACAAGAATCCTCAAGGCATATCAAATAACATAAGTTTTTTTAAGTAAGAGTGCTAAAACAAAGGGGCATAATCAGTTAGGAAAGGCATGTTAATGTGCACAAGGTTTGTGTAGTACAAAACTCAAAAACAAGAAAAAATAATAGATTTTACCTGGTCCACTGTTTTGCAATGACTGACTAAATTCCCCACAGGCTGAGTATCTTGTAAAGAGTCTTTCAATTCTTTTAGCTCAATCTCCTCAGCTGTCATTGATTCCTCCTGTCAAATCAAACAAGAATTTAAAAAAAAAGAAACACTTTCAAAGTATCCTCAAAAGACACAAAATTGTAATCTGGCATTAGATTTGCATCTAACATAACAATTGAATATAGTTCTTATTTGATTTGCAAATCAGCTTGCAAAATAGAAATAGAAAACTGTGACAATATTGGTACAGTATCAGCATGCATTCTTCACCTTATTGGCATTCTTTTCCAGTGAATTTGGACTTCCTAATATTGAATTCAAAACGTTCAAATTACAGGTCACTTGCTTTCACTACTCAAAAACCACTTTAATTATATGCAAAACAGTCAGAGACAACACAAAAAACGCACCTTGGTTTTAGGGGCCAATGCAGTAATGTTTCGACTTTCTGTGGAGATTGGAAGAATCCTAAGTTGGTCATCAATAACCAGACACTTTTTACAAGATGCCAAAGATAAGAGAAACCTGCAAAAAGGAGAACAATTTGGGAATAATGGATACAAATGAGAGATTCCATCTGAAATTCAAAAGTTTCCTTCAGTGATTGTCTTCAGAAGGTAACAATGAAGTGAGTAAGTGAAAATGACAAAAACTGGATAGTAAAAGAAATTGCTGCCTAACCTTTCATTGAATCTTCCAACCACTTTTTGGTGGGCCTCTGTTCGATATCTTGAATGAACATCCTTCAAAAGAGATATGAAATTCCCAGCAAAATATTCCAATCAAAAGATATTGTTATGCATTAACTCAGTCATTGAGAGTTGAAGTACAATTCCCAGAAGCTAACCAATGCCATAGGATTTCTAGAACATCACAAGCTATTAACTTTCTTCCCAGCCATGAATAAACAAAATTTGAAGATCAAAATAGACAGACAATGAACTTTTGATAAAAATCTATCTTAGGTGATCTATTCACTATTGTTCTAAGTTGATTTTCACTAGAGCTAAATCCATGCATCACCAAGTCTCTATGAACTTCATTTCCTTGGGAAATATATACCGTATATGTACAATGGGAGCTCTTCAGGGGACCTTTATCATCTTACTTCAGTTTATCATAGGAACAGACTGACTTTAAACATATTATTGCTGTTTCAGTGTTCTTACCATGGTCATTGTGTATAATTGTTTCAATGATTGCATTGTTTTGAGAAGAATGCAAACAATGCCTCCTCCCTCAATTGTCTCAATTGTTCTTGCAAGCAGGTTTGGGCTCACAGCTTCAAAGTCCTTTGGAAAAACAAACATGATACTCATGAATTTTCAACTTTTTGCCTCTAAAAACATTTGATGTTCCTGGTCTTCCATCTGCAATGTTAGAAGGGACAAAAAACTTCAAGTATAGGCAAACTTTAAATTGGATTTTGACTTGATTCATCAGACTGTGAAAATTCTTTCACCTGTTTCTTTTTGCCTTGTTCAGGCTAAAGATCTATTGATCGGGGGCAGAAAGATCACAAAACAATGCAAAAGTAACATGGCAATTTTTGGATCAAAAATTGATTATATGTACACATACACATACAAGCTGATACAGTGTTATCCTTTTAGCATTTGAGGCTTTTTCAGAATGAACCCAACATTTTACCAACTTACAATAATTTGAACAAAGATCAACTGCAACATGATTTGCCATGCTGTATTGCATCAGCTTTCTGCACAAGGTCAATCTATCCTTTCCTGAAATATTCTTCAGTGTAAGCAGCTCATACACAAATGAAGGAGGGTGTGGGTTTATCATTTTGCTCATGAACAGTTAAAGAATTGAATGTCTATATGATTGAATTTCAATGGAAAATAAACAGTGAATTTGAACACTAACACCTACAGAATCTAATCAAAACAAAGTCTAAAGGGTTTTTCCTAATGGTTGTTAAAGTCCTTGGTACACAAGGTACTGTATCTACTGCATCTCTATCCATATCATTAAATGTACATCAGCCAAATATATGGCTATTAAACACAGGCTTGTTAGTGGTTAAGATAATGTTGAGACATGGTGGATATAAAGATGAGAAATTTGCACTTTGTATAGATATTAAATTGGCTTCATATTAAAGGAGATGATTGTATATCATTCATCCAGGTAGAGGAAATAGAAACATGTTTGAAGAAGATTCAAACTCTTAAACTGATTACCTGAAGCACAAGCATTCCGTAAGTGTTTCCAAGAATCTTATGTGTCTCATGATAATAGCAATATCTTATTGTTGTAGCTGCAATGAACAATTCAAATGGATCATCTTTCTTTATGTCCAAAGTCCCACTTTTGATTTTCTTTTGCAGTTGTTTCATCCTTTTCTTTCTGTGACTGAAAGCGGAGAAAAATCATTCTTCTGCAAACTTCAAAGCACACAAAAAGCTGCCATAGAGAAGTCACAAAATATAATGTACACTGCTGCATGTGGAATTTTCAAGAAACCATTTGATAGAAAAAACCATCTTTTCTATAAAAAAATTCATGATTCAGTGTGAAAAAACCACAGAAAATCAGCAAATTTTAACAGTATGAGCCAAATCCTTTGTTTGGTGAATATTCTAAGAATGAATCATATTTGATGAACAGTAAGAACAATATGTGATACTGGAAAAAATAGTCAAGTTTAGCCAGGAAATCTATTGTTTTCTACCTGTTCATATATCTGTTCTTGAAAATTCAGATTTGTACGATCATCTTTGTCAGAAACCTAACATGTCTCATTATCATACCTTCTAGATTTCATCATGTTAGCACAGTAGATCATCAAAAATAAAATTTACCTGCTAAAGCCAAGCTCTTTTTTGTAACACCATAAAACTGATGGTCTTGCTTTTACTTGCGCTTTGGACAACATATGGTGAAGGAAGACAACCTGGAAACAAGAAAGGGAATGAAATGTAATAGAATTGAGGCAAAAATTTTAAAATTCCACAATTTATCTGGTGTGATAAAAGCTAACCAAAAGATGCAACACTGATTACATAATGAGCTTGACTAAGCCAGAAAATAATTTGTTGGCCTAGTCTGGAAGGTTTGCTGTGCACACAGTTACTCCAGGTTGGAAAACATGTTGCATGATTTGGCGCACAAATGGTAGCAAGTCAAATAAACTGCTAGTAGAGTTGAAAAAGCTGTAGGGGTCATAAAATAACAACGGACCTATCATTCTCTGACACAAGAAGCTTTTATTCTAGTTGTGAGCAATGAGTTCTGATGCAGGTTTATAGCTGCAAGTGAACCTGGTTGTAATACTGGCAATCACTTGCAGCTATGAAATTGTGCCAAATTTGCTACTTGCAGCTAAAATAATAGGTCTTGCATGAGATAACAAAAGACTTATAATGTTAATTTTGCATCTTTCCCAGCTTTACAAAGTGTACCCACAGCTCACACCTTCAAATTTTTTCACTCACTACTTACACCTAGGCTAAACCCTGACAGGAAAATTTGAATTTTGCACAGGCAATTTGAGATGGCCTAATTACGACTGCGCTGAGAATTCACGGTTGAGAACAATAGATTAAAACAATAGATCTTTTGTAGATTAAAACAATAGATCCTCTGTTTATTGCCAACTGGGCGGCCAAGGTTGAAAACCAAGTACATTCCTGCGTGCGCAATATCTTGGGCGCGCAGTACAAACTTTCCAGTCTGGGGCAAACCACGCATATTTCCCTGCCCAGCATGTGATACAGGATTTTGAGCCAGCCTTGTAATTTTTCTTTTTGTTTATATGCTTGATATCTATACTGTTTGTATTGATGTTCTATTTCTTTCTTTAACATTGTTAATCTTAGTCTAGAGTTTATAGTTTGTATTAGCTTGTATGTAGAGAGTTTAAAATATGAAAACTGAAACTGAATTATTGGACTGTTGGCTGGCTGTTAAACAAAACTATACAAAACATTGCATCATAAAACATTGTATCATTCCTTTGACAAAGGAATGATGCAATGTTTTGTATAGTTTTGTTTAACAGCCAGCCAACACTAACAGTCCAATAATTCAGTTTCAGTTTTCGTTGTTTTCAACCATTTCAGAGTGAAATTTCATCTTTACTTCTTCAGTCTGAGTGTCAGTGTTTTGACCAATCTTCAAAATACAAACCTGATCTCTTGCATGATCTCCAACAATAACAAACATTGTTCTATGCTTTTCTTGAACTCCACTTTCAACAAGCAATCGAATTCTGTTATCTATCTTCTTCAGCACCATTTTAAAACTGTCTCTTTATCGATTTTGCGTTCTATATGTCTGAATCCTTCTTTCGTGGCTGTACTATCCTCGACTTGTTTCTGAAGAAAGTGATAGTCCTGCTTGGCCTACCAGGAGACCGCCCTTAAAGCTCCTTGTTTCCCACTTAGTTCTTGCTCCACTGCTAATCAAATTGAAATCAGGTTGAACAAGCATAGCCAATCCATCCACTGATGCACTTGAGCAATCAAGAATTTGCTTTTTCGCAATCAAGAATACAGTTTCTGTTGGGCTTATCGAAGTTGGTGCAAAATTTGGCAACTATTTTTGAATAGATTCTTTTCCCTCGTGCAGACGTGAATCTCGTTTGTGATTATGGAAGTGAGGGTGACTAATAAAATGAAATAAAGGGTGACGTAGCGGTGTTTCGAACTGTGGCTGCGGAGCAGCCTATATGCAATTTTCATTTATAATACCCTGACCCAAATTCTTATTAGAAAAAGAGATCCTATTTAGCGGCACATCCCGTCCTTTCAAGTATGGGAGTATCCCTTTGGGGTAGGGTAGGCCCGCTCGGCCCAAAGGCCCAAAGGTCACTGCAAAGCATAAGGTAGATTGAAGATTCCATTGCACTGCGGGGGAGCGCGTGACAAGCTGCACGCTTTGCTTTGCATCACAACAGGAAATGGGCTTGTTTACATGCATCCAGCAACCTCCACGTGTACTGGAGAAACAACTTTCAAGAATGTTCCAGAGCTTAACGAGTAAACATATTTTGGGAGCGAACTATTAACACAGTTTGGAAGCAGACTAGATTCAGCGAGAGTCGTTAACTGGACATCAACATGAAGGTTTTGTATTCAGGAATTATAATTGTAGTTTTCTGCATCTATCTCGCTCAAGGGCGATTTGGCCTTGGACGACGGAGTTCCCTATTCGACGATGATTTTTTCATGAAACCATGGACAACTTTTGACATGATGACGAAAGACTTTGATGATCATTTCAGAGATGACCCTTTCTTCCAGGATGACGAGTTTGAAGATGATTTCTTCAATCGACCGTTCGGTCGCCAAACTCAGAAGGAGTGTGAAAAGATCAAACAAGACCCCAAAGCCTCGTGCAAAAAAGTAGGCAAAGACGATGGACTTGCCATTCCAAAGCTGGCCGCTCGAGTAGTGAAGAATGATGACAAACAATTCAAATTTGCAATGAACCTGAAAGGTTTTGGCAGAGACGAAATATCAGTCAAAGTTCAAGATGATTTCCTCAAAATTTCAGGCAAAAAGAGTTGTCCCAGTGGGAAAAAGAAATGCCCCGAAAGGAGCTATTTCAGGTATCAATATTTGCTGCCAAAACACACTGATCTTAGCAAGGTAAAAGCAAGCTTTTCCAAAGATGGTTACTTGATCGTTGATATTCCAAAACTTAAGAAGATTGAAGATGCAAGTGAAGGACTGAAAATCGAGGCCATGGATGAAGAATATTTGCCAAAATTGAAAGAACAAGTGACTGAAAAGAAGAACAAAGAATTGAAGAAAGAGGAAGAAACGACCAAAGGCAAAGAAGAAACTTCCAAGGATGATGACGTCACAGTAGAGGAAATTCCTGCATAAGAGTTAAGGATACTTGATTCTGTAGTTGGGACTCGTTGAACCTGTGACTGCTGAAATCTGACTTTTAAACTGCTGATAAGCTTACTACGTGTTTACGTCCGCTATGGTCGACTGGGGGTAAATAAATGGGTAAACTTGGGGTAAACTGGGTAACTAATGCTTTAACTTTGTAAAAATCTTCATGAACAGATTTTATCCAGCTACATCTACTATAACTACAGTTCTTGAAGACTGTACGTAAATTTAACAGCACATGATCTACTAACATTACCCATTTTACCCCCCAGCCTACCCATGTTACCCCTGAAGACCTTGAAGTTTGGTCATAATTGTTAACACAGATACAAACGTATTTTTTGAACGGCTTCAAACGTCAGAAAAACCTCAACAATGTCAAGTTTAAAGTAAAAGGGTAAAAGGAGGCTCAAGGGACTTTGCCTCATAAAATACGTCATCTGAATTGTGTATTACCACGCCAAGTACTTTCCTCTGGGCATGAAGTAGGAAAAGGTAAGAGGAAGGTAAGCTAATAACTTGCTGCATACTTCTGAGTTGCTCGATTTGGAAAGAAGAATGTCTAAAAATGGAACATCAACCTTGTCATTGCTTGGTTCACTTTGATTCCTCACCAAAGTTCAGAGCTTTACTTCAGAGTAACAACCAGACAGGATTTACATTCAGCATCCGCAGCACCTGAATTTTTGGCGATTAGGAGCTTCGGGCAAATCCCGGGCAAATGCAGTCATGGCTGTCTTCCCGCCTTACCCAGTCATACGATGGTTACCAGCAGTGGCGGAAATTCAGCTTTTTGAGTGTGGGGCATTCAAGGGTTATCAATTTTCCGAGTCAGGAGAAATGCTTTTGTTTGACGTATTTTGCTGAAAGACCTGACGTAAATAGGGTCCTTAAATGTGCTAAGAGGAAAGATCTGTATTCAGCAAAAGTTGATAGAAACAGACAAAAACATACCCTAAGGGCAAGTCGAATGGCTTTTAGGAATCTGGGGGCAAAGCCCCCAGGAAAATTTTTGAGGACACGCCCTCTACTTTTGCCTAGAATGCATCTCACGACCAAATTTTTGAATTTGGATTTTGACAATTTTGTAACAATTTTTTGCAGAGCAGCAGCCCCACGAAATTCTTTGAGCTTGAGTAACACAATTTACTTTCGCTACGAACACCACTTGGATCACTTATCTGTCAGTGACAAACTTGAATATTTGAGGAGTACTAGTAGCTACTTCTCAAACAAATTTTGCAAAAAGAACCTCTACTTTGTCTTAGAACGCTTCTCGCCATCCAATTATTGCCTGCCCCAAACATAGACATGGAAAATTTGACAATTCTTGGATCGTTCGTCTTGTAGTTAGCGTCCCAAGGAAAATTTTGAAAACTCCACGCTCCAACACCTTTCGGAAATATCGATACTGTAACCAGCCTATGCCCAACCACTTTCTTCTCGTTTTTGAAATGACTGTTGGTGCATAAAAACTTAAAAATATGATGCAGATAGAGCGTGAGCATTTTGTTTGCTCATTCAAAATAAACTCTTTCCTTCTCAACGGCGACTCGTTTCTTCATTGCAGTGTCGATCCCACCTTCGAAATTTCCGACTTCTACAGAAAATTTCCGAGTCTTATTGAATTGGGGGGCAGTTGCCCCCCCAACCCCCCATAATTTCCGCCACTGGTTACCAGCTTAAGTCCTATTTTCGTCAACCACTATCTGTAAATCCAAAGCTGCGGTGGGTCTAGACTCGATCCAGAGACCTATTCATAGCTATCTTAAAACACCAGCAACCGATATGCTATGCTTCTCCAGTGGCACATTTCATGCCGTGAAAAAGGAATAGACCTAAAACGTGGAAACGACTAGAGGTAAGTCCATCGCCAGTGATAGCAATTTCCAAGGCTCAAGGGTGGCGCTAGAAATTCTACGACAGAGGGGCTGGAGCTTCCAACAGGGTGGCTGAAATGACTGAAAATGGTGTTTTCGTAGGTCATTTTTCCAAAATTCTTATGACAAGAACCCAAATTTCCTCCGACGGGGGGCTAGACGCCTCCGAAGGGGGGGCTGTAGCCCCCAAACCCTCCCCTGGCGTCATCACTTCCAAGGCCAACATTTCTCAATTGTGCACTGTAGATCTTTCAGAAAGAGAAATAAGAAAATTTCTAAATGTATTCATAAATTGATATAAGGAGATTCACCATTTTGTACAAAACATCGCCATAACAAAATAAACACCAAACTACTAATACAATGAATCACTCATGACCAAACGGAGATATAAAAATATGCTTCTCTTTAAAATTCATTCTTCGGTTTTTACGCCATACATTTTATCTACAATGCAGTAAAATCCAAGCATGCGGGAACTTTAAATTGCTGTACATTGCCTGACAAGTCTTGCACTAATTGTTTGCATTTTACGTAATTTTGGCAGGAAAAAGGTATTTTTAAAATGCGTCATTACACAAACCTGCCACAAAAATTGATTTCGAGAAAGTTCAAAGCAAACTTTTGGGTCTAATATTCTATAAAATGAAAAAAGTTCAGCCGGCAAATTCTTACAGTGGCAGGTTGATGTACATATGCGGGTATTAACAGGAACTAAAATTATTGGAAAAGCACAAACACAAAATGCAGACTTGCATCTATTCAAGAAGAAAATAGAGAAGAAAATAGATGCACCACTTTTACCGTACCAAAAAATAGAAGGGCGAATGAGATTTGCAGTCATAACGTTGGTAAAGCTCACGAAATTATTTTCAAACGGACATCTGGGGGGGGGGGTACCTAATTACCTGATCTAAATTTGTATTAGGTTGTGCACACGAAAAAGACTTTTTCACCCGGCTCCAGAATTTTGCGATTTTAGAAAAAATCGGTGAAAAGTATACTCCAAAAACACAAAAATTGGACAAAATGATAACCCGAGCTCACAAGATTTCCCCTTTTGGCATATTTTGGCAACCGGCTCCAGAAAAATTGCTTCCCTTTGATACCCTGTACTAGAAAATAGGCGAAAACGATACTCTGGAAAACGGCACAACCCGTCGAAAAAAACACTAAAGGTTTTGAGAAAATTAGCCGGCCTTCAATCTTATGTCAATATACACCTAAAACTCTGAAAATTTCGAAGCAAAAAATTAACAAGAAAACTTCTTCTAGGTTCACAGAGTTTCTAAATTCAAATTCCTTGTGATGTCAAGTAATGTATGCTCGAGCACTGCCAGGACGCGCACAGGCTATAGCACTGCAAATTTTATACAAATATTTTCGTCGTATTTTCGGAGAACTTCATGGGCTACTGAAAACTACATGAACTTCATGGGTTGCTGATATGGAAAACTGGCTAACTGAACGAACAAGCATACGAGTAACCTACTTGGAAAACGAAATTTGGCTTTTTAAAGTTAGCTGAGTTAACTGTCTGTCAATACTTGAATATACATACAATGCGTCAAATACGTCTTTCTCGGGTTAAGCCACAACATTACAAATTTCATTCTTAGAAAAATATAAAGTAATGATGTTGCTTTGCAGCAACTAAGTTACAAATACCAGTGTTTTGTATTCTAAAAAGCAGGTAAATTTTTACCTTGTCAACTGATGCGAAATTCCCATGATTGACGAATGTGGCAATGCCTCGATATCAAGTTGTCACATCTCTGCCACTCGTATTTGCAGGGCCAGATGAAGCAATTGGGGAATCTGCGGCTGCAAAAAGAAGTAGAAAATTTGTGTCAAATACTTGTATCAAAAGGGGAAAAATATGTTTCCACCGCCAAGCAACAGAACAAGGGCTCCAAGGATCCTAATCAGTGATCTCTGGGACGCCCCCTTTACAGAGTCTCTACCCTAGGTACAGAGTCGCAAAATCAGGAAATTCTGTTTCTTAAATGGTTTCTTAAATGCGGCCCGCATTTAAGAACCATTTTTCACACCTTAGCCTAAAATGTTTCTTGTATCTATAATATTTGTCATTTTTCAGGCTCAAGTTTCTTAAGTTTCTAATTTCTTTTCTGGAAAGTCCTAGCAAGATCAGTTACGACAGAATGGGATTCTTTACAGATTTATTATCCATATGTGCATGCTATCAGTGATTGTCGAGAACACCAAACCAGTCAAAATTCTGGTAAAATCTGTTAAATCCGAGATATCTTGTTAGCAATTTTTTATGAACCCTGTATGAATTGGAATGTTTCCAGGCCCTCAGATCAGGACTTACTGTCAATCAAAATACAAGAATCTTTATTTCATGTGTGAACGTCAATTAGTAAGAACACTAATCATTTTTCAGTAGCCTAAAAGTTTCTTTAAAGTGGTTTTTTAAATGCGGGGCCTTACTGTATGCAGTTCCGAACGTCTTAAGCTACCAAGTTTGCTCCAGTTTAAAAAATCGCCAAAAATTCAAATATTACCCCCGTCATAACGTGTCTTGTTGTAAATCCACTTGTTTTTACGTCCGTTTTCTTATAGTACCTAATCATATACTGCACTCACACTGACATTCCTAGACTAGCTTTATCTAAACCAGTTAAATTTCAACGAATCAAAGGACTGGATTTGCTTGATTGAGCAATTAGAAGGCCCTATTCAAAAACATAAAGATGATTAACGGTTTAGGGCATGAAACTTGAAAAACCCCATTTTGTGCTATGATCTCTTTAATCTTGCCTGGGAACCATTATATTCCAGATTTCAAGTCTACCACGATAGTTTACGTTTCAATTTGACATCTATAGGACCAAACCAGACGCATGATGTACAAAAAAGAAAGCATTCTGGTAATCACTGGAGCCTTTCGCACTATGCCTCAAAACCAGGTAGGCCTAGAAAAGAACTACCGGGTAAGCCAGAAGAAAGTTCCCACTTTTAAAAATTCATTGCCCCAAAAGTACTTCACGTATTTGAATGATTCAAATTTTGGTTAAGAACCAAAAGATGAAAGTATTTTTGTGATTTTTCTTGATGTCTTACCATCCACTAGATGGTTGGGTAAATTTAAATGGATAGAAATTTCATGGTTGCAAAATGAATGAAAATGGGCCTAAAACATTGATCAAACTATCGCCTCTCCTTACATAAAACAATACGCAATTGGCGTTTCAACTCTGTCAAGAGTTACAGGACATTCCCGTTTTCAGCCCCATGGCAATAAACATGCAGTGGATATCTCTCACCCATCAATGAACGATTGCATTTTCCTCATTGATCTGTCCAAGGAGCCCTTCCAAATACGTGACGTAATCTTGATGCCATGAATATTCAAAAGAGGGAACTTTCTTCTTGCCCACTTGGTGTATGCATTTATTCTAACACCAATCAAACGATCGGCCATGTCTGGAAAAACATTTTTTGTCATTGATCTACATGCCAAAAAACAAGAAATTTTGATGATTGGGCTGATGAAACAGATTTGGTGATTTTTCAAACAGGAGTACCTTTCTGGGGCATCCGGTGTATGGAAAGCAGTTAACTAGTCCCTCATATTCACTAACAACTTGAGACACCAATGCAAACCCAGGGACATTGATCTTTTATGTCTTATTTGACTTCGGCTTTTGCCCCTCTTATCTCAAAAAGGGAAAATGCAGAACTCCAAATTATAGTATGAAAAGAAAATGCATGTATTGCTTGGAATTATTCAAATCCAACCACGTTCATTTGAAATTATACTACGATAGGGGGGCTCTCTCCTCGATTAGTGAACCTATTGAGAGAGCTCTCCCTTTAAGTAATTCCCTCCATACAATTTATCTTGTTTTTCTCTTTGTAGTTGTATATTGTATTAATTTTCAATATTAATGTATTAATATGCGCATACTAACCGGTTTTGTGTTTTACAGGAAAATATAAAGCCCGAAGTCTTTAAAATACAGACCGAGCTTGCGAGGTCTGTGCATTAAGACCGAGGGCTTTATATTTTCCTGTACAACAACAAAACCGGTTGGCATGAGTTTTATTACCTGACAGCTTCTAATCTTGACTAGCATAGCATTTAATCAAACACATTTTGTTCCAGTCATGTCGCTTTAGTTTACTGCAAATCTCGCAAGCATAGGCCTAAAGCAGTTGCTGTGGCGACAAAAACGCGTCCTTGTATCGTATTACACAAGGCTACGGGAAACCCGCGGGAAATGTGCGATTAGCCAATAGGAGTGGCGGGATTCTGTATTGCCTCGTTTTTGAAACTTCGGCCAGGTAATAATGTTCTGTAATAGTATCTTATTTCCTTGTTGTCTAGTTACTTGTTGGTATTGTTATTTATAAGATTGTATGTAGTAGAATTTAAATATAAATGAAAATGAAACTTTATCTCATCCTTCTATATTAATCTTTAATCTTGTTATAACATCATAAAGGTATTGTTTCTATGTTACTAAAGACTATACCAAAACTTGTCAACTTTAAATTTCGATCCAGCAAAAGTATTATCGAATCTCTGCTATCCGTTTCTTCCTATGGAGGGACCAGAACTTTGGAATAGCCTTTAGTATATATATTGGTTTTTTGTTAAAGATCATTTACGGTAGCCATGCCTATCATGCTCCCAATGATATCGTTCATGTAATTATGTTTTGTTAAATTGTAAATTTTTAGACTGTGTATATAAAAAAGACATGGAGCCGTTAATAGGGGGGGGGATTTAACCCTAATCCATATGGGCTTTTTTCGAGCTACCACTTATGGGGGGGGTCTTTCAACCCCCCCCCCCCCTCTGAAAACTACCTTAGCGTCTTCAGAATTCAATACAACTTGCCACAGTTACAGATCAGGTAATTTCTAGCATGCAGCGTAATTTGGGTGTGGCTACCACACCTTATGACGTCATAATGACGTCATGAAGTTGAAAATCAGTGAAAATCAGGCTTCCAAGTTAAGTTTGAATTTAAAGAAGGCTTTGCATGAACATTTTGCAGGTTTTGGTTCACTTTAGCCTCAAATATGATATAAAGATATAATTTCATTGAAATTGAAGATTTTGGAGTGATATTTTGGAAGAAATTAGCCAATTTTAATTACGTCATTTGTGCAATTAACTTGTTCTCTGTAAAGATAGACAAAAAGAAGCTCCAAAATGGTAATACTCTATTGCAAACGTATCATTGGAGTCTTTTCAATTGAGAAATTTCGAAAAAATTCAAAAAATTTGCTAATTAGCCCAAAGTGGCGGCCATTATGACGTCATTATCAAAAAATGCTGACATCATCAAATTCCAGAAATTTCGGTATCAAATTAAAGCTCTTTGTTTACTGATTCATTGGTGCATAATACTTCGTAATAGGATCAATTGTTAAAAATAATGATTTGTTTGCTACCTGCTTCCAAATATGGGCATGTCACGTGACCTGTGAGCTCTATTGTTTGAAAATTTTTCAGTCAAAATGTGGCGAATAGATAATTAGTAAAAGTCAGATAGGTTTGGGGGACATAGTTGATGTCTTTAAAAACGCGGCAAGAAAAACCTCGAGGGGGGTGGAAAACACCCCCCTCCCCCCATGTGGATTAGGGTTAAATCCCAATCACACTGACACAGTTGAACCAGTTTTAAACTAAGTTAAGTTTCAACTACGGGGTCTACCTTGAGGAAAACAGCTGGAATGTGTCTGTCGTCAGTAAACACTGTTTCATGACCCAGTCTTGGAACAAAAGCCTAAAAACAAATAACACCTGTCCTGGAATAAGATTCGGGAAAACTGAAGGTTTTCGTCAAAGATAATGAAGTACCTTTATCGACATACCGTTCCCAGAATAAAGAAGCAATAGGTATAATCCTGTTCCGGAATTTTCAGCCGAAAATGAGACCAAATTTGTAGACACATCTACGGGTAGTTAATGTATTAAGTAGACCCCCAGGGTTTCAAACAATGAAGTGAACTCGATTTTGGTGAAGTGACCAATTAGAACTCAACATTGGTTTAGTCTGAGCTGGTTTAACTTGCAACTGTGAACTGGGTACTAATGAATACGGGAATACGACATTCCACGTGTAATCTAACAGGCTATGAAATGATTCAAAGGACAAGTCCGGGGTTGGTACAATTATTGTTCATTCAGGAAATTACACTGTTGTGAATACTGTGTAGTTCTTTTTTTCATTTTTTCCTCTTTTAATCTGCGAAACTGCTATCCTAGGTACCACAGCCTAATAAAGATTTAAGAAAATAAAAAGAAAACAGAGAAGAAAAGGGAAGAGAAGAGCCTTTCTTCTCTCTTTTTCTTTTTTGTTTTTATTTAGGCTCTGATACCCAGGGTACGAAACTACATATTTCAATCTGCTAAGAGGTGTGAAACTTCACGTTGACCTGAACGAGGCTGTCAAATGTGTTGATCATACCATTCACATTGCTAGCCTCCTCATCGCACCTTCGCACATGGTACAAAATACAAAATGGCGACGATATTTAGCCTAACTTACGAAGATTCATTAATCAATTTATGAAAGTTTGAGGCATTAAAATTTGGAAAGAACTCATCACGATTGGTGTTCAGCAGTTGGTAAGGTTGCTTTTTAACAATAATTTATCAACCCCAGACTTGTCCTTTAAAAAGATTTCACGATTTGTTTTTTAGAAGTTGGTAAGGTTGCTTTTTAACAATAATTTTATCAATCCCGGACCTGTTCTTTAACGAATCAAAAGAATATACCTGTACTTTCAGTTTCATCAGGTGGGTGGTAGGGGGGTGGCACCCCTGGTTCATCTACAGCTTCACCGTACGCTGGTGGTGGTATATCTGGAAACGATCCAGTTACTCCCCTCCGAATAGGATCGACGGCTGAGTAGGGCGGTGGAACGATAAGCGTCGATGGATCTGGATGGTCAGGATATCCAACACCTATGAAATATCATATGATTCTTTAGTTCATCTGGAAACAATTCAAATCAACAAAGCGAGACTACTCGCCTGTTTATTAAAAACTCGTTTATAACGTAATAATACTAGGATGGCTGAAACCGAGGGGCAAATCATCGACTTTTTTCGTACAATTTCCTTGAAATCACAAAAAAATCACATACAAAAAGCACCAAAGATCACAAATCACTGAAAATTTTCCGAAAAGCCACATCAAAAATCACTAAAAATCACTAAAATCACAAAAAATTACAGAAAAAATCAATCATGTGATTCTAAAATGAAAAGAATCACGTACCCTATTTTGAGAAGTAATTGTCCCTCGGCTGAAACTTCATTTGAGATGCACTGCGAAACTTAAAAAACTTAAATTCTCAGATATTCCAGCAAAGATGTTCTGTTTTAGCCCTTGCTCTTGAGCAACATTCTCTGCAATTATGTTCTCAGCCTAATCGGGCTATTATTCACCCATTCAAACTGCAGGCTAGTCCAGCATAAGGTAAGCCAGGTTATCGAATGGGTCCCAATTAAGTAAAACGGGTGCATTTTTCATTGGTTGAATTTGACCTGGTTTAGATATAACTATATTAAATGTGTCAGTGTGAATGCAGTATGTGTCACGAAACATGCCCATTGTAAATGGTAAAAGCCACGTCACAATTCTTGCTCCCCAAACATGTGAAAGATAAAACTTTTCAATTCCATACGTTGATCTAGGTTTCCTTCTGTGAAGTCACCCAGACGCAATTTCAAAACTATTCGACTTCTGAAGCATACAGAAATCAAGCAACTTGATTCCAGCATGCAATTCCTGCAGTAAAAGCATTGTGCGCACTGCTTTTCCTGCCTTTCATATGGCCCAAGAATTCTTTTCATAATGGGAATCGATACGATTGAATTTATCTTGTGCCACAACTATATTACCCGTCCAATGAGACGGTATCTTTTTTAAAGTGAAATCAAATCAGCTAACATATCATTTATCATGTGTCAACTCTCATATCTTACCAGCGTTGATTCTCTTTAACATGCGAAAGGCCCGCATGGTAATGTCAGAAACGTGATGTTTGCTTTGGGACAAGCACTACACATTCATAACATACTACAATAATAACAAAGCATGTACAAACCTGTATAAACGCTATCTGCGGAAGTATTTATTGGTCCAGACCTAGCTGTTCTGACATTTGAATTGCAATCCTCCCTCACAGCCGTTTGTGTCCTTCGTCTTGATCTCTTTTTCAGCCTAGTACATCGATACCATGTTGCTATGGCAATGAGAATCACGACAGCAATAAAAAAGCACGTGATCCCAGCTACAACTGAGCTAGATACTCCTCCACTTTTGGATTTCTTCTCTGCAAAAATGATTTAACATCATTTACAGCGAGCACTTAACTTTTTCACATTATGATGTAAATAACGTATTCCACCATTAAGTGCCTGGGATATTTATAAGTTGGTAAAATTGGCAACAGATATTTTGGGTCTGTTTGATTGGTACAAATTCTGAAAACAGTAGATATGGAATACTTGGAATTGTGATTGATTGGCTCCACAATTCCGAAAACGGCAGGTTTGAAAGGTTTGGCAGGCCTGCTGAGCCTTCTGTTCCAAAAATGCACAAAGTTTGGCAGACTCTGAAGAGATTCTCGATTTCATTTGCAGAACTCGGAAAACGAGGCGAATTCCTCGCAAGCCTTCGGTTATCGGTAACTTTGCTCTTTGTTGCTAAGCACCAGACTCCTCTTCGTGCTTTTCAAGTGTGTTTGATTGGGCACTGTGTTTCCAATCAATGGTTTATTCAGCTGAGTCCGCTACTTAAGGCCATTTAAAAATTTTGTACCACTAATCATTTGAAGACATTTTTGAATATCATTAATTTTATATTCAAAGAGCAGTACTTTCAAAAGCCAGGCGCTGCTTTATATTCACCCAATAGAAAAAATTCAACTCAAGACTCACCATACGTTATATAGCCAGCTACGAAACCTCTCGGCCCACGATCAGCCCTGAAAGCATGTCTATTAAATCTGACGTAAATATCTTTGTACTGAGTTCGGATGATAACGAGGCTTGTGATATCAAACTGACACAGTCGTTCTTTGATGATGTTACTCTTGTCAAAACTTGCGCCATCATTTGTACCTAAATATAGGAAAATTCATCATATGAAAAAGTAGCATACTTTACAATATTGTTTCTTGACACTTTGGGCTTTGACAACATTTAAGATCGCTGTGAGGTAAAATATGACGTGACATTGCAACTTTCAAATTGCATTGAAGATAAATCTTAAAACACCTTAACTCGTAAGTCATTAACAAATCGAGATGATGTTATCTTGAAATATTATGCAGGGAGCTTTCTTACAAATTCCTGTCTCGAGAACATAAAGTTTTCATTAGAAACACTGCAAAACAACGGAAAACAACAGGAAATGGGTCAATTTGATAAATACATGTATTGTGAATATTTCATCCTGCCATGCAGGACTTCTTCGGATATGTTATATGATAGATACATTTAAGATTCGAGAACATACTTGGCTTGTTTGGTGTCCTTCTTTTGTAGTGCCTTTCTTGCAATTACTTGTGCTTCTTTAAGGGCAGAAACTTTCGCAGAAAGAAACTGTCGCGTTTTTGACTGAAAGTGGCAAAAATTTATTTCACAAAATTTCCAAAGATCTGAAATTCGTCAAAGCTTATTCCTGCAAAATTTCCCATAATAAAGCTAAAATCAAACTTTCATATAATCAAATGTGATTTCCCTCTCCTGATTCAGTATGATCTGGTTTGACAAAAACCCTTTCGAAATATGCTGCTAACAGGCATATGTATGGAAAATTTGGAAGAGTGATTGAAGAGTCGACCATTATGTGACACATTAGAGAATTTGATAAGAAACCTACTTCGCGAGAGTAAATTCTCGCGAAATTTCCCATTTTGGTCGATTCGCGACCGTTAAAGTTCGCGTTTTTGCCAGTTCACAAAAGTCTCTTCCTGCGAATGTTTCTTCCCTCACAGTAGCCACGACAGAGGTTGATTTCACAAAATTTGACATGAAATGTTTGTCAAGGCACATGGAATCCCATGCCAAAGTAAACAACAAGAATGTTGTGAAATTCTGATAAACCCCTTGAAATGTGCGTTAAACGCTAAAAATTTCAGACGAAAAAGCTTCAGAAAAGTCATCTTCGTACAAAGAATTCGGCGACGTTTTATCACAAAATTGAGAGAGCTTTGAGAAAAGTTTGAATGGCTACAAAAACCAATAGTGAAGCTTTCTTTATTGTTTTACGATCAAAACATTATGATTAAACCATTTGCACTTGATGTCAAGTTTCCAAAAAGTGATCACTGTCAAAATGTTGATTCAAAATCATATTGTTGCGGAATCTAATCAGAATCTATTCTAATCAGAATCAGATCAGAATCTATTGTTGTGAATTTTGTTGAAAAGGCATGATGATGTTTCACAGAGTAGCTCTTCAAACACATTCCTTTTCAATGCACGATGCTTCGTGAGCAAGACATTTCCTTTCCAAACATTTAAAAATGCTTCCATGTGATTTTTGTTCACTGTAAAAGATTCTGGATACTAAATATTTCCGATCTAAAGTACCCTCCCCCCAGTAACGTCCCCGCTGAAACGCTACCCCACCAAGGTGAAGGGATGACCCACCAGGAAAATGTGTTTTCCCTCCACGTTTAAGTTTAAAGCACTCTCACCGCCTTGTTTTCCATTGCTTCCCCGTTGAAATTTTTGTTTCCCCATCAAAAATTATACAAGTTCCATGACAGATAATAGCCAAAAGGTCTTAAACCCCGTCATGATATTTTCAATCCCCACTGAAAATGTATAGTTTTATTGGTTTCATAATTTCCCCGTTGTACTTTGATTGCCAGCGGGGTCGTTACTGAGGAATGTTCTGAAGAAATTGCAGAAATTAACATTTTCGGACGTTTGAAATGTTCGGAAACAGTAACGTTCAAAACTTTTTGCTATTAACTAATTGAGCTCAAACCTCTGATCTGTAAATTGTCATCTGCATCACTACAGTAGAAGTGAGTGTGGGCCAAGTCAATGTCCATAAAATAGATCTTAGTTTCCACATCACTTCCAGCATGAATTTGATATGTGCATGGGTAAACAGATGAGTAATAATCCCATCTTGGCCACCTTGATGAATAAATCAAGCCAGTCTTCTCTGATGAATATGTATTGCTGCGGAAAAACATAAAGAAATTAGTCATCAGAAATATCGCGTGTTCCTGCGTCTTGGCACCATAGCCACAGGGAGCCCAGGAATAATTATCTAACTCAAAAATGAATTTTCTAAAACAGGAGCTGCATAGTAACGCTCGAGGCTTTGCGGAACCTCATATGAGAGCTGTGAAAGAAACTGCGAAAGGATTCGTGACAATAAGAGCTGGGACGGAATTGTTGAAAATGGATCTCTTAGTACTGCGAATCCTTCACAGTTTCACTTGCAGCTCCAACTTAGGCTCTGCAAATCCTTCGCAGTTTCCTCTGCAGCTCTATTTCAGACAATTGATTCCTTAAGTTTGCCAATTATTCCTGGGATCCCTGCGCCATTGCTAACGCCTCTAAAGATTTTAATTTATCAATTTGTGAAAGTTTATTAGTAGCATGAGACGTGTCACCACTGAATTCCCAAAGGTCGTCAAGTCGATTTTCTGTTTAGTCCTGCCCAGGTACTTTCTACTCAGTGTTTTTCTCCCCCGACAAATGAATAAAGTAAACAAATGATTTGTGGTACAAAATTTAAAAACAGCCTTAACTAACGGCTTCACCATACTAAACCCATTGACACACCGTAATTTTTAGAAAGAAATCTGTTAACTACTGTAAACAGCAAACAAAATGAACCTGTAACTGAAGAGAAAACCGTTGAAACCTACAAGAGAAAAACGAATCGATCTTGATATCTGAAAAGAAAGAAATAAGTCACTCGCCAGTAACTGCAATAAAGAAAAACGTCGAAAAACCAAAACGCGTTTCATTGCACACACGTCAGTTCGGTTTGGTTCACGTGTTGTCATTAAGTATAAGAATTTTGATGAAGCGTCCATGAAACTGAAAGAAGGTTCATATTTTGAAATGGTACTGAACGCTGCCACTCTTGCTTTTTCATTAATGCGACAACTTACAGTAAAAGACAGTGTTTTCGTCTTCGAGAACATCGCATATCTGGCATTTTCTGTCCTCCAGTTTTTCCTAGGCCTATGATATCCTCCACTTGATGATATGACAAAAACAGCTGAGTTGGCTTACCCTTCCTAGAAACAATTTTCATTGCATTTTGTATGAATCTCAGGACCAATCTTTTGGAAAAGTGGGGGGCCCAGACCCGCCATCCTCCGCCACTCGTTCTGGACATCCTTTCAGAATGATTTGGGTCTAATGAATTGTTCAAATCTTACGGCCTTCACTTAATATGTTGAATTATGAAATACCAGGTGAGCCAGAAAAAAATTCCCACTTTTGAAAATTTATAACACCAAGACTACTTCACGGATTTGAATCATTCAAATTCTAATTAAATGCCGGCAAATCAAAGTATTTTTGTGATTTTTCTCCATGTCCTACCAGCACTAGAAGTATTGGTAAATTCAACTTTATAAAAATTTCATGGTTGCAAAATGACGGAAAAAGGGCCTAAAACATTGATCAAATCGTACGGACTCTATTCACATCGAACAATAAGCCATGAGTGCTTCACCTCCCTCAAGATTTATAAGATATTGATTTTCAAACAAATACGAAAGATTTTCAATCCCAAGGCAATTAGAGGATATTTCTCACCCATGAGATGTTGCATTTCCTTCATTATTCTGTGTGAGAAGTCATTGATGCATTGATCCATGTTTTGGACCATTTTTCAGTCATTTTGCAACCATGAAATTTTTGTAAAGTTGAATAACCTATATTTGTAGTGCTTGTAGGAGAGCGAGAAAAATCACAAAAATACTTTGATCTTTCGGCTTTTAACTAGAATTTGAATGATTCAAATCCGTGAAGTAGTCTTGGTGTTATGAATTTTCAAAAGTGGGAACTTTTTTCTGGCTTACCCGGTAGAATATGGATAAATGTTGAATAACTAGATAAAAAGCAACTCATAATATCTTCCTTCTCATCAGGATACATCAATTTCTAAGTTTGATTTCTACTCACTCGAATTTTTCCAAGTAGACAGAAGTTTCCACTACAAAAGGTATGATAAATGTAACATTCTATTCAAGTTCAAAGCAATTTCTCTCAAAAACCTCAAAAACAATAGATTTCCGGTCTGCTCAGAAAATTTGACCAAGTGGAAATCAGCCTTCATGACTGGTAATCAGTATGACTTACAGGGTGAATACTCTCTTTCATTACAAGCAGGCCTGAATCCTTACTTATGCTGAAAGCAGAAAAGGTTACACTTACAAGCATGTACTGCCACTCCCAAGATATTCTTTTCTCCTGTCTTTAATCTTATATGATATATGGAAAGCAAATCTTCCTGTTTTTCCAACATGGTATGTGAATTCCATAAATCCATCAAAAGAATACATTTTGAACATCTTGCTTGATCTTATATTCTTTGAACAAATCCTTCCAATACTGTAAGATAATCTGCAAATATAGATGAAGAGCCACTGAATGAGGGATGCCTGAGGGATGCAGAAAGTTTCAATTCACACACCCTAAAAATTCTATTCTGCCCTTCTCTCTATAAAGCACCCTCCCTATGGGGTCATCCAAAAATCCATTTTGTTATAGATAGAAGAATTTGGCCACTAACGTCTGATACTCCCTTCCCCTCCTCTTAACAGACATACAAAATTGTGTGAGTTTTTTGTGTTTAGCTAATCTCAGTAACTGTTTCATCAAGATTGATACCCTTAGTTGTAAACAAGAAGAACTGATACTCCCTTCCCCTCCTCTTAACAGACATACAAAATTGTGTGAGTTTTTTGTGTTTAGCTAATCTCAGTAACTGTTTCATCAAGATTGATACCCTTAGTTGTAAACAAGAAGAACTTCTTCTTAGCCTATTTCTCTTCCTGTTTGACAATATTCAGCATTGAGACTTTGCAAAATATGATTGAAGAAATGGCTTGGTCCCAATCAACCATGCTTAACAGTAAACCCCCTCCACCTGTAACAGCCAAAGTCTGCAATCTGTGATGAAATAGATTTTTCCATGGCCCCTAATATGTCTCTCCTCTCTAAGCCAAAATTAAACCATGACCCCTCTCTTCTCAATCCCCCTGTTATGCCAGGGGTTACCAAAAGATTTCTATTCATTTGGCCAGACAAGTTATATACATTTTGATTTTGATATGGTTTTGGATAAAAGCTGCGTTGAACTCACAGATCATTTTGATTGCCTGGACCCCTCAAACTTGGGATGGGATAGGTGGGACAGATGCATCATCATTCATGTTTTCATTGAAAGAAAATGAGCGATGTCCCTGCCTATTGGTGTCATAGTGTTTTGTGACTAGGAGGCAATGCCTAAAGTTTGACCTCCTCAAAGCTATGGCATGTTCTCAGGGAGATATAGATCAGTTTCAGTTCAGTTTCAATTTCATATAATGCATGGTCCTCCTAGCATTTTGCTGTTTATTTCATCAGGATATCAAATCAGTGACAATACAAGAATATATCCTTTTGCTCAACCAATGACTACATTTTAGCCAGTTTTTTTTTTCTCATCCTTGAACCTTTCTGTTCAGCATGTGCTGCTGAAAAGTTGTGAGGGAAGGGAATCAGCCCAGGTGTCCCCACTCCCTGGGGAAAAATTTCAGTCAATACACATGGCAAAGTGCCCCCCAACAGCATCACCTATCCCAGGGTTGGGGACTGGGACAATGAAAAGATAGCTGCAATATACAAAATATGGGGTTAAAGAAGCAAGGGCCAGGTGACAATGGACCGTCAGCTGTTCTGCAAGAGTCTGTATTGAGCGCTATTTTTATACAATTTTAGATTCAATGCTTGATCTAGAGTGGTGTCTGGTGTAGAGTTCCTGTCACCATTGTGAAAACTCAAAGATTTTATCAAATTGACCAAAATATCTTTTCATTTTGATTCTTTCAGAATAGCTATAACCTTGGTTGCACACTGCTCAGATTGGAAAATTTGCCTTGCACAGCCGATTTCTCTGCTGTGCACTATTTTAGCCAATTTTCCAGCTGCAAAATTTTTGTGCAGCAGCATAAGAAAACAATGCAGCTGTGCAAGTGATCTGGATAAGGAAAGATCTCCTACACGCACTCTACAAACTTTCCAATTTGGCAAACTGTGGCCTTTGGGGTGTGATTATCAAATACTCCCTATGACTGCAGCTCACTTGTCTCAGAATTTTCTTTGCTTGTTTCATATGTACTTAGGCTTATCGACTTAGGCCTTGATATTTGGGTCCAGATATCACCTATTTAAACATCAATGTCAAAAAGCAAAGGACCAAACATGATTTATCCTTTGTCGAACTTTTACTTTGTTTCTTGAACAGGAAATGGCCTTTCCACCAATTTATTGATGGCACATATTGGTAAAAACAAATCCAAATGATGATGCCCCATATTTTGCATTGCTAATTTCCATTTTCCATGCCATCATGCACAATAAAACATCATTTTCATGATCAGGTTGCAGAAATTTATACAATGCCAGTAAAATGTTTCTAAAATGTAAATATAGCTGGCAAAGACACACCAGGGAGTACAAGGTGACTTTCACATGGGTTTTAGAGCTTCAGAGCTAAGGCTGCAAGTGAAATGCAATGAATGGGGGTCCTGGGGCTTGTCTTGGAGAATTTTTTTGAGTCCTCACAGTTAAGAGCATCAAAGAAAGACACATTATCTATAGCAATAGACCTTTTAGCTATTCTGGAAAGAATGTGGATCGAATGATATTTCATTACATTTTGTAGAATTTTCAAATGAGCACAATGGCGATCGAAGCTCTAACAGCACTTAATCAAACCTTGTGTATAAAAATGTACGAAAATATCGCTCGATGCAAGCTCTTTTGCAGAATAGCTAAAAGGTCTCTTAAAGGCTGGTGACCTTCTCTGAGAAAAAGTCAATTTTCCTTCAAATAGACTGCATTTTATACTTGGCTGGTGGTAATTTGAGTAGTACCATGTATCATTTCTAGGTAACCTAGAAATTCTTCATGTAAGGTCAATGCTCTGTTATCAGTGTTACAGACTTCACATTTAAGACATTCTAGCAGAAATAATTCCCTGGATGTGCCAAAATTTCAAGGGTTTGCCCCGGAAAATTTATGAGACTACACCCCTCACAATGTTGGAAAATGGTATTTTTATTTTAAAGCACAGTCACATCACAAGCTTTTAAAAAATTCCATTCACAAAATAATTACCAATTTTTTTATGGCAAATAATGCTGCACGATCGAGTCTTCGATCACAAATTCACGAGTAGAAAATATCAGAATCGCAAATTCATGTGCTGAAATTGAAATAGCCAAACAATATGGAGGCCCCCAATGATGTTATTGCCAGCCATCATCAGGCCAAGTGTCAATGGCCTAAAAGAATATGTAATGCGAGAGCTTTTGCAAGTCATTTTATAGCACTCATTATTCTGTATGTGTATATTACCTTGTGAGGCGCACATCTATGTAAGAAGATTTGCAATCAGGCATATCATCATCGACTTGTAATTCAAGCCAGGTTACTTCAAGATAATAGTTCGCGTTATTGTATTTGCTGGATCGAATGCCAACTGTGCAATCTGTACCTGCATCAGAGCTGCTAAATTCCTCCTGCAGCTCTTGTTCTAATGTGTATGCATAATAATAAGGTAATGTGGGACAAGCTGAGCAATTTGCAATCTTTGAATGATGTAAGATCAACAAACAAGAGGCAAGCAGCAAGCAAGACACGAAGCTGTGGTTTTTATCGTCCGCCATTTGCAAAAACCAAGATAGAATAACATTGTCATGCTCCTCCTCAGTGCCTGCGTGATCATGGTGGTGATACCCAAAGTCTGCGCGCAGGCTAAGCGACTTTCAAAAGACCCTGATTGAACCAAGCACCTGCGACTCATTGCGACTCTCTGCGAATTCTTGCGATTATCATGGAAAGAGAATTTCAAACCAAAATTTTGATCACAGAAATGAGATTATCCCCTGAAGCAATAGAGTTGTTATCGCAAGGAGTTGCAAAAGTTGTGAACAGTGGTTTCCATTACACGTTTTTTTATAAGAAACTGGTTTATAAGAAACTAGTACTAAGATGGCCAAAATTTTAAGAAACTCTAGTACTATGTCTGAGAAATACTAAGAAACTTTTCAAAGTTAAAAGCATGGATATTATAGCAAATAGATTGTTGAACCTTTATTCTTGAGCGATATTATCTAAACATTTGTGTTTTCGACATAACAGAACACTGTTTATTCCTTTATGATGTTTTAAATGTCAAAAATCATATCTGCCGCAGTGTTAGCGACCACATTGATAATTCCGCATTTAAAAAATATGAAACCAATTAAGAAACTTTAAGTACTAAAATGGACAAAATTTCGTGTGAAATTAAGAAACTTTTAGTACTATGGCCTGATCCTAGTTTCTTATAAAACAAAAAAAGTGTAGTCGCAATGGACAGCAACGAGTCGCAGGGAAAAAATTTCTATTTCTGCAACTGCTTGCAAAAGCGATCGCAAGGAGTCCCAAGCAGATTTTTAGCCTGTTTCCATATGATCCCAGAGTCGCAAGCAAAATTGATCACATTTATTGCGACTCACTGCGATTCTTTGCGACTCCTTGCAGTTATATGGAAACCAGGCTTTATCGCCATCGCAAATCTTACCTGAAACCTACAGTTTTGAGACAGATTTCAGTGCGCAGCTCGTCAAAATATCTCCTAAAACAGAGTCCGTCTCAAGTCGGATTTAGAGTCAGATTTGCAATAACGCAAAATTGCAGCTAAAAATATGTTCAATTGTTTAATTTGCGGGCATTTTTGCATTTTTCCATGACATTTAATTGGAGACAAACTTAATGCATGTGCAAGATTCGCTTTTAAGACTGGGAACTGTTTCGAATGGGAAGAAGTGTTGAGACGCGAAAATGAGTAGAGGTTGAACTCTACTAAATCAAGGATATTATATGAAGATAAACAAAATCAATGATATGTACAAGATTACAATGATCTGAAAATTTGTTAATTTCCTTCATAAGCACAGTGTCTGGAAGCACAGCACATTTATAAAGGTACACCTACTCTTCTGGAAAAACGAAATTTGGCGTACGTTGATGAATGTTTGCACCCACTTCTTCGCAGATGAAAACAGCTTCCACTTTCCAAGACATGCAGCAACTTCCCTACTCGTAATATAGGCCATAGACAGTGGCAACAGCAAAGAGATTTGAGCTTGTTACAGTATATGAAGCATAATTATCTCTCTCTTTATCCCAGAAACATTTGCTTGCCACTTTTACACCCTGACTGCCCTTTCCTCCAATCGTAACTTGAACTACGATTTTGTATCGTGGAAAGAGAGGCTTCACTTTCGATTTTATCTTGTTTGCAAGTTCAACAGCCATGTTTCTTGCAGTCTCTGGTTCATAATTAACGTCCTCCAAATACGTAAGTTCTGATTTGAGAATTGCCTCGACTTTGGAGGTGTTGAAAACATAAACAGGGTCAAGCTGAAAAGTATTCTGTAATCGTTTTCCACTGTGCTTCTTTGGTAGCTTGTCGTCGATGTCATCCAGGAGTGAGTTTTCTGGTGTCTCACAATGACTTACTGAAAACTTCCCTTTCAAGCTTGGAATGTCATGCTTCTCACGTATGCTGATGTATGATTCATGAAGATCGAAAAAGCTCGATGTCCGTTTGCGAGGCCCTCCTCTTCTTTTACTTGCTTCCGCATCCATCAAAGCTAACTTGAAGTTCGAATATCTTGATCCTGGTAACTAGTAACAAGATACAGTGATTTTTCATAATGCCTTAGCCTATGGTAATTCTAAAAATGTAAAAGATTGCTGAGGTCTCTAGTTCAGGCACATGACACTAAAAAAACCGACAAAATCACCGCAGTTATTTCACACATGAAAACAGCCATGTCTCATCTAAACAGGTATCCAGCTGATTTAACAACACTTGGCAGCAACTGATGATGTGATCCCCATAGAAACAAGGTCACTGATCACCATTGCTGATCACTCAAAAGTCGTTGTTTTGATTACTTCCAATGCCTCTCTGCAGACTTCACTCTACGAAGGCAGATTGAAATACTGACATCCTAGGGTTTTGTTTTCGATGCATTTGACGGGATTTCAAAGACTGCCCGAGATGGTTTAAAATGCCAGTTCAGGACATCCAATAAATCTGTAATGAATAGACAAGTCATTCAATTGTTTTGCATTTAATTCATTAATTGGAGTGATCTGCCGATTAATTTCATCTAGATTGCAAAAAGCACGCTCAAACACGAGGCACTGACATGCATATTATCTCATTAGTCTTTGAAAAACTTTCTCATGCTCGAACATGCACCAAAATAAACTTTGCTTTACTTTTACAGCTAACTGCGATGCAATCTTGTCTCTCTTCGCCTTTCAAAAATTCCAACATCAGCTTAAAGGGAGTATCGTTTGTTTTTGTGAATTTCGTACAGTCAGTTATTTTGAAAGCTGTGGAGAACAAGTCACCGAATTCACGCAAATCATGCTGGTCTTTGCACTCCCTTAATAAAGGGTCTCTTGATCTGCCTTTGTTGCCACCATTTGCATAGGCCATGGAAATGGCGACAAACAAAGCCTAACCAAGAGACGACACGTACAAGGCATGCTGGATGAAACAGACCCTCTACGCCAATGACGAGTTTCTCTGAAGATGGCCTAGCCAAGCGGACGCAACTTGTCAGCACTGAAGTGAAAGAAAAAGAAGGAAAAGAAGTCCGAATTGATGCCTGTTTTCTTCGAATGGTTAGTCCCGCTTCAACAGTACAACATATATACCTGAACGCAAAATATAGCGATTCTACCCATGGGTGTTTGATACGTCCTATCATTAGGGGGTTATTTTGCTAGACTCGATTACAAGTCGTAGTTTCGCTCTTTGCCTGAACTTTTAACGCTACAAATAACCTGCTGATTTTTTCTCACAACCACTAGGTCCAAATGCTTTAAAAATCAGTTTTCTAGAACTATTGTACCATAAAATCAGGTGTCAGTACTTCGCTAAAGGATAATTCTTTCCACAAAAGCAAAAACCGCCTTGCTCTAAGCCACATGCTGATCGGTAGACGACGGTGCGACAGAATCTCGTTACCGATTGAAATTTTTTGCTGTTTTTACAGCTCTGTGGGAATAAGGCCCTCGGTGGAGCGATAACAACAACAACAATTCAACTCAATGAGATGAACGTAACTTGAGGGTCTTGATGTAGTGAGGCTATTATTTTGCCCTGGCAATGATGGTTTCAGCGAGTAAAAACTGCCCTAATGAGAGCATAAAATGCGTTAAATTTTCGCCATGGCTTACAAGTCCAGGATTCTACCACCAATTTATCTGGCAATGATGAAAAGTCAAAGAAGAATAGATATAAAGCTAATCCAGGAAAGAATAGAAGCTGAAGTAAAAAGCAATAACATTCTACGAAAAAAGATGAGATACAACATCATACCCAGAATGTAAAACACCTTCCAAACATATGTAATCTTGTAAAATTTTTGCAATTTTCGTTTAAGCTCGATGTGTATTCTAAAAACTTCACAGCCCAAGAAAGGCGACATTCGTTATACCGCTGACCAAGATGCTTAGGGATCGTGGAATCAACAACAACATCCCTCGCCTCGTGGTTTGATTTTGTTGTGGGTTCGAGCAATCGAGCGGCGTCCTATTAATAAGCAATTTTCGAAGCAAGAACATGACAATCAAGGGCCTCTTCAGTCAACAGAGTGTGAGCTAGAATAAGGCAGACATGTGAGGCAAAGGTGAGTGATCTAAGCGTATAATTTACTCCTGATCTTTCCTGATTAATACATAATACACACACGGCCAAATAAGCAAGCTCCAACTCGATAAACCACGTTACCGTGTGGCAGGCCCAAAATCATTTGGATTTGCTTTCTAATACCTCATGATAAGAAAATCCTGACACCTTCTGAGACAAATGAATAAGATTCAACAAAAAGTTTAAAAATTCATCGTGCATTGTGCACTCAAGAAGGGTTTTTTCCGGGCGTCCTTTTTGTACGAAGGCCTACGCACCAGAGAATTTGTTCAATCGGCCCTCTCCAAAGGTGGTCCAATGTTTTCTAATCGGCCCCGTGATACCTCACGATAAGAAAATCTTGACATCTTCTGACACAAATGAATGAGTTTCAACAAAAAATTTGAAAATTTATCGTGCATTGTGCACTCAAGAAGGGTTTTTTTCCGGGCGTCCTTTTTGTACGAAGGCCTACGCGCCAGAGAATTTGTTCAATCGGCCCCCTCCAAAGGTGGTCCAATATTTTCTAATCGGCCCCGTGATACCTCACGATAAGAAAATCTGGACATCTTCTGACACAAATGAATAAGTTTCAACAAAAAATTTGAAAATTTATCGTGCATTGTGCACCCAAGAAGGGTTTTTCCCGGGCGTCCTTTTTGCATGAAGGGCTACGCGCCTGAGAATTTGTCCAATCGGCCCCCTGCAAAGGTGGTCCAATATTTTCTAAACGGCCCCGTGATACCTCACGATAAGAAAATCTTGACATCTTCTGACACAAATGAATAAGTTTCAACAAAAAATTTAAAAATTTATCGTGCATTGTGCACTCAAGAGGGGTTTTTTCCGGGCGTCCTATTTGTACGAAGGCCTACGCGCCAGAGAATTTGTTCAATCGGCCCCCTCCAAAGGTGGTCCAATATTTTCTAATCGGCCCCGTGATACCTCACGATAAGAAAATCTGGACATCTTCTGACACAAATGAATAAGTTTCAACAAAAAATTTGAAAATTTATCGTGCATTGTGCACCCAAGAAGGGTTTTTCCCGGGCGTCCTTTTTGCATGAAGGGCTACGCGCCTGAGAATTTGTCCAATCGGCCCCCTGCAAAGGTGGTCCAATATTTTCTAAACGGCCCCGTGATACCTAACGATAAGAAAATCTTGACATCTTCTGACACAAATGGATAAGTTTCAACAAAAAAATTAAAAATTTATCGTGCATTGTGCACTCAAGAGGGGTTTTTTCCGGGCGTCCTTTTTGTACGAAGGCCTACGCGCCAGAGAATTTGTTCAATCGGCCCCCTCCAAAGGTGGTCCAATATTTTCTAATCGGCCCCGTGATACCTCACGATAAGAAAATCTGGACATCTTTTGACACAAATGAATAATTTTCAACAAAAAATTTGAAAATTTATCGTGCATTGTGCACTCAAGAAGGGTTTTTCCCGGGCGTCCTTTTTGTACGAAGGCCTACGCAACTGAGAATTTGTTCAATCGGCCCCCTCCAAAGATGTTCCAATATTTTGTTATTCTTTTTTGTGATACAGAAAATCTAGAAGTCTTCTGATGTAGATAAATTAGTTTCAGTAAAAAGTTGAAAAATTTATCGTGCTTTTTGCATGGAAGGAATGTTGTATTCAAAACTTATGACACAATGATATGTTAAAAAAAATGCATGGTGTCCTTTTGGATTTCATTCTACTGTATAGCAATAAATGGAAGCTTTGACAACACACTTCAGTCACAGTAAGTAATTTCTTCCAGCATTTCTTCGACAAATTCTTACCCCCATTACCCTACCACTTTCGTTTTGGTATTAAAGGCATCTCAGGGACCATCCTTTTTTGATGGAATTGGGGGGGGGGCAGTTTTCCCCAATACCCATCTATGATGATGGGAACACTTATAGTGTGTTTTCTGCCCGGTTTTATGTTATGTTTTCTGTTATCTTTTATAGGAAGCCAAGTTTGGAAGTTGAAGTAGATGCATGAGCTCAAGATCCAGCCCCAAGACTCCCATACTTCATAGATTGACATATATTGGAGATGTGCAAATTGCCTCCTGCATGTATTTTTTAGGAGCCATGCCTGTAATTAGGTAGTGCATTATTATCATGCTATGATGATGATGATGATGTATCTTGGATTCAGCTTTCAGTGAAAAATTCAACTTCTACAAACTCTGCGATGTGCTTGCACCAGAGTTGCTGTAGTTTTCTCTTTGACTTTGCATGCTGCCTTTGAATTTGTTTAACCAGGTTTTTAATTTTTGCAAAACAAATTGGTGTAAACTGCTTTTGTACAAAATCTGCTTTCTCCAGGTTTGGCAAATGCCCAAAATAATCCGAATTATGTGTGGTTCATTATGTGTGAGCTAGAAAATGTTTCTTTTTTGAAAACTCCTTATCATCAAGAGTCTAGGTGGATTAGAATAATGAATATTTGCTTGACAGCCAAGAGGTCAACACTTTTTGTGATTTTCTTGCCCTATTAAGAGTACTGGAAATATTAAGTAAATTCAACTTTAAACATATTTTGGCACTTCAGTTACAGCAAGCAATTTTCTTCCAACATTTCTCAGACAAATTCTTACCACTTTCTTTTTGGTATTAAAGGCATCTCAGGGACCATCCTTGATGAAAGTGGGGGGGGGGGCGATTGTCCCAAATATTGGCAGGAACATGACTGAAAAGGCTTAAAATCCCTGATCTAATGATAAAAGATTCCCTGCAGAGGACAGTAAACAAAATTAGATTTTCCATGGGTGAGAGATATCCACAGCACATTTATTATCATGGGATTGAAAATCTTGTTTGCAAATCTATGTGTTATAAACTCTTGCGGTATTATAAGCTCTTGAGGAGATGCTGGGAGGTAGGAAGCATCTCAAACTTGGGGGCACGACACTTTGAGGGCACTTTTCCTTAAGAAAAAGATGGCATTTTTTAAAGTGAAAAGGGCACTTTCTTTATTGCAAAATCTTGGGGGGGCATGTGCCCCCAGTTCCTATGTCTATGAGGAGATGAAATACCCATGTGCATTATTCTCTGCAAGGAAATTCTTTACAGTTTGATCTATGTTTTAGGCTCTCTTCAGTCATTTTGCCTTTGAAATTTTCTGTACTGTAAAACTGAACTTAGTTAGATTTCTAGTGCTTATAAGAAGGTTCAAAAAATCAGAAAAATACTTTGATCTCTTGGCTTTTAAATAGAATTTGAATCATTCAACTCTTGATGCTATGAATTTTTTTAAAAAGTGGGAACCTTTTCTGGTTCACTTGGTATTTGTAGTAGTTTCATAGATATTTAGCAAACAAGTGTGAAGCTGAACATTCATTCCCAGTTAATTTTCAGTCAACTGAGAATTGCCATGCATTTAGGCTAACGTAACTAATGAAGGAAACCTGCCTTAGTTTTGCAACTTCACTCTTTGAACAAAGAAGTTTCAGTGTATCTGAAATGTAATCAGAATTAAGTTTTTGGAGTAAATGCTAATTTTGTTCTGTTACTTCACTTGCATTAAATATATCACCCTTCAAAAGACTAAATTTTGTGAAGACATGTCAAAGGGCATGCAGTGGGTGCCTCACACTGATGCCGTATGCAAGTTCCATGTTTGTGAAGTATGATTTTTTTATTCAGCCCAAGGTCTTTGAAATTGTTTGACACATTCCCTGCCTAGCTTGCAGTACTTGCAGCAATCTGTTCTGAAAGCTGCACGCTGGTCTATATCTTAGATTCAAATGAGTGCAACCCTTCCCTGTACCCTCAAAAAAAGTTCAGCCTGTAACAAGCTTGCACAAGCTTGAAAGGAGCATAAGGCATGATGGGCTTGAAATGAGTGTGTTCACACAATTTTGGCCAGTTTGCATGATGATTAGAGCTTGATAAAGCTTGACAATAATGACATGCTAAAGTCATTCTCAAACACACCGCAATCAAGCTTGAGTGAGTTTGCCTTCCAGCTCCAAAATACATGCTGCAAGCTGGCACAAGTGGTGCAAAATTGTTACTCAAATCAAGCTTGAAGCATGCTCCAAACTTCCGCATATTTTACTAAGGGTAGCTACCAAAAGATGACATGAAAGTTTGTACCACTTTAAGATATGAATGTAATCTGAATTAAACAAATATTTTGAAAGTAGCACTGTATTATTTCTGTCCAATTCTTACTCATGTTTGTTGCATGTGCTGTCCTCATGGAGTCTCAAAGTAGTGAGAAAATCCTTTTGGCAATGAGAAAAATGGCTACGACAGGGCATTCTCGGTCAAACTTTTCAATAATGCCCTGTCGTAGACATTTTTTCTCATTGCCAAAAGGATTTTCTCACTACTTTGAGACTCCATACTGGTATTGCACTGGTTGCAAGACCAAGTTTTGTGGACATCACACTCTCAGCTAGATTAATTTCTTCCCTAAGTGCCTAAATTTTGTGTTTCTGGACAAAGCTTGCCACAATTTTGGCCTTCTTTATGCCAAAACCACCAATATTTGTTATCTTTTGGCACAGGTTTATCAAATGTAGGCCATTGCTAGACTAAAACCACCAAAACTACCAAAAAAGGTATACCCTACTGCTTCCTCGGCCTAGGCCAAAATAAATGTAAATAAAAGCATGCCCTTGGCTGAACGAAATAGACTAGAGATCCAAACAACTAAGTGTCTATTGGGGGAAAATGGGTAATTTTGGGGTTGTAAAATGGGTAGGCTGGCAAATTACGATAAATTCTGCCCAATTCTTTGCTCAGAGCTTTCCTCTAGCCAGAGTCGCTTGAACTTACATGAACTTCCCTCCTTGACACAAGTGTGAATATTGATTTATCAGTACATACAGGCACGTGCATACAGGCCTCAAAAGCCTACTGCTTGTACAGTTTTCCAGCAATCAACAGTAGCCACTCCTCTTTGCCCCCCCCCCCAGCAGCCTACACATAGACCCTCCTGTTACCCCAATAGACCCTCCTGTATGATATCCTTGAAGGTAGCTGATTACTCGGTACCCTTTACTATCTTATAGCAGCATATTTATATTTTCAGCCTTTCCGTAGTAGTGATTCACGTTCACGATTTCACTTAGCTACGATCGGCCTAAATCACAACAATGTCCGGAAAATGCCTAGGTTGGATAAGCCATCATCGCAGAGAAAATATTCGCCTTTTTGGTTGGAATGGCTGTGTCGCATCTTTGCTTTTGATCTTTCTTACCATTTACCGTTCTTTGTAAAACACGATGAAAACACAACATTTGAATCTTGCCAAACCATTGAGTAACCATTGCTGATCTCAGATCCCAAACCACTTTGCAAAATTGCCCTCGGACATCCCCAAAGATATTTGCTAGCTTCGCGCATGCTCTGACAAATGTCGCCTTTCTTTCACAGCCCATCATGTATTTTGCAATTAAAACGAGGCTAACAAATTTGGTGCCTCTCCAAAAATTTGTTCATTCTTGTACCCAGCCGTAATAATGACATCACTTGACATCTCTAATTGACGGAAAGAAAATCGTGCTCAGGAGCAATGTAAACGCCGTTGCAGCGTAACAAATTTGTGACAGGTCAAAGGTGAAGGTGAAGTTGCGGTTTTTAGCGCCTAGCACTCGGATCGCAGAAGTAGCTAGGCACTACTCGAGTCCGCCATCCCTTGTCATGGCGCTCAAGTGGTGGGGCCCCACCAGGTTTCGAACCCACTCCGCCTGACTGTTCTGGCTGCAAAATCAGACGATTACACCACTGCGCCACAACACCGTAAAAACTATACCACTGCAATGTAAACGTGATCTGAGTTGGCTGTTCGTTCCCTAACGGTTTCACAAAAATTCTTCCGTTGGAATGAACATTACTCTTACTGTAACTGGACATATTCGTTTTACTGAGATGACGTACTGAAGACATTTAGCAACAAAGAAGAAATGTTTCAAGTTCAATAAATCATATCATCATTACAATAATTCATCTGATTTACAATACAAAATGTTTCGATTTTAAGACGCTCGCCTGGTTTCGATGAAGCCGCGAGACATGGGCCAAACTTTGAAAACGATGGGTACTAAGCTAACACAGTCAATACAAATCCAGAAGCATTGTGTTTTTCTTTATCCACAAATTTGACAGATGTATGCAATGAACTTTTGCGACTATCTCGCAACTCTATAGAAGCTAGTCTGAAATTTACTATAATGCGTATAATACACGATTCTAAATTCCACTCTCTAAAATCTGTTTCTGTCCTTCCAAATCTTTACTGACTTTTAAATCATAAAAGACCTGATTAAAACATTGATGACGACAATGACTGGGGTGACTGAACCACACAAACAAGGGATCCATTCTCTTGGAACGAAGAAAATTCAACTTGCTTCTACTATGAATGAGCGTTGTCTTGGCGGTATCCAATACTAATAAAATAAAACAGTAATTTCCGTGGGTAGGCCATAAATCTCTATCTCAAGCAATAAGGAGAAAGAGACTTCTCAAACTGTGCAACCTGAGTGAAGATATGAATCGAAACGACCTTCGCCATCCGGTTGCGCATATCGAAGTTATATTAATCATATCCATTGTCTTCAAAATTGTCAACAGGAGGGGAGGCTTTAGTCTGGATGCACCTTTTCTCTTTTTCTTGCTTTGGCCCTTCTTTCTGAATTCTATAAATCTCAAACGCCTCCAAGTTCTTCCACATCCCGTAAGAGAACCGGAACTCTGTTTATCAAATTGCTCTTAAAAATAGATCTGAGAAATCATGTTACACAGTGAGCAGCCCCTAAAGGAGAACATATCTTTGCAATGAATAGTGTATTGGTTCTTGAAAGTTTCGTCAAATCAGGGCTGCCAGCCGCCGGCCGCCGAGAACTTTGGGAGGCCCGGGGGCAAAATTGGGAAACGAGGCCCGTGCCCGTCCGTGCGAGCGAAGCAAGCACAAAATTTTTTGATCAGGCCATTTAGATTGGCTTCAAATGCATTTCCGAGCATTTCTTGCAGTCAAAATGTTAAAAAATCCTCAATTATGAGGCCCCTTAGACCATGGAGCAAACTGCCCCCCTTCTCAGCCGCCCTGCGTAAAATATGTTCTCATATAAAAACGAAAAATGGCAAAAACTCGACATCATCCACTGAAAAAACCTAATGTCTTGGAAACGTCGGAGGCATTAGCCTTTCCACGTACGGCAAAACAGAAGAAGAAGCTATTTCTCTACCACAAATATTGTTAAAAAGGTAGAAGTGATGGAAATACAAGCAGAATTAGTCCTTTTTTAGATGAAATATACCTGAAAGTGGTAGAAGGATTCTTTCAGTCAAGAACACATACAACAAAACAAATACGTCGTTGGTTCTTAAACGAAGGGCAAATTTTTGACAAAAACAGTCCCTTGGTTCCTACTTTGTACGTTCCCCTCTGCACTCCGCCTTAGCTCTCATTCACAGTGGCAAGTAAAGTCTGCACGCAGGCTACCTCTGCACGGATTTACTCAGTCTTAGAGCTAGAGGGGTCCTGCTTCAGCGGTCAAAAGTCCATTCCATTACGCAAAAAAGAACCTCGATCAGGCGTGGCTTGCTGTAGCTGCATTGAAAAAATGCATAAAATAGAATGCTATCGACATTCATAAAAGTCTTAGTTAAATATGATAAAGCTCTAAAATCAAGCAGGTTTATTATCATCGGACAATAACCGGACACTTTCCTGGTTCATTAATTGCGTGTCTGTTCCACTTTCATATTCACTAAGTGATGTCCTTGATCTTTGTCTTCTTTTTCCAGGTGAGCCAAGGTTTTTTAGTACCATTGTCCCATTTGCATCTGGTATGAAAAGGGCCACCAGAACAGCTAAAAGTGCCAAACATGCACCAAACACAAATGGTGGACCAGGCATCGTTGTTGTCTAAAGGAAAGGGAAGACAATTTTGTGATAAGGGCAATTTCAAGGATTTTGTTATCATAAGAAAGTTGGCAGAATAAAAACTTAGTACTGCGAGGCCAGCACGGTACATTGGGTGCGTTTAATTCCTAACTCCAGACCTACCAAAGTGTGAAAATAGTAGGCTTCGCAGGGATGGAAATGCATTTCCCAATCACAGAAAAACTTCTTTGAAACAGCAGGTTTCAGATTCACCATGACAAAATGAAAATCTGCCAATGAAAATGAGAATCTCTTCAACCAAAATCTGCCAAATCTTCAGCACTTTTGAGCATAGACGGTCGAGAAGGCCCCCAAACCTACCATTTTGAGAAATTCGCAGTCAATTAAACACAAATTCCGAGTCCTTTAATGGCGAATAACCTATTAAATGAGGGACATGTTCAAATCCATAAAAGATTTAACTGATTGAAATCGGCCACTTCTTTCTGAAAATATAAGGGATTTTGTCGAGAAGATCTCTTCAAGAGACCTTCAAAACAGGCCTAACACCACTGAAAAATTTTCCAAGCAATGACTTCACTACCTTTCAGCAAGTTTTATCCCTTGGGAGGATGAAACCATCCGAAAAATGCTGCTACCTTATCGGCCTTTTGTACGGTGGCCTTAAATGGCGTTAATTTTCGCTACGTGGCGCTATATGGGCCGGCGTTGAAAGGGCCAAAAATTTGGAACTTTTTCAAAAAGCGGCGTTAATATTCTAACTTTGCTAGTGTTCATAAAGGGCAGGTAATTTAAGTCTAAGAGCTTAAATTGCCTGTGCTTTATGAAAAACAGGACATTAACATTGCGAACAAGAACTGACTACAAATGTGGCAGAAATAAATTGCTCATCGGTTTCGTTCCACGTATTTGGCCAAAATTTTCCCAAAAAATTAATAAAGCAGAATATAAACTAGTAAACTGAGAGTTTTGTAAGACGTTGTATCCACCACATCAAAGTCCTAAAAAAAGATTTGTGCACAGATGAGCTTTCAATTTTTTTCCTTCATTGCTCTCTGAGTGATGTGAAACACGGCCCTAAATGGCGTTAGAGCAATTTTTGGGACTGACAGAATCGGCCGGCGTATAAAGGGCCGATAAGGTATGCTCCTGGGAATAGCAGTTTTATCCTCCCAGAGGGATAACACTTGCTGAGGCATGGAAAAGTCATTGAAAGAAGATATTACGCCTGAGTAAGTTTCGAAAAGTATTTTGAAGGAGATTTCTTGAGAAAATCCCTGATTACTTCAGAACGGAAAAGCCAAATCTTAGACGTACAAATATACTCGCCACAATTATGGCCTTGATATCCGGGGAGCAGTAGTCTTTCAAACGATGGTTGTTCGTTTTCTCACCGGGTGTGAAATGCCTTGTTAGATGCTGAAGGACCAGTGGCAAGTTTTAAATAACAAATAAGGTTAATACTCACAATATTTGAATCAAATTCATGAACTAAAGTAGAATTATTTTGTGCTTGAGCATTCTTTTTATCGCTAAGATCCACATGAAACAGATAGAAAACCAATCCATACATTGCCGGGCCAATGCCATTACATAAACCACGAATACCAGTAACGATGCCTTGTACCACACCTAACAACAAATAAATGATTTTAGATACAATACCTTTGAGTTTTGTGCATGTGAAAGTATTTTTTCATTCATTAACATATTTATTTTAAAGTTGGTATCTACATAGTTTTACAAAAATAAAGCTAATTTACACCAACTATTTACAATAAACCTAAAGAATACCTATTAAAATCAAAGAAATTTAGCGTCTATTTACAAATTGAACAAAGGCAGCCGGTTCCATTCCAACTCTCAATGTCGGCACCGTTTATGAAAATCACCATTTAAAGAAAAGTAGACAGAAATCAGAAAGGTGACATCGAAGAACGTCAACAACAACAGTCTGTGCCGAAGAAGAAGTGACGTGAAAATTGTTTACGAATAAAAACACTGGAGGTGTGTTGCATCGGTGGTCTTATGCGCGTTTCCGAATAAATCACTCGCGTATATCTTCATAGACGATAGCGTTGCAAAACAACCTTAAAGTAATTATGAAATTAATGGGAATTTTGTCTAAAAACACATTAAAGCTTGAAATCAAGGTAAAAGTGACAGCACAAAAATGCTAGCATTTGCATTTGCAAAGCATGAGATTTAATCACATGATAGCCGTTCTCAAATCTGATTGCTTCCTTGTTTCGTAGTGTTATTGGCTGTTACAACAATATGTGTTCTTTGCTATCAAATAAATGCTAAAGCACGCACTAACATGCACTTTCCAGAAACTTATCTTAGTCCATGTAGCCATAACGTGTTTTTAGAATCAATTTAGTTTTTGTAAGTCTCATTCCGATGAAGACACAGGGCAGAAAGGCCTCAGTGTGCTAAATATCTTGTCTTTTCTACATCCGAACTTTTTCATACAGCTTTTTCCAAAGGTATAGTCTGTACGCAGGGTACTTCACGATCTCCTAGTTGTTTTGTCTTGTAATAAGTTTAAGATAAAACAGCTCACTGCTAAAGAAGTGTGACATACCTTGCTGATCTGGCTCAGCATTACAAGACACCATGGCACTAATTGCTGGATATGCAAGACTTGACATTGCTGCTAACGTCCCAGCTGCCCACATCATCCTGAATTTGAACAGTAAAGAGACGTACAGAAAAAAGTGCAGTAAAAAGTGCACAAAATATGTATTCTTAGGGTAAAAATCCTAACAAATGAATTACGGCATCAATCGTTACTACCTTATACATTCACGTAAACATTGTTCATTTTATGGTCTTCTGTATCATTAGGTGACGGCCATGGGATCGTCTTTGTCTTTTACTCTCTGTAGTATCGTCGTTATAGCACCGTAACGCAGATTGTAAAATTGCACCCCGTGATAGGTATTGTAGAACTTTTAATGAAATACAAATACACACGTATAAACGACGAAATTGAATTATCTTCCTTGAGTTATTCTACAAAACAAATAACTAAACGCGTGTGATTAAGCTTCAGTATTGTTGTCCATGAATAAGGCCTGGTTCACACTAGGTCTTTTGGGTCGTAAGGTTCGTGCAGAAAGGCCCAAAAGACAAAGACTCGGAGTTTGGGTCCTTTGTCTGTTGGGTCTTTTTGCACGACCTTAACGACCCAAACGACCTAATAGTGTGAACCAGGCTTAAACAGTAGTTAGCTATTGTCTTTTGCATTAGCCAACTCTAAATAAAGAATTTACAAGTGGTGACACGACAGGAAAGCAACTGTGTTTTCTGATAGTGGGCAAACCTTAAATTGGCCAACGTCTTAAAAGCAACTTCTCAAAAGACAGCTGAGCATTTCGGCTAAATGCTGATACCGTGCTTGAGTATATAGAATTCGCTTTCAGGAAACGATGTCCGATCTAGCTCATGAAGATTTCTTGGGGTTACCCAATACAAAAAAAAGATTTGAGTCTTACTCATTGTTTGCCCCAAGCTAATTCACTTAAATGATCATGTCCTATTACTAGACTCGATCACATGTAGTTACGCTTTTTGCCAGAGCTGATGTCGCTACAACTCCGACTCATTCCCATACGCTTGCAGAAATGGTAAAGCTCCGTACTGATTCTATGTCAGACCTTTCAGCTGTTCTACAAAAAGCTCGATTAACTGGTGTTGGAGTTTCTATCACTACTGTGTACATTCGAACATTCTACAAAATGTATCGATCTACCGTTCGATTCACATTCTTTTTAGAATGTAGCTGAAAGATCTACTGGGTCTAAATCATCTGCCGCTTTCTTCTCTTAAAAATTAGTTTTCTAGAACTGCTGTACCATAAAATCAGGTGTCAGTACTTCGGTAGAGGATCATTCTTGCCACAAAAGCAAAAACCACATTCCTCTAAGCAACATGCTGATCGGTAGATGACGGGGCGACAGAATCTCGTCGCAGATGGATATTTTTTGCCATTTTTACAGCTCTAAGGGAATACGGCCCTCAGTGGAGCGATAACAATAACAACAATTCAAATCAATGAGACGAGCGTAACTTGAGGGTCCTTATGTAGCAAGGCTATCCGATTACTTCTTTTGATGAAGATGTCAAATAAATGCAAATGTCTTCCTCTTCCTCCTCATTTTTCGATTAGAAACGAGGTTGCTAATCCCATCGGACACGTCTATTTCAACAGCAACATACTTGTAGTTGCACTTGTTAAACACTATTAAGTACCCATATCATCACATATAGTCGGACAGGAGGATGGCAATTTGTACTCATGGCAAATAGATCTGAGAAACGTAATCTGAGAATCGATTTTCTCACGTATAAACAGAGAAGGTTGCTAAGAAAATTAATGAAAAACATTATTTTACCAAGACTGTGTGCCGAAACCATACCAAAGAAGTTGCATCGTTTGAAAGGTTAGTGCAAGTAAAATACTATTCTTGAGACCCAGTGTCTTGATGAGAAGGCCCAGGACTAATGTCTAAAAGAAAAAGAGAACCTTAAGAATAAGTCCAACAGTCCAAGGTTGGTATGTTTTTTGATAAAAAAGATATTACACTGTTCTGAAAGGTGTGTAGTACTTTCTTCCAACTTTTTTCTCTCTTCTCCTCCTCTGCAAAATTAAGCATTTCGATCTATGAAAAGGGCGAAATGACGTGATAAGTTTAAAGGTCGTTGCCTCGTTGCCTTCAATCCAACCTCTTAAACGAGGCTAGCCTCCTTATCACTAACAGTTAAAAAAAGGCGAAGGCCTAATTCATGAAAAATGTTTAACAAATTTACAGCTGTTACCGATGTCAAAACGTGAAGGGAAGTTACAATTGGTCTTGTAGGCAGCTTATAAAATTGTTTTGACATTGATTTTATAAATTTCACACTTGTGTGTTCATTGAAGGGACGTCGCTTTTATGGAAAGGTAAACAGGAGACATGAGCTCGCAATGACTTGCTGGGCCTGCGCCCTCGCTTCTCATGTGATCCCAGAGTGACGTAGCTGATGACAGAGTAGAATTGTCTTTTAACATTGATTTTATAAATCCCGCACTTGTGTGTTCAATGAAGGGACGTCGCTTTTATGAAAAGGTAAACAGGAGACATGATATTATTCCATACACTGGAATAGAAATTTTGCGACAGACGGAAACGAAAGCTGTCAGAAATCAACAATGGACATTAAAATAAATTATGAAACAGGTTCAGAGGTAAAACTTGCAGCCAAAATTCAACGAGGATAATGTACACTCGAAACTGAGCAATTATGAGTTAGATCAACGACCCATGAAGCTTCAATAATTCTGTTCTTTTCATTATCTTTCTCCCCCAATCAGCCCTCAACTACGGTATCATTATGTTTCTGAGGACATCCAGCACTTCAAGACTTTCTCAGGGGTGTGACATGATAACTCAACTTTGCAAAGTAACTGGGGGTCATCAAGTTACGAAGGGCGCTACTGACGAAGGGCATGCCCCCACACGTTTAGTTTTTTTATTTCACAGAGGGGTACTTAACTGTGACCGTGACCCGACGTGAATCTGGGCTCTGACAAAAGGACTTATTTGTGTAACAGAATTTTTCAAGAATTTCGAACCCTTTGCATGAATTTCAGGAAGTTTCGTAACTATGTCTACGAATTTTGTCGATTTGAGGATGCAAGGTCTATTTAAATTTCTTCAATTGTGATAAAAAGTCTGAAAAAGCTACCCATCTACCAGACTTAAGGTCAACAATGGATCCATATGTAGGGAATTTCAGGTGAAAAAAACCCCATCCATATGAGTAGCACATCCAGTATCACTGAACAAACAACTACCAACCCCCTGGGCTTGATTCTATAGCGTTACAAGTATTTCTAGATAAATATTATCGATTGTTTTGTTATCAAGTTACCCCCGGGAATAGGGAGGCATAAAAAAGAGAATGAAACAAGTACACACCTGCACTACAACTGAAAGTAGTCCAACCACAGCGATATATGTAGCAACATCTTCAGAATCGAAGCCAATTACCTATTGAATTGGATTAAAGCTTCATTGAATTGGACTATCATATAAAGACCATGTAATGATTGATCAACGCTTTGATATCAACATTACCGATGGATCAAAGTTACTTAGCATTGCGTCTCATGTTGACCATAAGTTCATTACAACACAAAGTTATGCTAAGTAAAGATAAAAAATGCTAATTTGATTCGCAATGCTGATCTTGTGTTCTAATTACTAATTTATCACAAACAAAATGGTTAAATTCTTGATGATTTGGTTTTAGCTCAATCATTTTCTGCTATGGATCGGTGTTTCATATCATCTTTCAACACTTCATTCATCATTCTTATCTATCATTCTATAAAGATAAACATCTCACTAGGGGACCAATCATTAATAATGCCAGAAAGGGGGCTGCAGGGCATTTAGAGGGACCGCCAAAAATTTTGGGCTTTGAAGGGGGTCCACTAAAAATCTTGAGAGTGAAAAAGGGGGCCACAAAAACTACAAAGCTAATCTGAGCTATCTGAAACGAAATTTTCTTCCCTCTATGATCTTTGTAAACCTTCCATTTCTCCTCACAGTATCAACGAATATTGTTGATGTTCTGTTCTTGAAAATGAATGTTCTTTTTCGTCACTTTTTATCCTCTCCATTCGCAACCTCTCCATTTCGTCACTGTTGCGTAGAAATTTGTCATCAAATTTGATAAAGAAGGGGGCCACGAAAAATTACAGCTAAAAGACCACGGGTCCTTGAAAACTTTAGTGACGAAATGGAGAGGTTATGAAAAATTTTCATTATCAATAATAATGTCTTCTGGCCCCCCTCCACGGCATAAATAACGACTGATCCCTGATGGCCCATCTACAATGGAAACTCAAACCGGTTTGAAATTTCACTCCGATCTGAGTTGAACTCGGTGTCTACCCTTATAGTGCTTACACGGGAAATGCGACTTCTAACTCAAACCGCGGCGAAACTCAACTCGCCTGTCAAAACTGGGTTTGAAATGTCACCCCAGTTTGAAGACACCATGCAAACGAAAAATATTTTCAAATCGGTGTGAGAAGATGGAACTGCAGTGTTTCGGGTTTAAAGTCTAATTTGGCCTACTTTCACTAGGCGCTCAATACATCAATGAACAACAAGACACAGGTGTCAGAGCGGGACAAAACTTCATGTAAACGCAACGAGAAATAAGCTGCCCAGCTAAGGTTCATAACGATGTGAAAGTTCAGATTGATTTGACTTTCTCATGTAAACGGGCCCTAATAAACAGTGCATTTACAAAGTACTTAACAAATAGATAATGAACATGTATAGCAAAGTATATTCGTAAGGGGTAAATACTAGTTTAGAAGGACATGTTTCCCATATTCTAGCCTCGTAGAGTTAGAATAAATGAGAAAAGAACATTCCTTGGATGAAGCTCACGGGACCAAAAATATGTGCTTTGCGAATTCATGTCGAAAAGAGGAAACCGCTGTAATTTTGAAAATAATCAAGGTATATATATATATATATATGTATATATATATAAACATATATAAACAAAGTATATATATATATATATACATACATACATATATATATATATATATATATATATATATATATATATATATATATATATATATATATATATATATATATATATATATATATATATATATATATATATATATATATATATATATATATATATATATATATATGTATATGTGTATATATATATATACTAAGTGTGCTAAAAACATCTCTTATTTGTTTATTTCTCGTTCGTTTTTCATCCGCACTATTAGTATCCAATATATATATATATATATATATATATATATATATATATATATATATATATATATATATATATACTCATAAGCTCAATCTCAATGCGTAATAGAAATAGATATATGAACTCAGAAAAAACACATTCTTGTAAACGTTTCGGCCGAAGCCTTCATGATACTGATGAAGGCTTCGGCCGAAACGTTTACAAGAATGTGTTTTTTCTGAGTTCATATATATATATATATATATATATATATATATATATATATATATATATATATATATATATATATATATATATATATATATATATATATATATATATATGTATGTATATATATATATTTATATATATATATATAAATAGAGACAAATGATATGCGAAACAGAAATTGAAATTAGCCTTGAATAACGAACTGATCGTACTGAACCCATAAATGCAACAACAATAAAAGAAAAAAATTTTTAACTCCTGTAAAAGAGCGAAAACCAAAATAAACCTGCAACTAAGGAGAAAACTGTGGAATCCTGCAAGAGAAAAACGAATTGATCTGAAACTTTGAAGCAACAGACATGAGTTAGTTACTACAATAGAGAGCAACGTTTAATGATCAAAACGCGTTTGCTGGATTTTCTTTTGTTCGTCAAGTGTTAAAACGGCTTGTCTGCATCGTTAATTCGTTCTTTGTACGAATCGAAATGACGAGTGTGCGACCACGTGTTCTGGTTATTCAACATTGCTTTCTATTGCAGTTACTAACTTATTTTTTCCTTCAAGGATTTCAGATTATATCGCTTTTCTCTTGCAGGATTCAACTGTTTTCTGTCTAGTCACAGGTTTATTTTAGTTCTGTTACAGGAGTTAACAGTTTTCTTTCCACCGACTAAAGTGTTTTTTTGCATCTATGGATTTAGCATGATGAGTCCGTTACTTAAGGCTTTCCTCCGTTATCAAGATATCAAAAAAATTCAAGGTAGAGCAACAGCAAAGCACTTTAAAGTCTCCTTCAAGCAATTCAATGCTTCGGAGAACGTAACAGCCTTTTATTACCTGACTGAAGTTTCAAAAACAAGGCAATACAGAATTCCGCCACTCCTATTGGTTAATCCCACATTTCCCGCTGGTTTCCCGTAGCCTTGAAAAATACGACACAAGGATGCGTTTTTGTTGTCACAGCAACTGCCTCAGGCCTGTGAGACTTACGATAAACTCGAATGAAATGAATGTAACAAAATGTGTTTGACTGAATTATACGAGTCAAAATTAGAAGCTGTCAGGTAATAAAGCTCATACTAACCAGTTTTGTCGTTGTACAGGAAGATATAAAGCCCTAGGTCTTACTGCACAGACCTCGCAAGCTCGGTCTGTACAACACAAAACCGGTTATTGTGCGTATATTACTTAAGCTTTGTTACAGATTTGGAGCCTACATATTAAAGTGTGTATAGTTTTACCTGCTTCAAATAGAGAAACATGCATGAATATTGTCCAGCTTCGGGAAGATATGACAAGAACACTGTGACGGACAGCAGGAGAAGTACAGTGTCATGTCCGACTTTTCTAAGAGACTGCAAAAGAAGAATGGCAGGATGAGATGTCGGACGACATTTCTTAGAATTGCAGCAGAAGAGTTGTGCGGCAAGGGGGGAATTTGTAAATAAATGATTCAGGTTTCCGAGAACAAAATACGATTTAACTTTCAAAAGAACAGAGTTTACACCTCTGAATGCAGTCAGTCAAATCAAAATAATTAAAGGAGGCAAACCATTATAGCTGGCTACTTAGTAGGTGTGAAATCTGTTCTTGAGACTGCAAAATCTTTTTCTTGATCAAACTTGCATCCTTTGATTTACAAATTTGCCCTTGCTGAGTTTTTATTATTATTATTGTCATTGTTTCAGCTTATGCTCTGGCTGTTGTAATTGCCGTCATTTCTCCTGTTAGGCGAGTCATAACAAATGACCAAGGGCTAACAGAAAGTCTCTCTCTTACATCTGCAACACCATCCTCAGGATCCTTGCAGTTTCATGATGAATTTTGGCGGAAACCACCCATTTTGACTATTTTTGGCCAATTTCTGGATACCCTTCCCATAGCTAAGGCAAATCTGCCAAAATGGACCCTTGTTGAGAGAATTTTGGCCCAAGAACCCACCAATATGGTCGGCACCCATGAAACTTGCTTAAAAATACATAGAGGCCCATAGATGGCTGACACTTCAATGGCCACACGTATCGACAGCCCAGGTCCAGCATAACATCCAGAAAGATATATGCAAAGAGAAATTAACTGACCTATTCGTTTTATTTCCTGTAAGTACTGATGAAGGATTATATCCGATACGTTAGGTTTACTTTAATCCTGGCATCTTTAGTTTAATCAATAAAGATGTTTACGTTTAATGGCTGAAACTATTGCCATGAGTCATTCTCAATATATCATTACGCTGAATAGCAACATAGGTTTCATATTTCTGGCAAGAAAGGTTTGCATGATAATTCAGATAACTTTGATAGTTTGAACTTTGCTAACAAAGAAATAAAAGGGTTGGACCCATAGGATGGTTTGGGTTTGTTGTGCAACTGCCAGTCCCTTTCTCTTCTTCTACTATTTGTGTGTGTTTCCTTTAAGTTTCGCTTCGTAATCTTCCTTGTTTTGCCGTTTTTTCCTAATTTTGAAATTGCATTTGAAAAATGTTGAGTGCCGTTCTTGGTGTAGGCCAGATGACCTTGTGTCTTCTTACACCACGAGCGGTACAGTATTGATGTATTTAGATTGGTACAATTTTAATTTATTATGAACAGGAAGAAAAGAAACTTTGCTAAACTAATTCTGTCCTATCCTTCTTCGTTAATTAGCAGTCATTGCATTTCTCGTTTGAGCATTCTTCATCTAACCACGAAACCTGAAAAGGCCTTGGAAGGGTAGCACAATAGCATACCATACTTGAAGGAAATTTTGTCATGTACTGCTGTACCGTTAACGGAAGTCCTTATTATAACCTGGATACTAGAGCCTTAAAAAATAAAAATAAAAGAAGAAAGAAAGGGAAGAAGCAATAACTATGGGAAGAAACGAGTGTGCACGGCACATGTGCCGTCCATAGAGTCATTGGCTTCTATTATTTTCTCTTGTGTCCTATTGTTTCTAGGTGCACAAGTGCAGTGCACAGAAATTTCCATACAGGCCGGAGCCAAGGACCCTCTCGACTCATCCTCATTGAGTCGAAACAAAAATTCCTTCTTGGAGGACTTTTTCCATCAGGATGAAGTCTACAGCTGGTTTTGCTTTTCTCCTCAAAAGATCAAGTCCATATATTCCAAGAAAGACATAAATTGAGAGAACTTCCTTAGGAATCTTTACCAGAGTCTGCCGCAGCTGCACGCACATCTTCCGCCATTTTGCGTTGTTTTGGTTGAGCGATTCCAATGATTCGATATGATTAGATTTTTAGTGATTCAAAGCTGAGATGGAGGCTATGTTTGGGTGGTTCCAGAGCCTCCTTTTCTTTCTTCTTTTTAAGTTTCTTTGAGGCTCTGGTACCCAGGACATCGTTATTAATGAAAAAGAATGACGCAACATAATATGTAATAAAACTTTCCAAATTTGCACAGTACGAAAATAGATCAAGTGATGTGTTATTACGATGTATGAAATGATGCTGTCCTTGAAAGTTCATCATATTTTAGGCTGAATGAGGTTACTTCTTTCCCGTCGCGTCGGTTATCCATTTCGCAGATACTTAAAAATTTGTGCAACTTTATTGAGTTTGGTAAATCAAGATAAGATGCATGAAATTACCAAGAAATATCTAAGAAAAACACCTGATCAGGGAGCGATATTGTATAAAAGAGGTTCTGCAGCGAGGGGGGAATTCACTTGCTTTGAAGGCACTGTAGTGGTGTAATCCTCTGACTTCCTCTGCAGCAAGAACAGTCAGACAGACAGACAGGGTTTGATAACCGGTAGGGCACTTGAGCGTCATGACAAAGGGTCGCCGACTCGATTGGGTCTGCTCTGTTCATTCGATCCCAGCGCTTGGCACTAAAAAACGCGACTTCACCTTCACTTCATTTCACGTTCACCTAATTAAAAGCCGCATGCCATATCCACTTTGAAGCTTAACCGTGAAATATTCTCTTAGAGACCTTCCAAAGCTTTCGATACAATCGCACATGACACACTTATAAAGAAAATGTACCAACAAGGCTTTTCTAAAGAATTCCTCTCGTGGACAACCAGTTACTTAACATCCCGAAGACAATACGTTCAAGTTGATGCGAAATCATCGAGAATTTTACCGACAACATTTGGTGTACCGCAGGGATCCATCCTGGGACCAATGATCTTCAATCTTTATGTAAATGATTTACAAGATCATTTTTCATCCAGTTCGGTACAATACGCAGACGATACCACAATATATGAAGCGTGTAAGCCAAATGACTTAGAAAATGCCCAATATCTACTGAACAACTCCTTAGGGAACTTGAATGAGTGGTCTGATCAAAACTCACTGGCAGCCAATGCAATTAAAACGAAATACCTACTATGTGCATCGAAACGCTTGTACGACTACCACAACGTAAAAGAAAAGGAAATCAACCTTAAATTAGGTTCTACGGAGCTGCAACTCGACAAAGAGCCGCGTTATTTGGGAATATACCTTGACCAACATCTGGACTGGGGAAAGCATATAAAACACGTCTTATCCACTTGCTACGGTAAGCTGTCTGTACTCCGCAAAATGAAAAATTTTACATCATTTTCAGCACGGAAAATGCTTGCGCAATCATTGATCCTGCCAAAGATTGATTTTAACGATTACGTTTATTCACCTTTGACGCAGTGTCAACTGAAGAAACTTCAGCGGCTGCAAAAAGCAACTGCAAGCTTTGTTATAAAACGTTACGCGCACACAGAAGATATATTGAAAATTGGATGGTTACCCATTGCTGAGAGACGCGAATTTAACATCTTGAAACTGGCCTTCAAAGCGATCAATGATAGAAACTGGCCCGAAATGAACAAACTTGACATCCAAACTTGTAGTAGAACATTACGCAGTAGTAGTGAGATCCGTATAAGACCTTCGATGATCCGAAACACTTTTCAAGATGCCGCTGCAAGTAGCTTCAATGCTCTTCCTAGTGATATCAAACAACAGTCTAATTTTAATAAATTTTGCGCGGATGTTAAAACATTCTTGATGAAGAAAGCGAAGGACTCTTAGAACTAAAATCTTTTTATTTATGAACTTGACGTTGTAATATTCTCATTGTTTTATGTAATTGCTTTAACGTTGTAAAATAGACTTGTTTTTAATTCTTAGAGTTGAAGAGCCACAGTTATAGTGGATATGCTCATTTATGCCATATAATAATAATAATAATACAACAAGTCCACCATTTGTATACTGAACCAACGTTTTGTATGGTCATCAATGGTTGTTGAATGACCTCGATTGAAATATACTCTTGCTGGCTCTCCAAGTACATCCAAAAAACTGGTCCATTTTTTGAGTTTACATTCATTCTAATACCACAATGAACCACCAAGTCCAAGTCCATTTTCGTAAAGTCTAATATTGTAAAGTTCCGCTCTCATGTAACTCTGTTTATAAAATCACTGCGGGGTAGTCATAACCTTTTTCTCCCCGTTGTATTGCTCTTGTAGTTATTGTAAAGTAGTGCATTTCATAATAGAAGTAATTTGTTTTATAAGTGTTAATAGAATATGACAAAACAGGCTGCACCCATACCCCCTTGAAAATCAGCCTGTTCGTGCTTTCAGCTATTACATCTTCCCAAAATTTTAATGTTCCCCTTACTCCCGTTGTTTCTATTGATAATCCCTGCGCTCAAACCATTTACGTCCCTTCTCTTAATCCCTTAAAACCCTGCTCAAGCTTCTCCTCGGTTCAAACTATAAGAGAAACATTAAGAGGAAGCATGGGAAGGATGCATTAAAAATTAAACAGTTGACGTTTGCAAGCAATTAAAATAAAGGATATTATACTAATATCTATGACATGAGAATTGCAGCATTGGCAAAACAAGTGATCTAGCAATAAATTTTTAATGCATATCTGTTTACAGGTCGGGCAGTTGTTCAAATAAGTTTAAAGTGACCCTTTTAGGGACTACAAGATAGCTATTACTACCAGCAATGAGATTAATCTTGTGCAAAAACTTTCGTCGTTTTTTTATCAGAGACTTCCATGACACACAGGTAGATTTAATCAGAAATTGTCGCAGAAGAGCAATTTCATAAATTTTTCCATTATCACTTAGCATCTCTCATATCATGTCATAACATTAAATAAACTGGCCCTCAATTTTAGATTAAAATCAACTGCAGTTTAGCAATTTTATTACACCCCACCTACTGTCAATAAATTACTAATAGTAATGACATGGTGATTATTTAAAAGGCAAACTATTCTTACTCTGACCTAATGCAAAGAAATGGTCCAAAATATGCCATTGTAAATTGCTTTTATCTAATGCCCCCACTGAAGCAAAGACCCAATGTGAACAAGATTTGTCAGATCTGCCTTTGCGCATTGTCTTCATTTCATTGGACCTCAAAAATGGAGTGTTGAGAAAATGAATTTGAGAGCTCTATTGTTTCCAAACTGGAAAGTTCAACAAATCTAAAATAGGGTGGTGACCAAAGGACAATGTGAAGTGGCTGACAACAAAGTAAAATTTGAGCAGAAGTATTTAGAGATTAAAGATACAGAATCGCTAAAAGTTAATTGACAAAGGTTTAAGAACTGAGATTTGCAATGCAAGAATTATTCCATTATCTTTCTTTTACCAGGGAGCACATGCCATGAAAAGTGTTGGTACCATTTCTATCATTTTCCTCTCCTATTACTTTCCCATCATTCTAGACTTTGCCTGGAAAGGTAGATACTGTACATTCTCTGAAAGTACAATGTCTGCACTGTATGCTTGATGAATTTTGTTGAGGTTTTGAGACTCAAAAATTGGTAATTATGTATCTTAAATGTCCATTATCAATCCTTTTAGATGGGTAAAATTTTGCAAATACTATGCAAAAGAAGAGAATTTCATAAATGAACTTACATTAAAAGGATCAGCTTGCTCCCAGGAAATTGGTGCACCCCAAGAGACAGGTCTCATTCTCTCTGGCAATGATTCTGGGACAGCCAATAGTATAAAAAGTAAATCTAATAAAGCGATTGCAGTAGCCAAAGCTATCACAAATGTATCATGATAATATTTCTCAAGATATGCTCCTAATGCAGGACTTGTTATCAAACTAGCAGCAAATGTTGCAGATATCTGTAGAAAGAAGGAATAAAATGCATTATTTCATGCAGCACAAGCCTTGTGCACATCAACATTGCTTTCCTTTAGAATTCTTAAAAATGTTTTTAAGTCCTTAAGAGTTCTCATATAAAGAAATATAAAAATTCTTCCTTTAGCAAAATATATGGTTCAAGCTTGATACTAACTTGTTCTGAGTATGATTTGGGTATGTTTGAGATCTTGATTCTAGTAAGAATTTTGTGCTGCTTGCACTAGCTCGAAGCATGTATCTTTTGAACTAACAGGCAAACTCATTCAAGCTTGATTGTATTATGTTTGAGAATGACTTAAGCATCTCATACTCATTTCAAGCTCCTTCAAGCCAAAATCATATTCCTTTCAAGCTTGCACAAGCTTGTTGCATGCTGAACCTTTTTTATGGGAGTTCTTACGAATCTTTGAAACTTCTTGTCATGTTAATGTGTGCAACACTTGTGCTGTAGCAGGGCTAGAGATAAATGACAACCCTCAGTGAAATGAACGAAACTGTACATCAATGGACTGATCTACTAATTGATCAATTAAATGATAGATTTGATTTCTTTGACGATATAATACTTTGGTGCACAAGAGCGTGTTATTGTCACCTGTGTTTGCTAAGGAGAAGCTATGATGAAGACATAAGTCAGAAAGGCCTAAGTGTCCTAAATATCCTGTCTTTTTTGCATCTGAATTTCTTCTATAAAGTTTGCTAAGGGAAGATACATTGTGCTTTGTTCTCTGCAAAAATGTGAAGAATTCTTCAAAATTTTTAGAATTGCTGGGAATTCTTATGTTGATGTGTCCAAGGCCTGAACCATAACAAAATTACACTTTCATTGGCAACACCACCTTATACCCCACATACAGTAATAATAACATACAAAACTAAGGAAGGAATTCAGTAGAATAAGAGTCTATCTCAAATTACCTACATATCACGTAAAATTGCCCACAAATAAAAACAACTGAACTGAAGTCTCTTGCATGATCAAGTTTGTGTTATCCCTGATTTTATATCACAATTAATTTGAAAAAGATTGAGAATTAATACACTAGGACAAGAAATTGTCCTCACCAATCCATATGCTTGACTTCTCTCACTCTCATCGGTGCAATCAGCAACATATGCAAAAACTACAGAAAAAGTAACAGCGAAAACACCAGAAATTGATACACAAGCAAAGAACCACCTGAAATGAAACAAAAAATAACTTTAATCATGGAAGGCTATACAAGAATAAATGTGATCTGTCTCATCATTAATTGGAGGCTAATTGTGACAAGATTTAAAATGTGAATATGATTTGATTGGAAAAACGAAAGATTGTTCTCAATCTTCTAAAGCTGATTCCTTTGTTCAAACTTTGTCCTTAAAAATTTATAACTGACTAAATGATTTTTCATAGAGCTTCTAGCATCATAAGAACCATTCAATCAACTTCTGCTTTTGTGGCATTGTATAACAAACTGAAAGCATGTTGTCTACAGATGTTTCAATAAAGGACAAAGTTCCTCTCACAGCATCTCAGTTTTAGAGATAGGAGACAAGAAAGTAGAGCACAGGCCACGTGCACAGTGATATTACAAGAATTCTCAAGAGTTCTTAAGAATCTTTAAGAATTTTTTACACTACTGGATGAAAATTCTTGTGCCATATGAAAGATGTACCTTTTTAGAAGAATTGTTAAGAAGTTAAAACCATTTTCAAGATTTCTTAAGAATTTTTAGGCAAGAGACCATGTTAATGTGTACAAGGCATGTCCTGCAACTTTCCAATTCCCTTTAAACATTTGAACCAGTGCTTGAAAAACCATTTACCTTCCTGCAAAGTGATCCAATACAAACATTCTTCTTTCCATTTTTTTGCCATTTATTTTTTGTGCCACATTTCAAAACAATTTTGAACAACTGCACACTGCAAATGAGCAGTAAAAGACCACACACAAACGACACTGCCTGTTTCTTTTATTTTGCTCTAATGCCCTTTCTTCTTTCCTGCTTTCCTCTTTATAATGTCAATCTTTATTTTCCCTTTTAATCTTATCTTTCCACATTCCATTTCCATTCTTCCTCATCTCCCCATTCCCTTCTTTTCTTTCCTTTCACCTTTCCTTTCCTCCCTTCTTAAAAACTATCCATTTTCTTTCTTCATTCCACATGCTCTGTTTCTTCCCATTATTTTCCTCAAGGCAAACAAGGTCCTTCAAAGCTACTTGATGGCTTGATGCACTTTTCCACCCCCGTCTGGAACCAACATGACATACAACAGAATTAATCCACATCAAATTATGTTTCATAAAGAGGATGATGAAGAACAGGAACAACATCCTCAGAGAGCAGGCTTTGAGTTGATCAGCCTCAAGGCCATCATCAGAGCAACTGAAGAACTTTGAAATAAAGACTTTTTACAGACAATAATTCAATCAAGTCTGATGAATGTCCATTCCTCTTCTTCATCATTCACTATATGTGTCAGATGGAAGGACTCACCAAGGATTGAATCTAAGCATTGGTATTGGAAGACATGTAAAGAATACAGTGAGCAGAAGAAATGATTTTCTTCCCCAAACATCTGATAATGCACCTATCAAGGGGGCACTCAGGAATGACAGCAGACCCTGAGAGAAAAACAATCCAAATATCAGTAAATATACATACTTCACAAATAATTTCTGGCATATTTCTGGCTTAATTTCTGGCTTTTTGTACAATAACAATGGAACTGTTATGTAAGAGCCCATACATCACCGCAATAATTTCTGACAAGTTGAGGGGGAAGATAAACAATTTAGGTAAACTTCTAAGTATGACTGGATAGTTTACAATTTGCAAACCAAAGTCAGATGAAAAATTCTTTGTAATTTGCTGTCCAAAATAAAAAGTTTGTTTTGGCACACCCAGTACAGTACCTTCTTTCTTGCTACACTGCAAAAATAGTGAAATCTCCCCATTTTGGGGAAATTTTAGGGGAACAGACACTTTCCAAAGAGTTTCCTAAGAGGGAAATGAAAGTTTCTGTTTCCCTTCAGTTTCCCAGAGAAAACTGTCCATTTCCCCTAAATTATGTAGCAAGTTTTGTTGTGTTAATAAACACTACTCTTGTTGTGTTAATAAATCTACTCATATAGCTTCTTGAGAATTCCTTTTTGAAAAATTTACAGCTATGGCTTGTATGACTCAATGATATCTTATAATGTAGAAATCTCAAAATTCTTGGGAATTCTTATGCATAAAATGAACACCTGTACCACATAGTCAAAATCTTTACAAGTTTATTTGTAGTTAAAAGTTGGAAATTTTGACATTTTATGACAAGTGTCAAAATTTACAAGTGATCAATTTTGTTTATCTTCTGTATCTGGCTCAATCAAAGTGATTTCCTGTGGTAAAACCTTACAAATTTCCTTAAACTAGTAAATATTCAAATAATAGTGAAGAGACTGCATCTAAATTTCCTTACTATTACTAATTGTATTCTACTAAAAACATGTCAGTATATGACATGACAACTAACCTTGACTCCCTGAATGAGTCCATTCATCAAGAAGGTGTGCTCACCAAAAGTCTCTCCAAGAACCTGAAACAATTTTTGTGGCTTGTGTGAAATGTATTCTTCACAATGAAGATCTTTGGTGTATGAGAGTTGAAAATTTCAGATACTTTCTGTATATACATATTAAGCATTTGTTTTCCAAGACAATTTGTCTTCTATAAAGAAATCATCCCTTGCATTACTTTATCTATATGCACTTCATGGACAGACCATTTTAATACCAATGTAAAACATTTGATACATGTAAAAAATCCCAAAAATGATACAAAATTCTAGACTGCTCCATGCTGTCAAACAAATTGTTCACCATGAGGACTCAGACCCCACTTACATGATGTCAGTGGCATGTCAGCAAGATATAATGACTGCATGAAACCATGCCAGCATGGGTTAATCTGTGATTTTTTTGTCTTGTTTACACGATGCCAGGATGATGTCATGTTGCTTTGGTAGGAAAATGGCTGTGACATTACATTATTGTTTTATTATGTGCTTGTGTGCCGATTCTCAAGAATGTGCCAAAACACTTGGCAAAACAAAAAGCCAAATCGCAATATGGTCAATATGAAATTGAGCTCATAGCAATCAATAAACGACTATTAACTTGCATCAAAACAACAAGTGAAGAAGGATATGAAAGCCCAGAAAAGACGAAGACCAATGATGGCAAAAAAAGGCTGCTTCATTCACATGGACTGTTGAGGAGATTGAGTTGTTTTCTAATAGTTTACAGTAAATTGGCATGCTTACTTGGTTGTAACATACCCCCCTTTGAATATCTTTATCCTTGCGGTGAAAGTGACATGAAATCATGTTGTTTCCATGCCAGCATGGCCCATTGGCACAGTGTCATCACCACGCTGGCATGAACCCATAGCAGTATGGCCATCAACATGGTTTTAATCTGGATTAACACCACCTGCTCTCACCAGCAAGGTACTAACATCATGTAAACAAGGTCTCAATGCTATGAAATAAATAGGAAGGAAATGAAAGACTTGATAATACCTACCGTGATTGATGGTGATGTAAGCAATCCCCATGCAAAGAATTCAAGGAAAATGATGACTGTAGCATGATAAACACTTGGTTTTCCCATTCCTTCAAGCTGTAAAAGAAACAAAAATGATTTCACCAGACGTGCAAACAATTGTCATTTACTTTAAAAGAATATCATGCCATTAAAATTGCATCACAGAACTTTTCATCAAATTCTCCTTCACCTAAAAATTGGATTTATTGGAATCTTATCATAGGGCACAGATGATCCTCGCAAAAATACCCTTGATACCCTCTGAACAGCCAATGCTTTTTTCATTATTAACTTTTCTGGAGAGATGTAGGAACAGGGGGCATTGGGGCCACATACTGCTAAGAATTTGCAATTATAAAGAAAAATTATTATTTCTTCCATTTCAGGTAGTGCCCCTTTAGGGCCTTTGCTTTGATGTGCTGCGCCACCCACACAAAATTTGGATTCTTCCTGCAGCCCTGCTTTTCTGTGATGTTAAAGGCATGTTTTGGAAATTGTCCTGCCTTAGCATGTCTTTCATTGTAAAATCAAAATAGCAGATTTCAAGCACATTTCTACCACATCCTCAATTTTCTGTTTTCTAGTGGAAATGTTCCAAATGAGCTTGTCCAACTTCGGGCCCACAGAGGGTTTTCAAGCAAAAACTAAAGACTTTAATGTCATTTGGGCTCTAATAAAAAAAGCTTTTATGGGGTTGTAAAAGAAATCAAAGCTCATTTTGTTGCATTTGCTTGGTCTAGTAATATAGACTGAATACAACATGACTGCTTCACCTGAAGAAATTATGTGTAATTTCTCCTGCATCTACTTGTAAGGGGCCGTCCAAAAATCCATTTCATCACAGATAGCGGAATTTGGCCCTTACGAGGGGAGGGAGTTTATTACTAATCCGTTAAGCGTGATGGAATGGAAGCTAACAATGTGTTCAATCATATTTTGCAAAGTTTCAATGGTGATAACGTAAAGCAGAGACAGAAACGGCCTAAGAACAGGTTCTCCTTGTCAACAGTTGAAGGTTTCTAACAATGGCGATGAAACAGTTAGCGAGATAGGTAAACACTATATTTTGTATGTCTGTTAAGAGGAGGGGGAGGGGGTATCTGAAGTTTGTGGCCAAATTCCGTTATCAGTGACAAAATGGATGCTTGGACGATCCCTAATGTTCCTTCTGAACTTTGTTTGCAAAGCAAAATTCAATGTAAAGACAGGCCTATCAAAAACACATGATGTGTTGTAACAATTCTTCGCAAGTTGAATATGAGTCACGACATGAATCCAGCAGGCCAAGATCTTTTTCATCCAAAATGAGCAATAGCACTCAACTCATATTTGAACACTCTTTAACCTCTGATTCATTTAACGTCGTAACAATGATAATCGAAACCAAAATAAAACAATGATTGACTTGCTTACAGCACCATCTCGATCATTCTCTTTTCTCCTCCAGTTCCTGCCAGCAGCTTGACCAGGCAGCGCCAGGATTCTCTTTATCTTTTTCTTTCCTGACGATATTTTAATCATCTAGCTGGCTTATTTTGAAGCCTAATAATACCGATGACACTTATTATTAGTTCTCATGTATGACAATAATGCTTTTGCTGTAGCAATCCAAATATATCAAGTCTTTTCTTTTAAGTTCGTTTGCCACCGGTAAACTCATCGATCGGGTGGCCTACAAATAAAAGTCGTCTTTCCACTCCAAACTTCATGAAAGTATTCTTGATAGGAAATTGACTCAACGTGTGAAATAAATAACAATCTTCTTTGTTCACATTTCTCTGTCTTGCTTCTTCTTTCCGCGTGTATTTTTTCAAATACTTTGATATTTTCTACAGCAAGTCAGCAAATCGAAACAAATATGGCCACCACTTACGAAATTATCATCGATGAAATGCTGAAATTTGATTGGCTGATAACGCAGCAAAACATTTGGCTGCTGGCCTGCTGGCCTCTATTTAACATTGAGGCCAATGCATAATGGATCGCCGTGCATGACGTCACGCGTGTTGATGCAGCATTTGACAAATTTTGACAAAATTGGCCTATCACATTGCATAAGAGCAACAACAATCAAATCCTTGCTACCGGAAGAAGCATTCTTGGTCAAAAAGGCCGTTAAACGGTAGTTAGGAGCAAAATAATCTGAAAGTCTAAGGCCATTCAAATCGAGGATACGTCGTGGATGGCTCGCGAACAATGGATATTGTTGTTGTTGTTGTCGACTTATTTTACTTCTAATGAATAAATAGCTTCTAATTATATATAATATATAAAAAGAAACTAATCAAATTCGAAGAAAAACTAAAACTAAATGAATACACTAAGTTTGATATGGAAGCACCAAGGAAAAGAAATTCTATTTCAAATTTGGAGGATGAAAGTTGCAGTCCCATCGGAAGGCCGTTGAAAAGACCAAATCGATTATTATAAAAGAAGACAAGTAATCTTTGATACAAGTGCAAGAGGGTCAAGCACCATGAATATGTAAGGAACAATGCTGCGCGAGAGTATTTTCTTTGTTCTGTTTATAGACCATGGCTTATGCCCTTTACATATGCCTCACTAACCTCACCACTAACCCCTCAAAGACTAGTCTTCATTGCATTAGTGCACATTCGGTATCTGTTTTTCGTTGCAAAAATTAATCAACTCAACCGTTCTTTTTACGACCGTCGCCATAGGATGCACGGAGACTCTGCATGTCCACCACAACGTTCTCAAGGCGGTACTTACTCATAAGCTAAAGTGATGTAGAAAGGGCAAGTACATCTTTTCTAAATTCAGCTCTATACCAAGCCCACCGCACCATTTTGCTGCTGGCGACGGACCTGATATATTCGATAATGTTTCAAAGGGGTCAATAAGAGAAAGTTTCGACTATACCTAAGGAGCATTATCGCAAAGCTGTCATAAAAATTAGTCATTTAGCGAAACGAACTATAATAGGACACTGATATCAGTTAAACAAAATAGCCGTCAGCTAACAGACGACACATGTTTCACTATTGGATTGCAGAGACCTTCATTTTTTTTCACATTGCTGAACTATTTCAAACAGAAAGTTACTATTTATATTCGCAGAAATTAATGACTAATGGCATCGTCGCTTTCTTGCTTCTGCTCAGGGCAGTCCGGAACAGGGAGCGCCTTCGGCGCTCCCTGGTCCGGAAGGCCATCGCAATTTCTGGCATTTGAAACCAATTTCTGGAAAATTTATTTGGTCTTCTTCGATCCACTTGCCAAAAAAGAAATTTGAAGATGGGCCTTAAAATAAAACTTTTTGGTTATTTTTCAACACGAAACCTATTGTTGGAACACACCGTAGAACCTAGAATTCGCCACAGTCCATGACAAAATTCAAAGAAGTTAAAGGAAGAAAAAATATACACAAATATTGGCTAATGAATATTAAAATTCACAGTGGGATATGATGAACGAGATTAACCTTCAAAATATGGTTACAACGACATAAAATAGCAAAAGTTATCTTACATTCTATAACTCTAATAAAATAAAGAACTACAAGAGTCACTGGTACATCGCTATCGAAATATTGCTTCGGTATGACAGACGCAAGGGTGAACATTCTCCACAAGAACTCGTACTAAAAGATATCTGATAACATTCTTGTTCCATACATCGGTATTTGACCTTATTTAGAACCCGTTTACAAGATACCGGTAGAATTAAAACAGTGCCGTTTGGCCTCCCGTCTACAAGATGCTGGCAGACTTTAAAAATTCTGTCGGCAGAATGGTGTGCGTCGGTTAACAAAGGGGCACGCAAAACTTGTAATTCTGCCGTTCTCATATTCTGCCTGTATCGTGCAGATGCACTTTGCAGGTAGCATCATTTATAGTTCAATGGGTAGCATTTGATGCCACTTTCGTCACAACGCTAATATTTCCAATTCACCCTATTGTCCTTATTGTTGTCTTTGTTTCTTCTATCTTACTTTATTATTGACGTCCATTGCTATTGTCTGTGGAAGTAGCATAAGATTCTACCAGGATCGCGTAGACGGATGGATGAGTCGTTAGAAGGCCGCGTCGATCTGGGAACTACTTCTCAGGTCACGGCTTTCGAATCGCAGTGCAGTTAAAAAAGTTTAGGCCATACAGAACCGTTGATAGCATCCTGACGTGCTCCCAGACAAGAACTAGAAGATAAACGGTGAATTGAAGACAAGCAAGGTAACGAAGTATATTTGTCAATCAAATATCATTTAGGCCAGGTATTGTGGACACGATCAACACCCAATTTGTGTCCACAACTTCCATGACTTGAGGCAATTAACTGTCTGGTGTAGTCTGGTCTGGTCAAATTGCCTTCAACTGTTTAAAGGCACATAGTGGAAACTCGATGACCTCGTGTCTTTTTCCGCTATGATTGGCACAGTTGAATTGAATTATAATACTTGCAGCTTTTTTAGGTTTGATGGAAAAGAAGGTACATGCTCTGAAAAGGAACAGAAGCATAGACCTCAAAATGTTTTGTAACAGATCAGAACTGCACTGATGAAATGCAAAGGAGATCTTTGCCTCTTTCAAATTTTAGACATAACAGTACAATATTGTGGAGAATAATTACCTCTGTGAAGATGACGAGTGATATATCATGATTTGCAGTATCGTAACAAAAACTATTTACAAGCATATTATGACTCACGATAAACCACGATCTAATTTCTAGTGTGCTATAATTGATTGTTTAATTTAATAAGTAACAAATGTTAATGAGGGCAACAACTACCTATCAATATAGTTCTGCTGTTTATATCATCCCTTGTGGAACGTAGGTCGAGAGACTTAAGTCTTGGCCAAACTATTCGATTTTGTGCTCGACTCTTCTCTTCACATTTCATCTCAAAGTCGCGCGTAGTCGAGCATGGTTGGTCCAGTGCTTCCATTTTCATTCGACTTTTCAAAGCAGCGCTTTCCAATCCTAAAGTAAGATCCATAACTCAGCAATTCAAAATGATGCGCATGCTTTCACTAAAGGACTCGACTTTCCACTAGATGCTTTGTCGAGTAAAAAATCGAGCGAAAAATCGCGCGAAAAATTGAGTCGTTTGACCGGGGCATTACACATCTTAAGACATCCAGTCATGGGAAAATTTTCCACCTTTTACGTGGACGATTATTTACCGGGTGACATGGAAGTGGTTTAGCCGTTTAGAATAGTTTGTTCATGATTAAAGCTGGCATTTGCAAAGCGCACAAAAACCTACAAATATACCTTTCAATCGAAGTCGCAAACGCACTGTGAACAATTGATCGCCAAAGAAACGATACTGTATCCGAGTGCTTTCTTTGTTCTATTTGCTGAGGAGCCTATTTACCATTACGAAAATCCTTTAAAATCATGGTCCACACTCCCTTCAAAATCATGGCAAACAGGTGCTGATGAGGCACTATATGCCCTGTCTTATCATCAATCCCATAGCCTACGGCCGTAGAAACTACCGCTTTGGTCGGCTCTTGAATAGGATAAACAAAATTTAACACTGAACAGTAGGAGTGAGGACGAATAGTTCTGTTGACGTACATTTTCCTTTCCCATTTACCTTTCTACATAGGCACTTTTTAAACATGATTCATCTCCATATCCTTGAAAACATGTATGAAATTCAAGTTCTTTATCAAGTGAAATTCAAGTTCTTTATCAAGTCAGTTTATGAAAGTAATTGTTCCAAACACTATCGGGTAAGTCATCAAAAACGTTTGGCATTTGAAAAATAACGCTCTCTGTCAAAGACCTCCAAAAACGAATAAAAAGAACGAGCAAACTTTCCTTGGTTTTTCTTTAGACTTATGACGATGAGTCTCTTTTTTCCCTGTGCTCTTTGACTTGATGATGGCGCTTCAGTCAAAAGAGACTCATAATGTTACTCTGAAAAACCTGGCCCTATTTTGACCAAAACTTTGCGATTTCTCAAAAACCAATCAGATTGCGAGATTTGTGAATTACTATTGTTAAGGTGTAAATGTGATAGAATTTTCGCTTCGATTGAAGAATTGAAAACACTCCAACGGGATTGAGATTCGAAGCCGTGATTCCATCACAATTCCATTGATGATTGAAGAAAATAGGGCCAAGTTTTTCACTGTTTCCTTATGAGTCCTTCTTGACCCGTATACCAGCTTACATGGTAGTCCCCCCCCCGGCAGTTCCTTTAAGGAAATTCGCTCGTGCTTTTAAAAAGTTTTTAAAAGGTTTCCCTAAGGTACATTCTTGAGAATAACTCGTAAAATCTGAATGGAGTGACCGATTTTTGTCAGGAAAAATTCAAAAAATCATTGAAAATGTTGACTATTGAATAATAGACTCGAAATATTATTGCCTATATACGAAGGGTGCGGTAGCCGTTCAAATGCCAGGCGTTTAGTCTGACACTCTCGGTAGTGTCGCAAATAGTTTGCTTTTGATTGCAACAGCTTACTGTTCTTTGCGTTCATATGATTCTGAAAAATCATTGCGAAGCAGGACTGACTGGAACCCAGCTGTCAGGCCACAGAATCATCTTCCTCATCTTTATATCTGCTGTTCCATTTATGATAAAATCCAGGTTCATTTATTGGCCATAAAATCATACAATCTGAGGCAAGGTGCTTTTCTACCCACTATCCATTATGTGAACGTTAACATCAACAGTTGAGCAATATTCGAGGCCATAAAATCATAGAATTTAACGGCTACTTCATTCATCACCTTGTATACATGGAGCAATGGAATATGGAACGGGATCTTGCGATCTCACTTCACAGTGCAGTATTAGGAATTTCTGTAGGATCCCTAAGCCCATGGAATTGACAGAGGCCTTGTTTGTGTTCACAAATTAAAAGAAATTAAAACTTGTGCGGAGGCAATGTTCTGCTGTGTCAATGCAACGACTTTCGCGCTGGCTGTAAATATTTCCTGAAATCGAGACTGTTTACCAATTCCCAGATTTGTTGTTGTTGTTAATGTTTTTGCAAGCAAGCTCAGGTCATTCGTCTACCAGGGGCCGTTCTAATATCATTTCTACAGTGTCACATGACTTGAGCACATCTACAGCAGCTGAATGAGTTATCTGCGTGAAGTCACATCCATTCACCTACGATAGAAAAGTTACATCGTTATCAAAAACCCAATTCCAAGCTATGCTGCAACTGCTTGATCAGAAACAACTTCCAGTCTTAAAATAGAAACGTTACATCATCAAAAACCTTCATTATCATAACAAATCGATCCGTCTAAATTTCAGGTTTGCTGAATTCCGACTGACGTTAATCAGAAGAGGAAAATTAACTTTTTGTGCAATGTGCTCTGTTGCCTGCCCCCTTAACTGACTGCGCACAGAGCCTCCGTAGAGGACTGTGTTATCAAAGGGGAAAAGGGCTTTGTACCTATTCGTTCCCTTGTTCTCCTGTGATGAACAGACCTCTGCGTGGCACTATGTGCACTCAGTTAAGTAGGCAGGCGTAGGAGCACACTGCACAAAACACACTATGTATGCATGTTTATTTTGAATTCGCCACAAAACTAAAAATTAATAGTGGTTAAAAAATATAAAATAGCTACAATACGATTTTAATAACAATTTTGATAAATAGAATTTAACAACATTCCTAATTATGGTGGCAGGGATGGCATTAAAAGGTCCAGATGACATTTTTTCCATGATGGCCCCCTTAGAGGTGGTTGCAAATATCATAATGATATATTTTTGTGTGCTTTTAGAATAAATCATAACTTAGATGGCCGAATCATGAATGTTAGAGAGGATATGCGATTTCAGCAGAACACATATCCGTCGTTTTCCTGTCTTTGTGTGTATTTTTTAAAAATTGTCTTTGAGTTAAAAATTGTCTTGCGCTTAAACGAGTTGAAATTATTTGTAGATTTTAAATCGGAAGATAGGCTGTTTCATATATTTGCCTCCAAGTAGGATGGCTATTTTTAGCCAGTGTTTTTGCAAAAAGGAAGCTTTTATTTATCTAAACCTGGGCAATTCGTGTCCTTCGGCTTTGGTCGATGGGTGGGATATTAAGACTGCGTTCACACGATGCCGGCACACTTTGAAAACGGTAAAAAATGTGACGGTAGCAAAATTCGAGCTAGCGTTCACACGATGCAGGAACAATTTGAAAACGGTAGGAAATTTGATGGTAAAAAACTCGCTGCAAGGTTTTGATGCCGAGGAAACATACATACATCCTAGGAATCGTTCAGTATCGTTCCAAAAGCGTTGCAAAATGTTTTGTTTTCATCATTTTTGAGTATTCACATGATGCCGTTTCAAAAATATGCTGGTTAGAGTTCCGTTTTCAAAATCTACCGTTTTCAAAATCTGCCGGTCAAAAATGTGTCGTTTTCGTGTGAACGGGAGGCCTATCCGTAACATTTTTCACCGTTTTCAACATGTGCCGGCAATCGTATGAACGCAGTCTTAGTTAGCATACGCTGGAACCGTTCCTTTAAAATTCCATTACGTTTGTGGGTAATTTTGTGCTTCCTTTTGCGCATGATAAAATTAGAAAAATGTGACGAATACTTTTAAGATTCAACCCAACGCGAATTCCCGAAATTTCTTCTTAATCCTAGTTCAAAGTCATATAAACGTGTTTTCATAGAACAAAGTAACGAACTGACCTGGTACTGAATGTTTCTTAAATTACCGGATTTGACTACTGAAAAGCCTGGTTTCTATATGATCCTAGCAGTCGGCGACGCGTCGCTGAGGCAGATCAGGTACGCATCGGGGACAGTTGCGTTAAATGGAAACATTTGCTGAGTGATGTCTCCGACGTCGCCGATCAGACGTGGACAAAACGGGGACGCATCCAAAGAGTTGAGATGACTTTAAAGCCTGGTTTCCATATGATAGTAACAATGATTTTTTATAAAGATTGCTCTGCCTCTAATCTCTGGTTCATTGTGCGATCTCTTTAATTTGTCTTTGTTCTCTGGAAAATTTCCAACAGATTGGAAAATAGCGCGTGTTGCCCCTATTTACAAGAGCGGAGCGAGAGATGATTGTTCTAACTACAGACCGATTTCTGTGTTGCCTGTATTGTCTCGTGCTTTCGAAAAAGTAGTTTATAATCAACTGTATGACTACTTAGATAGTAATAGGCTCATATACAAGCATCAGTCTGGTTTTCGATCTTTACACTCAGTCGTCACCAGCCTTATGGCTGGCACTAATGACTGGTATGTGAATATAGATAGGGGCAAGTACACTGGTTTGATTTTCATTGACCTAAAAAAGGCGTTTGATACAGTAAATCATGGTATCTTACTAAAGAAGCTAGAAAAATACGGAATAAGTGGACTAGAGCTTGACTGGTTTACTTCCTATTTGCATGAGAGAAAGCAGTTCTGCAAGGTAAATTCCACCTCTTCTAGTATTAACGCTATAGGTTGTGGTGTCCCCCAGGGTTCCTGTCTTGGCCCACTTCTCTTCCTTGTTTACATAAATGATCTACCATTCTGCCTAAACAAAGGAAAGGTCACCATGTACGCTGATGATACTGCGATTTCACACTCCTCGAGATGCCTTTCTAAATTGCAGGATGATCTAAACCAGGATCTTGTGAATTTACAGAACTGGCTACATGGCAATAAATTGTCCCTAAACGTTGTAAAAACACAGTCTTTGATTATTGGTTCCAGACCAAATATTCAGAAAATCGAAAAGCAGACTGAAGCTAAGCCTAGTTTCGAAATAGGTGATCAAAAGATCAATATGATAACCGATACTAAGTATCTGGGAGTTCAAATTGATGACAAACTCCAATGGGATCGCCACATTGAACATGTTAAGACTAAGGCACTGCGAGCTCTCGGTCTTATTAAGCATGCCAAGAAATTTCTTCCATCAGGTGATCTGCAGAAAATGTATAGAGGAATTGTTGAGCCACATTTCAGTTATTGCTGCTCGGTTTGGGGTTGTTGTAGTGAAACCAAACTTAATTCTCTCCAAAAGATCCAAAATAGAGCTGCAAGAATAACTACAAATAGTCCATACGATGCTTCTGCTGCCCCTCTGCTCCAAAATCTTGGCTGGCCATCAATCAAAGATCTTATCAGAAAAGAAACAGCAACGTTGACCTATAAGGCATTGAATTCACTTGCTCCTCAATATTTAGGGGAACTTTTCAGTAAATGCTCAGAGGGCAGTGATCGCATTCTTCGCTCTACCGAAACAAACTTGCAGATACCCCTGCTAAGAACAAGCACAGGCCAAAAAGCATTTTCGCATCGTGGAGCAAAATTATGGAATGAGCTGAATAGGGAAACTAAATTGGCATCGTCCCTGGCTACCTTTAAAAAATTCATATGAGAGGTACATTATATTTTCATTTTTATTTCTATTATGCTCGTTTGTACATTATATATATATATAATTCTCTTTAATTTAGGCTTTCTGTTTTTGCACAGGTCAATTTGTAAAGCAGTTATCTTTTACTGAAATTTTGTAACCTGTATAAATATTTAAAAATGAAATGAAATGAAAATAAAAATGAAATGATCGTTTCCATATGTCGCCGACTGATCGGGGACACGTCGCCGTATGTCGCAGCAGGCTGCCGACTGTTATGACTGTTACGATCACATCATTACGATCACACTGGTCTTCAAGTCCCTGAACGAGCTGGCTCCACAATATCTGTGTGACCTGTTCACCCGAAAATCGCTCTACTCATCATATAGTCTTCGTAATACGGGAACCGACTTGAGGTTACCGATGAAAAGGTCAACAAACGGCCAGAAATGTTTCTCTTATAGAGGTGCTAAGCTATGGAATAGCCTTTCAGCCGAGTCAAAGCAGGCAACCTCTCTCTATAGTTTCAAAAAAACTATTTAGAAACAGATGCTTCCTTTCACTCTTATTGTAAATTTTGAACATTATTGTATATAAGTTTTAGATATTGTAAATAAGGTTTTATAGTTTAATTTAATTAATAGCTTTTTTCCCTTTTATGTTATATATTGTAATTAATGTCTTTATCGGAGCGCCCCTTGAAAATCAACTAGTTGAAGGGCAACCCTCCTTAAAAGAATTAAATATGAAATGTATATGAATATGAAATATGGAAACCAGGCTAAAGTTTCTTATGGGTTCTTCGAAAGTTGCTCGAAATTCGTTGTATCTATCGATAGCCATCCTCAAGGGAATTTTATAGGACGCATTATATATGCCCCTGTTCAGATATTCCTCGAGCACTACCGATTTATAAAGTAAAAAAAGAAGAAGGAGGATGCGTAACGTAACTTTGAGTAATGAAGACAATATTTATGCCTAAAAAAGGAAAATTCATTGCTTGAATAACTCGAGTTGTTGATTCGATAACATGAACTACGAAGTTTAGAAAAACTCAAACCAAGAGTTGGAATTTTGAGATCAAACTTAGAGTTGGAATTTGATAACATAACAAAAATATGTTTTGCCTCAAACAAAATTTTTGTAATGTCCTGCAATGAAAAACAGCCAAGGAAGTGGTGCGTTATCAGCCATACTTCCTTCCTATTTGAGTCTAGATTAGATTTCCTTTTATTTTTCTTAGAATCTTATAGCTTAGATTTTTGACAACGATCTCCACAGGCTGTGTTTTTTAAGGAAAAAAGTAGGCGTTTGCCCACAAGCTTCTGCTGGCATGAAAACAATTAACTTGTAGCATGGGAAGAAGTTTACAAAATCCCTTAAATCTTAGAACTATCATGCAGAGTAAGGGATTCATTGAAAAATATCATGGAGTGATAACTATCACTGAAAATCAGCAGATAAAATCAAGAAGGAAAAACATTGGAGTAAAATACTTGGTTTTCAAGCAACTGACCAATCCTGGGTCTTGCTATCAATTTGATAAGAGAAAACATTGATCTCTTTCCCGTTTATTAGGCCTCTTTTAGCAGAAAGACGCGGACGTCTTTCTTTGAAAATGAAGCTACTTTTCATGTTTTCAGAGCATTCTAATTTTCAGGCCTTTTCCTGCTTACATACAGACGAATTCCCTAAGAACGGTTTGCATTCTGGCATTCAATCATTTGTGAATGAGCTCATATTGCATTTTGCTTCCCTTCTCGACGTCCCATTTTTGTCGTGCGGCCCAAACTCCGAACCAAGGAAGTTCAATGGTTACATTTAGTCTCGACGATTTGAAGAAGTTGATGCAGGAAGTAGCCGAAAAAGCTAACCAGCCCCGTGGAGGGAATGATCCTTACCCTGGTGTTCTCCAGCTCTCGCCGACATCCACAATCTCCCACCCACAAGGCCCAGAAACCCCCCAGCCAACCGTCCAGCCAGCCACCCAGCCGACTGCCCAGCCACGTCCTGCCCCAACAGCCGTCCTTGAGCCTCCAACAGCCACTGCCGCCACAACAGCCGCCGCAGTCCCACATAATACATTACATCAAGGTAACATTGAGTCTCTTTTTCATTCACCACTTAGCTCTCTGCCCCCACTCTCCCCAAAGTTGATAAAAGCAATGAAAGCGAAAGAGTACATTGATTTAAACACTTTACTACCTAACTCTTTATATGACACAACTGCCAACCAATCTTACAGCCTTCAAGTCCAACCAGGGGCAACTGGGGATGAAACTGTGTCATTGACGCAAACTCGCCGCACCGCCCAAAAAATCACCAACTTCATATCCTGGCTGGAAGCCTGGAACGTTTTCATAAGAGGCATGGTGCACTTTCATCCTCACCTCGCCCCCGATTTATTAGCATACCAAGAATCCTTCTCCGCCCTAAGCCGCAATTACCAGTTCCAATCTTGCTACAAATATGACATAGCATTTCGAATGAATGTGGCAAGGAACCATTATCTGCCCTGGTCGCGGCTCGACGAATATGCTTTCAACCGTTTCTTGCGTTGTGCACCACCCTCCCAGCCCCTAGCATGTTTCAGATGCCACATGTCTGGCCATTTTGCTGCAGATTGCCCATCCCTCAAGTCACGGGATAATGTTTCGCACCCCGGTCAAAGCATGTCCACCCAAGCCTATTCCTTCAACGGCCAGCCGCCCTTTCGTGCAAAACAGCCCTTTTATCAAGCCCCTTGCCGGCATTTCAACGCCAACAATTGCCGTGACCAAAACTGCCGCTGGCCCCACATCTGCAATCGATGCCGCGGCCCTCACCCAGCAACAAATTGCCCAAGGCTTAAACAATAACTTCAACCCATTACCCGCCTTTTCAAAGACTCCTGTTAATGCAAACCTTTTACGTAAGGAATTAACTGCTTATCCTGACTAATTCTTCGTTGACAATTTGATTATCAGTTTCGAGCACGGTTTTTCAATTGGCTATTCAGGCCCGGAATTTTGTAATATTGCACCTAATTTGCAGTCTGCCTCTTCAAATCCAACAGCGATCTTCAATTGCATATCTGAGGAGTTAAAGCAGAAACGGATGTCGGGCCCTTTTACTAGCCCACCATTGCCAAACTTTCGTACGTCACCCATCGGTGTGGTTTCCAAGAAAGACAGCAATAAATTTCGTATGATTACTGACCTGTCCTCGCCAAAGGGCATTTCGATCAATGACTTTATAAATGATTCCGAAGCTTCCGTAGCTTTCAACAATTTTTATTCAGCTGTTTCCATTGTGTCCAGCCTGGGAAGGGGGGCACTCATGGCCAAATTGGACATAAAGAGTGCATTTCGTATCTGCCCGGTAAGACAAGAGGACTGGCATTATTTAGGTTTCTCGTTTATGGGTCTCTATTTCGTCGACTTATGCCTTCCGTTTGGCCTTCGCTCCTCTGTGGAGCGCTTTACACAGTTATCGGACTCTCTTCTTTGGATCTTGAAAAACAACCACAAAATAGTAAACTGCACTCATTATTTGGACGACTTTTTCTTGGCTGGACCCCCGTCTTCACCCCAGTGTCATGAAGAAATGCAAAAGACAATATCACTGTTTAACAACTTGGGCGTTCCCTTGGCTCCTGAAAAAATCGTAGGCCCACTAACTAAGCTCACATTCCTGGGGATAGAAATAGACTCACAAACAATGTCACTGAGGTTACCAGAAGACAAGCTATCCACCCTCGTCGCAATGCTACAGAAATGGTCGAATTTGAAAAAATGTACGAAAAGAGATCTGCTTTCATTGATTGGAAAACTTTCGTTCGCCTCTAAAGTGATCCCATCCGGTCGAATGTTTATCAGACGCCTCATAGACTTATCAACGACTGTCGAAAGATTGTCCCATCGAATCTCCCTAAATTCTGAAGCAAAGAAGGACATCTCTTGGTGGGCGAAATTCCTACCCACCTGGAATGGAAAGTATAAAATTCTTGATTCATCAACCACCCCCTGCCACCAGTTACATATTTATACTGACGCTTCAGGGGAAATAGGGTTTGGGATCTATAACAACGGTCGATGGGTATCTAAAACATGGCCGAATGAACACAAACAAAAATCTATCCAATGGAAAGAGATCTTTCCCGTCTACGTTTGTTGTTACTTGTGGGGCAAAGAATTCCACGGAAAACGCTTACTTTTTCACTGTGATAACCTGGCCGTCGTGAACATTTGGTCCGCCCAGTCATGCAAATCGCCAGAAATTATGGCTGTTTTGAGAAAACTTTTCTACATAGCAGCACAACATGAATTCACTGTTAACATAAAACACATACCAGGAGTAAACAATGTCTTAGCAGACTGCCTTTCTCGTTCCCAGATAAGAAAATTTTTCACACTGGCGCCCTCGGCGAAATCCCACCCAGCAGAAGTCCCAGACGAACTCTGGAAAGTTTAGAACAAGACAGTCGCTTCCTTCAATTTATGTCTATTGCCAATTCGTCGAGAAGAGTATATGCCCAAGGTCAGTCTAGCTTCAGTTCATTCTGTTCTGGTTTGCAAATTCGACCTTATCCTCTGTCACAACACAATTTGTGCCTGTTTACCACCTACCTGGCCCGGACTTTGAGTTACTCGACAATCCGGACATACTTAGCTGCTGTCCGCTTTCGAAACATAGAACTAGGTTTCTACTCAAACTTCGAACCCATGCAAAATTTGCAAATGCTACTGCGTGGGATTAAACGCGTCAAAGGCATATCACTAAGGCCCAGCCGCCTGCCAATAACGTTAAACATCATGAAAATCTTGAAGTTGAATTTGAGAAAAACACCTCTTTGCGTGCAAGACAAACTCATGCTCTGGGCTGCGTTCACAACAGCCTTTTTTGGCCTATTGCGTTCCTCTGAATTTTGTTGTGAAAGCAAATCCAGTTATAACCCGAATTCAACACTACTCCTAAGGGACGTTATCCTAAGTGAAAACGTGGCAAAGATACAAATTAAGGTTTCAAAAGCCGATCCTTTCCGGAATGGTCACGAAGTTCGCCTCGCAGCATCCCAGTCATCTGTCTGCGCATTCCGAGCACTCAATAAATACATGACGTTTTGCTCTTGCCCAACTGCCCCGTTGTTTGCCTTCAGTGACTCAACGTATCTCACTCGTCAAAGAGTGACGAAGTCATTACAGAGCCTATTAGGCCCAAGTTTTCCTGATGTCGATCGATATTCGTCCCACAGCTTCAGGATTGGTGGTGCAACATCCGCAGCAGCAGCAGACTTACCAGACTGGCTGATTAAAACTCTTGGCCGTTGGTCAAGCAACTGCTACGAACGTTATATCCGTAACCCTACAAACATCATAGATAACGTTCCTTATATTCTAGCTCATCGTTAGGTTCGTAAGTCACATAGGGCCCACCCCCCTTTTAACACAGGGTTAGCCAGCTCCGGGGCGTATCTTGGCGTATCTTGGCGGTTAGGCCACCAAATCTGGTGGCGAAAGGTAGTTTAGAAATATGTAGGCCTGAGAATCTCATCACCTAATTTAGGCCAGTTTCTGTATTTTCCGTAGTTTTTCGTGGCTCTCGAGGAGTCACCACCGTTAAAGCAGTTTTTTATATAGGGCCATGTCTTAGAGCCTTCTGTGCAGGACTACAGAGGACCTGAGGGCAGGCAACCCCTGCAGCTGGCCTCTCAAGTACCTGCAATGGGAGACCAAAACTGAATTTAGCATTAAAAGTTGGGGTCATCGATACCTCGGGTACTTCATGGCAGGACAAAACGTACCTCTCATGCTGACCCAGGGGATCACAGTTACAAATGATAGCTTAGTACATTTTATGCCTGATACGACCCCAAGAGCTGCCAAAAAAGTATATCTGGTGTTTCTGAGTCTATCTGCGGTTTGGACTTTAGGGGTTTGGGGGGCCGCAGGGGAGTTAATCCAGGATTTACGGAGTAAATGAAAGATTAACGCCCCAGGCCCTACTGCAGCAAGTGTACCAGGCCCAGTCCCCCTCCCTTATGTCTGAATAAAGCAGCCATAAGTAGGTCCAGGGATCTCGCTCATGCGTCACGCTATTCACTTGTTCACATTCCTGCTCGGAGTCAGCCGTACAAGTTCTTCCCTCCCGCCCACCCCTTTTATTAGGGTTGGTTTCTCGCCACAGCGGGTCCCTATCTACCCTCTAAGCCCGCTCGGGTCGTATTGGCTATTGCTACAAACATTAAGCCCCGACTCCCTACCCCGTTACTCTTCATGGCCCCACAATCAGCTTCACCAATTTCAGGTAACAGTTCTGTCTCTATCCTAGCCTACCCGGACGGTTAGGCCACCAAATCTGGTGGCGAAAGGTAGTTTAGAAATATGTAGGCCTGAGAATCTCATCACCTAATTTAAGCCAGTTTCTGTATTTTCCGTAGTTTTTCGTGGCTCTCGAGGAGTCACCACCGTTAAAGCAGTTTTTTATATAGGGCCATGTCTTAGAGCCTTCTGTGCAGGACTACAGAGGACCTGAGGGCAGGCAACCCCTGCAGCTGGCCTCTCAAGTACCTGCAATGGGAGACCAAAACTGAATTTAGCATTAAAAGTTGGGGTCATCGATACCTCGGGTACTTCATGGCAGGACAAAACGTACCTCTCATGCTGACCCAGGGGATCACAGTTACAAATGATAGCTTAGTACATTTTATGCCTGATACGACCCCAAGAGCTGCCAAAAAAAGTATATCTGGTGTTTCTGAGTCTATCTGCGGTTTGGACTTTAGGGGTTTGGGGGGCCGCAGGGGAGTTAATCCAGGATTTACGGAGTAAATGGAGTGATAACTATCACTGAAAATCAGCAGATAAAATCAAGAAGGAAAAACATTGGAGTAAAATACTTGGTTTTCAAGCAACTGACCAATCCTGGGTCTTGCTATCAATTTGATAAGAGAAAACATTGATCTCTTTCCCGTTTATTAGGCCTCTTTTAGCAGAAAGACGCGGACGTCTTTCTTTGAAAATGAAGCTACTTTTCATGTTTTCAGAGCATTCTAATTTTCAGGCCTTTTCCTGCTTACATACAGACGAATTCCCTAAGAACGGTTTGCATTCTGGCATTCAATCATTTGTGAATGAGCTCATATTGCATTTTGCTTCCCTTCTCGACGTCCCATTTTTGTCGTGCGGCCTTCAAAAATACATTTTTTCAGGTTGTCAGTTTCAGAATAAAACATACTGTAAGTCTCTCGAGACCCACAAAAGTCCTGAAGTTGATTTCTCTTTATAATCTACATCTTCGAACAAAAGAATTATGCTGGCGTCTTCTTGACTCGTGTCTTCTTGCTAAAACAGCCTATTATTAGTTCCGGATGAGCATGGCTGTGTTGGAACAGCAAAAATTGATCCACACGTTAACACTTCTCTACCTTGGCCTCCCTTTCACAACGAGACCAAGAGTAAAGATCTGCAACTTATTAACTCTCAGGTCGCCAAAAAAATTAGGAACTCCGATACTTGATAATTAAGAAGCTACCTGTTTGAATACAGATAAAATTCTTAGCATCTTTAGCATTGTCTAGCATCGCAAAGGCTTGAAAAAGTTTGTTTTGAAGTACTCACGAGGGTACCGGTAATGAAACCAAGATTGTTATAGAAACTTTAAGAAACTCATAAGCAACTTGAGAAATAAAAAATTAGACGATTTTAAGAAACGTTCGGTACTGGCTCATATTCTTAGTTTTTCGTAAAAGTTATGCGTAGCTCTTGCATCGGCAAATTGACTGATTCAGGAAGCCATGCTGTGTTAAAAAAGATGCGCTTAATGTTTAATCCAAGGTGAAGAATTACTCCAATAAAACTCGATATGTAGAATTGCAGGCTCTGATCTCTGATATAGATTCTCTCGTACAGTCGTACGTCTCGAAGGCTCTGAATCCAACGCGTGAAACGAAATATTTACATATGTACACCAGTATAAAAGAGGACTGTATATATTCTCTCTCCTTCCATTTAATGTTTATCGTAAAGGGTCTAACTCCATAAATTTCTCGATTTCATAGGCTCGAAGTAAAGATTTTAAATCGCGTGTTTACCTCAGACTCTCTAGGCTCGAATTCTCCCCATCCCGTGTCTGGAGAGAGAGAGATTTATTTACAGTCCCCTGTCCAAAAGCCAATATCGTTATTTACGTAAGCAAGCTAAGCACCGGGGGTTCACAAAGATTGCAGTTTATCTCACACTCCCCCCTTGATCAATCCGGGTCCGATTGATCAACAGTAAGCCTACGTAGTAAGTCCGCATTCTGCGCAGCTAGCCTTTTAGGAGGTCTCTCTGACTTTTCTTCGATCAAAACTCTATCGTTCTCTTCATCAACTGGTAAGGAATTAATGTTCTTACCTTGCTCCTGGTGGTGATTTACCTCAATTGGAAACAGTGATTGAATTGGTCGTCTAAGTCTTGTAAGTGTCCCTTTTCTGTTGACTACTCTGATTTCTGCTCCCCTGAATTCGTTGTCCTTACTTGGAATCAACTCCTCCACTATCGCTACTTTCCATTCTCCTCTGCAACTGTTTCCATCTTTGACGATAACGATGTCTCCAGATTCGATGTCTCTACCTTTTTCGTTTGTCACTCTCGAATGATGGTGTTCCCTTAAACTCAGCAGGTATTCGTTACTCCAGCGGCGCCAGAAATGTCCTAGAAGTGTGCGTAGATAGCGAGCACGCTTCTCAACAGTACTGGCATCGTATTCATCCACTTCATTAAACTCGTCTTGACTTGGGAGTGTAAGAATGCGTCTCCCAATTACAAGATGAGCTGGAGTTAAAGGTTCTTCAAAGTCCTCAGGGTTGAGATATGCTAGTGGCCTTGAATTTATTGTCCCTTCCACTTCTGCTATGACTGTGGTCAGCTCCTCAAAGTCTAATCTGGCTCTTCCAAGAATCTTCCGCAGTAACCGCTTCATTAACTGTACCATACGTTCGTAGTAGCCTCCAAACCATGGCGCCCTCTCCAAGATAAATCGCCAAACAATCTTCTTATGCGCCACGAACCGCTGGACTTCTTGGGATTTCAAGATTCTGCCGATTTCTTTGTTTGCGTTCTTAAAAGTCTTTGCATTGTCAGATGTAATTCTCCATGGTAAACCTCTTCTTGCAATAAATCTTCGTAAGCAACGAATGAAAGCAGCTGTTGATAAATTAGGTACCACTTCAAGATGAACTGCTCGGCTTAACGAACAAGTAAACAAGCAAACATAAGCTTTCTGCATCCCTGCTGTTGCTTTGATGTACAATGGGCCTGCACAATCGATTCCGACGTCGCAAAAAGCCTTTGAACCTTGAACTCTTCCCTCTGGTAAATCAGCAGGCTTTGGTACTCTGTAAGACTTCCCTTGCAATACTCTACAAATCATACAACCATGAATCAATTTTCTCACTAACTGTCGTCCTTTAGGTACCCAATAATTTGCTCTTAATTCCGTAAGCGTGTCCTTGACTCCTCCATGAAACACGTTAAGATGACAATGCTCGACAATCAGCTTAGTAATGTAATGGTTCCTTGGTAACAATGCAGGAAACTTCGATGTAAACGGTAAACCAGATCTGCTAATTCTTCCTCTGCATCTAACAATGCCATTTTCCTCAAACAAACCAAGCTGACCCTCTAACTTCTGGTAGTAATCTTTCTTTTCTTTCAAATCTTCCTGCACATCTTTGATCCACAATTTCTCAGCATGTAAAATATCTTCTGCAACAACAATAGGCGTAACAACTGATTTCTTCAACAGCTTGATAAACTTCAGCACCAATGCCGTAACTCTAAGCAGCTTTCTCCAAGTACTAAATCTTGTGCAATCAATAACTCTTGATATACGGCAATTGCTTTCGCCTGGCACAATCAACAATGATGTAACTTTCTTTGGCTGCAATTTAACTTCTTTCTGGCATTCCTTTAAGATTTCTTCTTCCTCAGCTACACTTTCTGACGTAGGATAACATTCTGGAGGTCCTCTAAGCCAACTAGGACCGTCCCACCACAGCGAATTATTGACAATTTCCGATGCAAAACAACCCCTAGAACCAAGATCCGCAGGGTTCTCAGTCCCAGGGCAATGTCTCCACGAATCAATTGATGTTAACTCCACAATTTCCTTTCTTCTGTTGTACACGAACTGCTTGTATTCTTTATCCGCTTTGATCCAATACAAAACACACTTGCTATCTGTCCAGCAATAAACTCCGTTAATGCAAATCACAGGATGCAATGCTTCCTTTACAGCAGATAACAAACGAGCAGAAATTAATGCTGCCAATAACTCCAATCTTGGAATAGACATCTCTGGAACAGATAATGGTGCAAGCCTGACTTTAGATGCAACCAAAACTGATCTCCATCCAGCTTTCGATTTAAAACACAAATAAACTGCAGCACAATAGGCCTTCTTCGAAGCATCTCCAAAGACATGCAAATAACTTGACTCAATTTCTTCATCGATCGGCAAATAACATCTTTCAACAGCAATGGTAACATTTTCCAAATCTTTCAACCACTTAGCAATGAACTCTTGCTCTCCTTCCGACAATGGTGCGTCCCAATTATATTTCTTTCTGCACAAGTCTTGAAATAGCAATCGCACCGGAATGATAACAGGTACAATTAGACCCAATGGGTCGAACAACTTTGCTGGAAAGCGCAAGATATTTCTTTTGGTCAACTCTAGATCTCTTGCAAATTCTGCAAGCTTATCCAATTTCAAAACGATCTTGTCTTCATTCAAATCCCAATTCAAACCAAGGATTTTATGCTCCTTGCCTGGCTCAATTTCGCTTAAGCCACCCATCGACATTTTCGCAAATGATACACTCTCCATCTGATCAACTTCTTCTTCAGACTTATCAACAATGTCTCTATTGTAGGCAGCGATTTTACTTGCAACTTCTTCATCATTAGTTGCCCACTTCCGTAAATTGAAACCTCCAGCAGCCAAACACGATTTTACTTCTTTAAACAACTCTACTGCTTCTTCTCCGTTTGCTGCTCCGCATGACCAATCATCGATGTAAAATGCTCTAATAACTTTCTCAGCCATATCAATGTTCTCCTTGTAGTACTGCCTGACGTGAAAATCCAATGTAGCATTCAAACAGAACGGAGAACAAGACATTCCGAACAATACAGAAGCAAAGCGAAATACAATGATCTTTGGCTCTTCATCCTCCAGGTTTTCGATCCACAAAAAGCGCATTAAATCTCTTTGGTCTTTATCCACAGCAATATTCAAAAATGCTTTCTCGATATCCGCAGCTAAGCCAATTTTGTATGCTCGAAATCTCAGCAAAATATCAATGATAGCTGGAGCCATAGGTGGGCCAACATACATACACTCATTCAATGATGGTAAAGATTTTTCCTCCTTCGAGCTTGCATCAAAAACAACGCGTAACTTTGTCGTAAGTGCGTCTTGCCTCTTCACTGCTTGATGTGGTAAGTAATGGATGTTTCCAGGTTCCGTTTCTCTGGATAAATCAACTCTCTCGATAATACCATCTCGCTCTTGATCTCGAATAATTTTGTCATACGCTTGAAGTGTCTCTGGGTCTTTGCGAAGACGTTTCAACGAAGATTTCATACGGCTAAGACTCAGGTTGTAATTGTCCGGCAATAAATCGTGGCTCTCCTTAACAGGCAATCTTACGCAATACTTATCACCCTCCTTCGATATGTTGTTGATAAATGATCCATGTACCGTGTCTTTCTCTCTTATTCCAACTGACTCGAAATCCCACAACTGCTCCACCATGACATCCACTCTGCTATTTTCAATCGGATCAGTTCCCGTTCTTAACACGTGGGTCGATACGAAATTTGCATTGGCTGATAAATCATCTCCTTCTCTGCAAGGTACTCTGCCTGACAATACCCATCCTAATTTTGTTCCATGGGCAACTGGACTATCTGCAGTCTCCCCCCGTTTCAACTCTCCAGTAAAGAATCTTCCAAGGTAATCAGCACCAATCAACAAATTAATAAGGCTATCATTTGTTCCATCGTTGTAATCCGCTAATTCAATGTTGCTGAGATAATCGAAATTTTCAATAGCCGACTGCATGTTCTGTGATGCTATTGGCTCGCAAATCTTGGAGACTGCATATGCCTGCATGGTTGTTGAAAACTGGCCAGAAATACTGCTCAAAGAAAATTCCACCAATTCATGGGGCGTAACCTTCACATTATCACGATTTCCTCCGAAGGCCTTTATCAATAAGGGCTTGGTCGTTACAGTTGGCAAGGATAACTGTTCTTTGATATTCTTGCAAATAAAACTCCTCTGGCTTCCTGAATCAAAAATAACCCGTACACGAACTTTCTCCTTCCCATGACAAGTGATAAAGGCTTGCGCCGTTTGTAGCAAAATGTTATCTCGCGAGCTTACATAAAGGGCACTCGATTCTGCATCTTTAGCTTCAGGCTTTCCTTCCGATACGGCTGTTGCATTCGATGGCTCATTATTGTCACAAATACTAACGTGATGACGTCTGCCACACTCGTAACATTTTCCCTTAGACTCGCATTTTGCTGCAACATGGTTCTTCCGCAAACATATAAAACAACGGCCTTGTTTTCGTAATATGTCTTTCCGTGCTTTTTTATCAGTAATTACGTTGCAACGAGTAGAGGTATGCTCCTGGCGACAATAAGTGCAATTTGAAACTTTAGATCTTCTCCCTTCTGAATACAACACGGCAGCCGTACTGGGTGATCTCTTTTCCGGCGAATTAGGACGCGATTTCGGCATAAACTGTGGTAAGTCCGCTTGAATGCTACCACATCTTTCACGATTTTCGATTTCTTCACGCAACAAGTCGAGTAAACGATCTAGGTCCCACTGTCCGTCTTTCACTTGTCGACCAATTAATAAACGAACATCGTGAGGTATTTTCTTCAGTAACACTGGAATAAGAAGACTTCCATAAGATGCGGTTGGTACCTTTAATGATTTTAATCCACGAACGTGCACTTCGACCTTGTCGTATAAATTTCTGAGCTCTTTGATATCACGTGATGAAAAAACTGGAGGAATATGCAGCAATGCATCGTGGTGTCCACTTACGATCACTTGATGGTCTCCGAATCTTCGTGTCAGTTTATCGATTGCTTCGTCGTAATTTGCCTCGGTCGTCTGCAGCCCTGCTATTGCAGCAGCAGCTGTACCTTCCAGTAAATCCCGTAGATAGCTGAACTTTGTGATGACGTTTAAACCGGGATTGTCGTGAATTGTACTTTTATAAATATCCCAAAATGTTAACCATTGGGTTACTTCGCCATTAAACTTTTTTAGTTTCAATTTAGGCAACTTTGAAGATGATGAGATAACTTGAACCTGTGAAGGGATTTCGTGTGAACTTTGCGTCTCAGTTCCAGTTTTCTCTTCGATATTGAGCAATGCTTCACAAACTTTGCGTCTGAATTCTCCTGCCTCTCGAATTTCTGTCATCAACTCGTCTTCATCCTCGGTAAGATCAACGATATCGTCTTCTAAATCCTTAATAATCTCGATTTCCTCCTTTAAAGTTATCCTCAACTGTTTGAGTTTTCGAATCGTATTTTCGTCAATGTTTTCTAACAACGCAGCAGTTTCTTCGAGAGAACTTTCAACGTAATTTCGATGGCCTGCCCGAATACTATGCAACTTAGGCAGGTTTTTCCGTACTCTTTTTTTGGCTTTCGACATGTCTTCAGCTATTTACAATCAATTACAATCCGGCTCTGTGTGTCCATGTTAAAAAAGATGCGCTTAATGTTTAATCCAAGGTGAAGAATTACTCCAATAAAACTCGATATGTAGAATTGCAGGCTCTGATCTCTGATATAGATTCTCTCGTACAGTCGTACGTCTCGAAGGCTCTGAATCCAACGCGTGAAACGAAATATTTACATATGTACACCAGTATAAAAGAGGACTGTATATATTCTCTCTCCTTCCATTTAATGTTTATCGTAAAGGGTCTAACTCCATAAATTTCTCGATTTCATAGGCTCGAAGTAAAGATTTTAAATCGCGTGTTTACCTCAGACTCTCTAGGCTCGAATTCTCCCCATCCCGTGTCTGGAGAGAGAGAGATTTATTTACAGTCCCCTGTCCAAAAGCCAATATCGTTATTTACGTAAGCAAGCTAAGCACCGGGGGTTCACAAAGATTGCAGTTTATCTCACATGCTGTTCCTAGTACAACCTTTAATTATTTTTTTCTTGTGTGAAATGCTTTCAAAATGAAGGTAATTCCAGTGAGCTCTAACTCAAAATGGAACCTGTTTGTGTTTTGAAAAATGTCTATCAATTATATTCACATACTACCAGCTGTCAATATAAGGCTTTCATCTTTCTAATCCTTTTTGGTCGTTACGCGAGCTACATTTCCAACCATCTATCTTTGTTGCTTCATGCCGACAAACTGGCCTTGAGCTCGAGGAAGCCAATACAGAGAAAAAACCCATCTCTCAAAACTGCTGGTGGTCCTGTTTCTCGGCAAAATATAGAAGTCGAATTTCTGCATGTCTCTTCGCGAATGAATAGCGTATTTTCATCCAGTACATTTTGCCTACTAAGCAAATTGAATCCTTTGAAGCGACCGTTGAAAACATTGCTTTTTGTAGGAGCGAATTTGCAGCAACTAACTATTGAAAGTACAATAAAATTTGTCTTCGCTGATGTTGTCAACTAACTAATGAACAGAGGGTGTCAATTATTATTTGAGTAGTGGGTGCAGTGGGTAAAGGAAGTTCTTCTGTAAGCTCTGCATCTTCTGGGGCGTATGAATTCCAGGCACCGCAAAATGATTTAATTTCTTGGGCCAAAAAGTCGTTCAAAAACTTTCTGTGACAGCAAGGTTCTCCAAAGGAGAATCCACTTTTTGGCTGATCATCATAGAAATAAATGGGACAGATTTGGAGATTCCTCAGGAATACAAATTCTCAGTCGTAAATGATATTCAGCGAACTCTGTTGAAGTTATTTTTCCCATTAATGTGAATTTCGTGCATTCGATTTGGGACATTCATTCATTTCATTCATTCATCTTTATTCATTTAGGCACGGTAGCCCCGTCAGTCCATAAGAACTGCTTTTCAGGGGCCGTGGCATAAACGTTTTCAGATTACAACAATTTGATTCTTCTCTTTAAAAGGTGGTAATTTGTAATTTAAAATCTTAACTTTTCCTTTTATCTATTAACGTTAATTTGCAGGTCCACATCAGCCATCTCGAGGCTGCCATTTTTCCAACCTGCGTTATAAATAAATGATGTATGTATGTATGTATGAATGGATGTGGCAAGAGATTGTGCCTGTTTAACATCAAGTTCAAGGGTATTCCAAAGCTACTTTGTTTTAAAAATTCTTTTCAGGATTTTCTCTTTCTTTATATTAGACTTTGTAAATTTTGTATTACAGGATTTTATATTATGGTTTTGCATTGTAATTTCTCTTTTTCATAGACCATTTCGACAATTGAAATCGGAGACTGGGGAGAGCGGTTTGTTCTGGTAAATGGCGGATGCACTTCTGGTGAATGGCTGCCGCGGAGTGAGCCCATTGCAGTGAATAATGTAAACATGGCAATCGCTACTGCACAAAACGCAGCAATGGAGCTGTCTTAGGGGTTAATCAAATAGCTGTCCATGCAAAATACAGACAAACGTTTAATTTACCTCTATTCGTAACTGATTTCCTTTTCAGCCTTTATTTTAGTGCTGCAAACAGCAATGCCTGCTCCGAGTTTAGGCTCTTTCTGCATAACTTAACGAAATATATTATACATTTGAAGTATTTAGCATAAGACAGCCTACCGTGACTCCGATTTTCAAGTGAATGGAATTCAACTGAAGTTTTTAAATTCGAATATCCTTGTTGAATTTGATTAAAATTGACGCGAGGAAAAAGTTCGAACATAATTTGAATTTTCTTAATCTAACGGTTAAACATACGCCAAAACTGATTTCAAAACTGAAATTCTAAAACAGTGCCGATGCTGTAGTGATCCTCGCCTCAGCTTGCAAAACTCGATGTTTACATTATATTCACTTCAAAGGCCCAACTACGCGGCAGCCATTTACAAGAACTGCATCCGCCATTTACCAGAACAAATTGCTCTCCCCAGTCTCCTCTTTTAATTGTCGAAATGGTCTATTTGGTAATTGTATATTGTAATTAATGTTTTTAAGTGAAGGGCCCGTTGTAAAAAACACTCCGGTTGAAGGGCAACCCTCCTTAATTGAATCAAAATGAAATGCAAATGAAACAGGAAAAGATAGAGCCCTTTGCCCATTGTTACTTTTCGTAAAGGTATCGAAATCGATCAGTTTCGGTATTTCTCAGTTCCCTGACATTTCGAGTCAACGTTTTTTGAAAGAAGCTGGGAATGAACTCCGGGCAAGACCGTTAGCGATTTGTACACTGACCGATCTATAATGACTTCATACTTTATCCTAGAACCGGGTATCTAGATATGTTGTGCTGCCCCTTTGCAAAATTGTGGAAATCATTTAAATTGACCGAGCTCAGACAGTCTTGCTGTAAACTGTCGAGGAAACATTATCTCAGATTTACAAAGTCAAGATATCTTTGTCCAGATTTAGTTTCAAAAATGCGATAGCAGCATCAGATCGACAGAAAGCTCTTTTAAGGACTAAGGGGAGGGCTGGTTATCATTTTGAATAATGGGTTGATTGCTTCGAGAGTAAGGCTCTCTTTCAGTGGACTTATAAAGAAAAATTAGCAATAGCCATAATCAGGGAGTGCAGGGTAGAGCGTACTGTGTTTACTTTTTCAAATTGCCAGTAACTTATCCATGCAACGACTTCATGCAAGAATCCTCTAAAATCCTGAAATCATGAAAAATCAAATTGGTTGGCATATCGCCTTTTGATTTAGTCAATTCACCATGCAGGCAATGTTGTTTTTGCTGTGTCACATTAAGATTTTAATATCATACTTTCCATACTGCGCATGCCGCAGTGATATCATTTGACAGCCATAATTAGATCTCCAAAAATTGCTGAAGACAGACAAACAAACAAACAAATAAACAAAATCCATTGCCGAGGCCATCTCACATGAAAATTATACTGCTTTGCAACAAAAACTGACCAGCCCAATCCATATAAATGTAAAATAATATATAACGGTTTACTTTTGCACTGATAGATTATCTTGTATAAAAATTCGATTTGTCATCATTTTGTTATCTATTTCATTAGGCGTAACGAAAGCTTTAAATTGATATCATAGTCACAGCTCTTTTGCAATGCTCAAATGACGACACTTGTCTCACAATCTACGTAAAACTTTTGTCAATGAAGAACGAAAATCTTTGAGAAAGGTGCACCGGATGAGCCAGAAAAAATTCCCACTTTCGAAAATTCAGAGCACCAAGAGTACTTCACGAATTTGAATGATTCAAATTCTTGTTGAAAACCGAAAGATCGAAGTTTTTGATGATTTTCTTTCTGATTTACGAGCACCAGGAAAATTGTTGAAGTCAACTTCACAAAAATTTCATGGTTGCAAAATGACTTAAAAATGGATGAAACCAAGAAGGACTTCTCGCACAGTACAAGAAAGAAAATGCAATTTTTCATGAATGAGCGATAACCTCTGCACATTGTTACCATGGGAATGAAAATCTTCAGCATTTGTTTGGAAATCTGCGCCTTATAATTCTTGAGACAGGTGAAACGCCTACTGCGTACTGTTCTTTGTGAGGAGAGTCGTTACGACTTGATCACTGTTTTTTGCCCTTCTTCAGTCATTCTACAACCACGAAGTTATTATAAAGTTGAATTTACCAATGCCTCTAGTGATGGTAGGGCAGCGAGAAACATCAGCAAAGCACTTCGATCTTTCAGCTTTCAACTACAATTTGAATAATTCAAATCTGTGCTGTACTCTTAGTGCTCTTAATTTTTAAAAGTGTGAACTCTTTTCTGGCTCAGCCGGTATTAGATTGATTTCTAAAATGTTTGAAAAGGTAAAACTGTTTTCACCAGGCATAACTAATAAATGGGTGATTATTTTGTAATATACTTACTTTTAGTAATTTATCTCCAGGTTCTAAAATTCCTTTTGCTGGTCCATCCGGTAATATTTTTGTGATAAAGATTCCCTGAAATAAAAAGATAGCATTTACCAATGTGAACAAGGAACCATATGAAGACATGCACCAATTCACAGCTACAAAACTGGTCTGCGTCCCCAACTATTTGGAAAGAAAACTACTGTACTGCAACACAATACCTGCAGATTGCTTTCCCAAAACTGTGAACCTTTGTATTTACTGTCAATTTTCGGCATAGTGGAATCTCGTAAATAGCTTCGAATCGTAATGAAACAGGCGATTAGAGACTTAAAATAGGCACTTGAATGATAAATATCTTGCTGACTTTATGCCAAAACTATGAAGTGTCAAATGTTTCGATCAAATATCCAGAAAAATGGATTTTTAACTGATATTTCGCTGCTCCGATATTCGGATATTCTTTTACACATAATCTATTAAAAATTTACAATAGAACCATGAAATGCAATGTAAAATCTATTTTTTTGGTTGCAAGCTTCCTAAGACATCACATGACTAATGAAAACAGACACACACAGAAGGGATTTGGGTGCTCTTTTCAGGGATTCCAGTAACCTTCAACCAAAGCGTTATGTTTCAGAAATGTACTTAATAGTTAGATTTAAGATTATTTTGTTGGCTTCCAAGGGCAAATTGTTGTTTCCGTACAAAAGAAGTTGCAACATATTGATATCTGCACCCTCAGAATATCCACAACCTTTGAGAACATCTTTGACACCAGTGAGAATTTAGCTATCGAATCTTCCGATTCCGCAGCTAAATTTTCAAAAATTTCTCTCAAGGAGTCGTCGCTGCGAGGGCATTTCGTTAGGGTAAGCTAGGGAGGTGAAATGTTGTTGCAGCTGGGTTGAAGCCAAGGCCTAACGAAAGCACGATGTTGGAACGGAATACAAAAATTGTTTAGTTGGGGTGAATATTGAATCATTATTGTTTCTTCGTTAGTTTAGAAAGCACAACAATAGTGCCCATGGAAATATAAATGGATTTCAGATTCAACTGAAATGACTTTGTGGCTTTCCTTGGGAATTTTCCGCGATTATCGGATTTTACAACTCCTGAATGCCCCCCTCCCCGTTACTTCTGCTGGGAAAGCTACTAGCAAAAGCGGATCAGACATAGAGCACACTACGAATTGTAATCTTCAAAGGAAAGATAAAGATGATAACTTAGATTATGACTACCAATATACCGTTCAATTAGAACAAAAATTGCTCAGCCTATCCTATGACCTCTGTTACTTCTTGAAATAGTTAAATTGTACTAACACCATTTCCATTAGAATTTTAGTTTTATTTTGTAGTTAAAAGGCTCAGGCTTGATGCTCCTCCTGGTTCGTACAGAGTACACCTTCTACCAATAGCTTTGTATTAGGTTGTATTTCTATGAATAAAATTGAATTGAATTGAATTGAGTTGAATTTGATCTTGAATGGAAATATCGTGCACAATGGGAGACATGGAAGTTATTCGTGCGAATAATTGTTAGAATATGAATTAAGGATTCCAACTTTGAGTCCTATTTGTCTTGTTCATGTATCTGCAAATTGAGTTTCTTCTTCTGCAAACCAAGAAGCCACTTTGCAGTACTTAGGCCCATCGTTATACAAGCATAACTGCAACAACAACAGCTTACTGTGCGCCTCCGCAGCGAGCGATGGGAAGGCGAAAAGCGTGGGAAGCCGAAAAGTTTGCTTCGGCATACTGCAAAGTGACTGCTCGAAGTGCAGAAACAGAAACTCAATTTGCAGATACAGAAACAAGACAAAAAGATTCACAGTGGGAACATTCTAGCAATTATTCGCACGAATAACTTCCATGTTTTCCATTGCACGTGGGAACATATTAGATACTACCATTAGATACTAGATTATATATTAGATACTACCACTAGGCTTCGCTTAGTGTTAACTACGATTGGGAAGAAACTTTGGGATACTTAAATACAAATGATGGAGATATGAGGCAAATTAAATCAAGGTGCCTGGGTAATCTAAATATAAATCGAAAAAGAAAAGGACACGATACAAATGTCGCTCGTCGGATCCGAGGATGCTTGCAGTGATAATTCGTTAATAAGTTTGAGAGCAGGAACACCGCAATGCGACGAAGAACAACAGCAAATATGTGCGAAATTAAGAAATATACATCATATAATGATATAATATTATATAATATTATATTATAATATAATATATATTTCTTAATTTCGCACATATTTGCTGTTGTTCTTCGTCGTATTGCGGTGTTCCTACTCTCAAACTTAATCTAAATATAGTCTGTTGCATTCCATTGTACTTGATGATCTCAAGAAATTATCAAAACAATTTGACAAATGATGGCAGGCGCCTATCTTTTGTTCTATTTTTAAACTAAACGCTATATATCCGTCATGTCTTTAAGAAATAATTAGGTATGATTTAAGCATGGAATCAATGGTGCTGATTTTAAACCAAATATAAGTCTCCATGATCAGAAGTTTGTAATCTTCAATGAAAACTCTTACAAAATTTGTGTAACTGATGGATCATGTTAAGCTGCAACTGGGAAGGAAAACTTGGGGTTACTTAAAAATAATTAGAGCATCATCCATTGTATGACCTTTCATGATTAAGTTTCTATTCGGAGAAGGGCAGAATTAAGAAAGACTACTCCTAGGCAACAATCTCAGTCCACATTTTCTCAACGCGGTTTTTAAGTCTCGCCAGATGCCCTTGTGTTATCCCACAGTTAATCAGCTATTGGTGTAATGAATTGAAGAACTCTGTTGCTTTGTGTTGTCTCCATATTAATGTAAACCATAGTTTTATCTAATTAATAACCACCTAAGTTGCCGCGAATGATCAATCTTTCGTTAATAGTCAAACCGAAATCTTCATGCATTTTTCATAACAATGCCAAGGCATTCAAAGCATGGGAATCAAATACCTAAACAGCACTGCACGACTGATTTATTGATTGGTTGATTGGTTGATTGGCCGATCGATCTTTCGTTTGATATGTCAAAAAATCAAGTAATTTTGAAAGAAAGCGTTCAATAGTTATATTCAGAATTTTATGTTTTAAAGAACTGATACTGCTGTCGTATGACAGGTAGCAGCATATGGTTGCACTTAGAAGGTATGGAAATGATTATCATGCACAGCCTTATTAGATTCATGAAGGTGTTGTGGCACCGTGTTGTAATCCACTGACTTTGCAGCCAGAACAGTCAGGCGGACGGGGCTCAAATCCCACAAGCACCTTTGCGCGACATGAAAAGGGGTCGGGGACGCGATTAGCGCTTAGCTAATTCTGCGATCCCAAAGCTTGGCGCTAAAAACCGCAACTTCACCTTCATTCTATGTTGTCCTCCTCTTTGTTATGATATTTCTCGTGTCCTCTCACACCATCAACCACAATATTAAGACCAACAGTCGGCCCAGTCCACATTAAAGATCCAGAGAAAAAAGGTCTTTAAAGGGAGTACAAAGACCAGCAGCCTTTGCCATCGTTCTTTTTGCTTTTGTGAATTTCGCACAGTCCGTTATTATGGAAGATGTGCAGAGCAGGTTGTTGACTTCGCACAAAGCATGCTGGTCTTTGTACTCTCTTTAAGGTGGACTGGACCAACTTGGTTTGAGGTGTCTCATCAAGCTGCGAATGATCTTCCTTATAAGGATGTTGAAAAACTTTTCATGCATTGCTGAAGAACCACAGCAATGCTGTTGTTGAAGCAATCACCTATTTTGCCTTTCCTGGGCTATATATCAGCAATCACTTGTCAGAATGACTTAGCTCTCACACTCTAAGCCTGATCTACGCAGCTGCGTAAAAACTAAGACATTGAAGGTGCACCTTCTCCACAGCAACTAAAAAACCGGGCCTCAATCATGTGAGTCATCCCAACAGTGGAATAAGTCGTTTCCTTTTTCCGTAGTGATTTCGGAGTATAAGAATTGGCCTCGGCAGCTGCTCAATGATTCTTTCATTATGGATTTCAACTTCGAAGGAAATTTCTAAAACTATTCAAATAACATGCACAAAATTTGCCTTTCTTGACGTAAGGCCTTATCAGTCACTCCAAAATCCACGGAATTATGCCATAATTTTTCAGCATGGAGAAGCCGCCGCACAGTTTCACCACATATGACCCAAGTGGCAGGTGCCGTTTTGCACATGGAAAAATCGAGTGCACAAATAAAAATAACTGATCTAAGTAACCACCTTGATTTTAATTCCTTACCCATGAAAATTTCTCCTTAACAGCTAGCTTAAGGCTACCTACACAGTTCCACGAAGGAACATATTTTGAAATGCTCAACACCCACCAAACAAAAGAAATGAAATTCAAATATTTCCTGGGTGGAGAAAATGGTCAAACCTTTCATTTCATTCAAGTTTCATTTTAAACTTTTTATACACGGTGGCCCCATCAATCAAAGACTGCTTTACAGGGGGCCGTGTTAAAAACTTACAAAATTAATAATATATTGCTAAAATAACTTAAGATCTAAAACCTAAAATAACCTAATATAAGTATGTCTAAAAAGTCAAACTAAAGGATATATGATAAAAGAAATTAAAAGGAGTAAAATAAAAACTTGTGAATGGATCGAAATATTACATTCAAAGAGTAGGCTGCAAGTGGCGTTTTAGTTTGCATTTAAATGAATAAAGCAAATTTGCTTCTTTATATCAGTCGAAAGTTGATTCCAAGTTTTAGCACCACGAAAAGATGTCGCTTTTTTGTCCTTTGCTAGTTATCATTCTAGTGATGTAAAGATCGTTGGCTGCATTTCGCAAATTAATATCAATATGAAACCTTTCTCCAGATACAAATTTCGCCCGTAGTGATTTGCGAAGCCATTTTGCTCTCCGATGACGCCAATTCGCAATAAGGATGAAGTAAAAACCACATGAAGTACTTCACAAGACAAAAGATTGGTTATTGACCAATGAAATGACCAATGACAATGACCAATGAACGATGATATGGCTAGTCCCGACTTTCAAATCAATGAGGATAGGATAGCCTATAAAAGTAATGTGAAATATCTTGGCGTACAAATTGATCCCCAACTAAGTTGGAAAGAACATATCACTGTCGCACTCAGTAAGATATCACGAGGAGTAGGAATGCTGAAGTATTCCAAGAAATTTCTGTCTTTAGAGACTGTCCAGAAAATGTATTTAGGCATAGTAGAACCACATATTAGATATTGTTGCTCGGTCTGGGGTTGCTCTGGCGATGCAATCCTTCAAAAGCTCCAAAAGATACAGAATAGAGCTGCTCGCATCGTTACTAACAGTTCGTTTGACAAAGCATCACTGCTCTTGATTTCTCAACTTGAATGGCTTAATATAAGAGAAATGATTGATTTCGAAACTGCTACCATGGTTTATAAATCGCTCCATGGACTAGCTCCTCCTTACATGCAGGATACGTTTCACAAACTGTCTGATTGTAGGAAACGAGTCCTACGGAGTACTAAAACAGATCTTGAGATTCCACGACATAAGACATCTAATGGACAACGTAGCTTTTCGTATCGCGGAGTTACTGTTTGGAACCAATTGAGCCCCGAAATCAAAACTGCCCTATCACTGGCGATTTTCAAAAACAGACTCGAGACCTTTTTGAAAAATCATAGGTGTATCCCCGGATGAGGGCTATTACATCGAAACCAGTATTTTTTGGTCAATTTTCTTTTTCTCTTCCCTTCAAATTGAGATTTGTTTTCCTTTGATCTTATTGTAGAGTTTATATCATAGATACATCCTGTAATTAGGTTAGATTTTATCTTCTTCTTTAAGCAGGGCACATTGTAAAACAGTTTTCTTAAACAAAAACTGAATGTATTACCCTGGATAAATAATTAAAAATGAAAAATGAAATGAAATGAAATGAAAATAGTTCCGTGTTTTTGCGGAACCTGCACTTGACCAAGAACAGGCTTTCATTCGCTGGTTCGCAGACCCTACTAGCGTCAGAAAATGAACTCAAGTCAACGGAAAATTTCAACTCAATGGAATCAGTAGGTCATGCACGCAGGCTATGAAACATCTAATATGTAGCTGCAGTTATGTTGTCTTTTACTGGTGATAATAACAAAAGCACAATGGAACGCACACAAACAGGCCGAAAAAGCTCTAAGAAGGGCGGAATGAAAACCGTTAATACGCTTCATCAAACACAACCTTCGCTCAAATGAAATGATAGATACTGCTGAAATGGAAAAAAATACCGAACTTACCTGATCGCCTGGTCGAAATGGATTGGGTGGAGCACCAAAGCCACCCGATATGCTGAACCCTAGGTGCGGATTCTTTTTCAACACGATACGAAACTGAAAGAAAACAAAAAAACCATCACTAAAAGCAAGTTTATCAAAAACTATCCTTTACAATGTATCTTACGTCATCCCAAGGTTCCTTTAGCTGATGAAACTCACATCAAAGGAATTGTGATTCTTTTTCACGGACTGAAATGGCTTCTATACATTTCTACAGTGGTTCTTATATAGAAGGCGCTTAGCTGGCCAAAAATCAGTCTAGAGGTTCCCAATCCGCAGGTTTTCTTAATGTATGTTCTCAATGAATTTGTCTGCGAGCATGGGCGTCCGTAGGAGGGTCTTCCTGCCTGGTGCTCATTCATTGGCAAAAATGTTCTAAAAAAAGCTGCGTATGCCTTTCTGAACTTTAATCCTTGTGAACTCCACCCCCACTTTTCCAGGGGTGGCGACGCCCTTGCCAGCGAGTAGCTCACTTCTTTTGCAGCCCAAATATAATCAATAATGAATGTAATAAACTAATCAAAAACTGTACTTATCCATCTTCATAATGAACTTTCTAATTAAAGAAGACTTGGAATAAATTAATCCACTTGGGAATTAGTTTTTGCAGCTCCAAAAAACCTCATTAAATTGTCTTGAGCATTATTGAAGTTCAGGTTTTAAAATTTTTTAGTTGAAAACTAATGGATTACAGTTTCACTTGGAGAGAAATGACATTAATTTCAGACTGAGAGCTTACTTACGACATCTATGGAAGATTGAATATCAAAGTTAATGGAATTTGCAAGGGCATTGTCACGGGTTTTAAAACCAACAAGAAGTGGGGAGGTGAATATGATATTAAGCAACGGAGATGTGATGTGGAATAAGTAGTCCTAGTTACAAACTTTCAAATGTTTTCACATCCTTAGAAACCCAATACTGACCATAATCCTTTGTGGCGCCAAAGTCAACTTTCCTAAGACACGAAGTCCTTTCTGGCCTAAGTTGCTTGTGCTTGACTTCAATTCCCGAGCGCAAAGGATCACGGTTGACAAAGACCCTTAAACATTTGGAAATAATGTATCATGAAGCAAGGTCTCTAGATATCTTAGACTGCAAACACGGTTGCTTATTCGGGGCTAGCTTTAAGCAACTTTTGCGAATATCTGCTAGGGAACTAAGTAAACTGAAACAAGCGAAGAAAGGCAAACTAATGATGGAGAGGATTGGTTGAAAACAGGGATCGTCACATGCATTTCTTTATCCATGTAATTATGTATAATGATGCATATATTGATTTATTAATGAGCATCTGGCCACCAAAAGACTTTAACACAGCTGAATTTGCAACGGACGTTTTCTTGTTTACCGAAAATAGACAAAAAACAACAACAAAAAGATATCAAAATTACTGCTTTGTTGCTTTGTACATATACATTTTTTCGTCCACTCATTCGTTTGTTTCTTTATTCGTGTAATTACAAACAACTTTTGTCAAATACACAATAGCTCGTGCAAAGACATCATTTGTTTCATCTTTATGCCTTTACTTGATAAATTCATTAATTCCTTCCTTTGTTCATTTGTTCTTTCCTTCATTTTAATGAATGTGGTAATGAGAAGCGCTTCTAACAATTTAATTGAAATTAATTACCAGTGAAGGTACTTTAAGATCAAATATGAAATATTTGAATGTATCAGAGAGATTTCCAATGGCCTTGTTTGCAAACAGTACTCCTAAAATCGAGCAGACCAAATTGAGTGTTGACTAAACATTTTGACCAAATAAGAAAGGTAAACTGGCTTTGTATTCTCAACATGATAAGATTTCAATAGGTAAACATTTTGATCGAAAATGCGGTCAAGAATCTCAACCTGCTGTTGTTTCATCCAATAAACTTCGACAGGTCTTTTGAATAACGATTTTAGTCTGGATTGGTAAATCCTGGTTTCTTAGTTGCTTGTATCTTTTTATAAAAGAAACTAAGAATTTGCCTCCTTGAAAGCTCCTTAATGAACTTTCATAAAATAAACTGTTTGTTTGAATGATTTGTTGCCGAAAGCTGGTTCTATCACTTTCCAAAATATTTACAATCAGATACAGTCCTGATATCGTAGTTTCTAAAATATTTCGTTTTAGTACCTCTTAGCAGCTTAACACTTCTGCTTCTTTATGTTTTGGTAATCTGAGAGTTGAGTTTCTTCGCCAAAGTTAAAGTTAGGAATAATGATTACTTTCGTCATCAAATAAATGAAAAATAACTTGGTGATAACTTCCAGATGAAATTAGCTGTAAGTCTAAATTTTATAACACAACACCGAACTTCTAGTTTAAAAGGGTCATCTTCAAAAAGATTTTCGTCCCTGTAAACGGAGTTTGTCCGTTTCGGGGTCTTACTTGAATCCGTTAAAATTGTCGTTTGGGGACGAAAATCCCGGTAAGAAATGTTGCAGTGGAAATAAGAGTTTAAGTTCGAAAATGTCTTGCTTTTATCATATTTATATTTCAAACTTTGATTATATGAATTGCCTTACTCACCTTTCTCGATCAAAATCAGTAGGTATGGGCAGGCCACAAGAAAAGTATAAAACAACGTAGGAATTTGCAAGGTTAGGCATCTTTAACGAGAGGTAAAAAAAGTTTGTCCGTTAAGCAGGGGAGGGGGGTCAGATCTTAACGGACAAAATCTGTTAACGGGGACGAAAGTCTTTTGTCGATGACCCCTGAGTGAAATCGACGCTGTCCACACGTATGTTCTTTATAAGATACTAAGAATTTGGGCCAGTACTGGAAGTTTCTTAAAATTATCATATTTTGAGTACTCAAAGTTTCTTATGAGTTTCTTAATAACACTTTTCATGTCCACTACCTGGTACATCAAGAATTTTCCAAAACAAGGTATTTTTAGCCTTCCAATGCTTAGACCATACTCAAGTACCTTACAAGTAATATGATACAAGAAGGTAAAAACATGTTAAGAATTCATCCATAAAATATGTAGTCTCTCATGTTATATTTTGCCAGTACTGAAGTTTCTTAATTTTTGGAGATCTGAGAATTAAGTTTCTTATAAGCAGTTTCTTATAAAGAAATTTAACAAATCAGCAAGACTAAGAAAGACCCCAACTGTTAATCAAAGACGGAAAAAATTTTCCGATTGGATAGAATGGGAGCAACAACTGAAAAATCTATCAAAAATTTATGGATAAAATTGAAACGGGATTCTTGACAATCAACACTATGTAATGAAGTAACTGATTTTGGGAAATGATTTGGTACTAACGAACAAAGTCTTTGTTGTTAGCTGGAAAAAGAATTTCAGATTTGAGGCAACGTTTACAGGGAAGAGCAACAACTAAAAATCTATCAGAAATTTTACGGATAAAATTAACATGGGATTCTTGATAATCAAACTATGTAATGAAATAATTAATTTTAGGAAATGATTTGGTACTAACGAACAAAGTCTTTCTTCTTAGTTAGAAAGAAATATCAGAGTTGATACAATGTTTACGAGGAACAAAAACGAATAAAAATCAATCAGTAACTTATTGATAAAATTCACAAGGGATTCTTCATAATTAAAAGTACGCGATGAAATGATGAATTCTGCAAATGATTTCGTACAAACCTGACAAACACACCAAGTCGACATAGCAAATTCAGGTAACATGTTCTCCTTCGCTCAGGGTAGCGAAATGAGAATGAAAACAAATGCAGAGGATTGAGTTCTGCACGGGGGTTTAATACTATATCACATATTCAGAATGTCAAAGCGGGGGTTTAGTGTAGCCTCCTACGCTCAAACGTAACAATCAAATGAAAATGGAAGAGATTACAAAAAAAACCTGAGCAAAATGCCGGAGAAAAACGTGTGATGAAAATACATGCGATAATAGATGAAAAGAATATGGTTGCCAGCGAGGGCGAATCTCGCAGGACAAAGTATCCGGTTTCTGACGAAGCGATATACCCTACCTTTCTGAAGAACAAATTTCACACCTTCAAACCAAACCAAATAAACAGTTAGTACAAACTTTTATGGTCGTCTTCCTTGAAGGTATGAAATCGTTTCTTCTGGAAGGCAAATCATTTTGTAATGTGAAATTTCGGAGAGCTGATTATTAATTTGTTTACAAATTCACTCTGCTGAAGAGATGTAAAAACAACGAGTGGTGCATCATTCCTTCAAAGAAGTGAGAGATCCTTCTGGGATGATTTCTCGACAAAACAAAGGATTTGCATCAAAACAATGAGACTTCATCCAGGAGCTGGTGATACGTCCGTGCATCGTCGTTGCTTATTCTAAGGACAAGTCACAAATTGCATTACTTCGGTCCCTGATTGCGAGCTGCCCGTTCCATCCGTTCCAATGTTGCTTGAATAAAATGCCAATCGACTCTCTCAACATTACATTAGGTAGAGTTGGGCATCAAAAGGCCTAACTTCTGTTTTCACCTCGATATTTTAAGCAAAACCACAAGAAAATTGAAATTAGCCAATGTCACAGCTTATTTTGGCCAGAACTGTAGCTAGTTCTAATCCAGCAAAAGCAGTTTAATTTTCTAATCAAGTGCTGGGGTGATATTCTTCTAAAGGCAGCACAGCACGAATGACCTCATCACCTCATTAGTTGCAGTCCCGTTTTCTTAAGTTTGAGAATTTTCTATAACATTTAATTAATAATCGCAGTGGGAAAACTGTTGCATGAATGCAGATACCGGTAAGCGAACCTCTGAAGTAAACAAGGTGAATTTGAAAAGAAATCAACAGCTATTCTCAGTGAAAAGTAAAAATAACTGATTAAAAACCCAAAGGATTTGGAAGAGTCGTCAGGAAAAGAAAATATCAGAAGAAGAAGAAAAAGTTTGCAGAGAATGCCTTGATACCATCGGGTGAATGATACGAACAAGAAAGGCTGCGGTTACTTGGAAATCAAGGCAAATAATGTTGGCAAATATGTTATTTAATGGTGAACATGTACAACTCCATTCTTCTAAAATTCACCTGACTGGAATCGGCCACTGCGTTCCCATTTTATGAGAGATTTTGTCGAGAAATTCCAGTCAAGAAACAACCAAAAGTGCCCCAAAATCGTGATTAAACCCTCCCAACATTTCTGCCTTGTTCAGCGCGTGCAATACTCTTGGGGAGGATGAAATCACCTAAATAATGGCGTTATGCTCCTAAAGGATGACACTTTTATTCTCCCGCAATGGCAGAACAATTGGTCGTGATTTCTCGACCCCTCAACCTCGAGACATTTCCCCTCATAATTTCAGAACGCAGTAGCGGGCGATTTCAGTCGGTTAATTGTAAACAAATTTAAGCATGTCCATGATTGAATGGTATCCTCCCCAGCATTACTGCTTTGATATCAACGGAGCTGTAGCTTTTGAAACGAAGATTGTCCTTTTTGCTCATCCGGTACATAGGATTCCCCAACGTCAGTAAATTAGCAAGGTCTGACTGAGCAGTGATTTCACATTACTTGAATCCTTCGCTTTCATCGATTTTTGACAATATTTCTCTTGTATTTTAGACTATTTAAACAGCAGTTTTATTGCAACAGTTTTATAAATTTACGCAGGTTTAGAATAGGTTTCTGTGAATGTCTGTTCATTCGAACAAAAATATCACACATTGTAAGCAAGTGGTAGAGGAAAGCACACATGTGCTGGGAAATCTTCATCTGTTGCAATACTGAAGTCAATTCAACGAGAAATTCACCATTAGGCGAAAACATTTATTGACGATTTGGTTAAGCATTACATTTTTCAGGTTCTCCTCTCAAATATTTATCATTTTTGCACATATTGCTTGAAACAGTTCCAATTCTCAGATAGCTAAAGATCAGGAACTCCAATACTGATAAAAACCATTAGAGTAATTGTTTACTTCAGCCAAAGAGGTCCTTAGCATTTGTTTACTTAATCCTAACGTTTGTTTTATCATATTTCTCGAAAGACAGACTTCGGCAATGTCTAACATTGCAAAGGCTGCAAAAACCTGGTGTTGAAACGTGCACACATGAAATCAACATGAAGATTGCCATGGAACTCGAAAGAAACTCGTTCTCGTGAGACAATCTGAAAATTTACGAAAAATTCCGTACTGGCCAAAATTTCTAGTTTCTTATGCGCAGGCATTTGCAGGTGACATCTAACTTACGAAAGCTTTAGTTTTTACTCAGTTTTTTAACTAAGAAACTAAGATTAGTCCTGAGCACTGAAAGCTTAAAAAAATCTTTGATTTTGACAAATGAAATGGCTTCTCTTTGAGATTACTGCACAAAATTAAGAATCTTAGATTTGCCAAATTGTATGGTTTAGAGCTAAAAGGTTCCCGAACAAACATCTTGAGCCAAAATGATCTTATTTGGATCCCAGAGCACAATACAATGACGCTAATGCTGTAATAATGTTTGTATTTAAACCTTAAGTACCAAATCCTTCTCGATTTTCTACGATGCAAGAATTCTTTTAAAGAAACTAGCAAACTGACCCAGCGCTGAAGATTTCTTTGTGTTTTTAGGAGTATATTTGCCTCATGTTTAAGTCTGACAGTATTTTGAAGGTATTTTCTGATTGGACAGTATTTTAGAATAATATCACGTGATGATACACCATTTATAAGAAGTGAATTACTTTCAAACTCCTATTTGCTGTGATATCAACGAAAAGCATGACATTGGATAACCTTTACATTCATCGTGCAGCATGTTTGCATACAGGTAATCTGGGGGTTCCTGGTTTCAGCTGTCGCATATTTTTGATCTTTGAAAGCTCGCAATTTTCGACCGATTTGAAAGATCCTGGCCTCTAAAACTATCTCAATATCTTGGGAATAGTCATGCACGTTTTTGATAAGAAACTAGGATCAGACCATTGTACTAAAAGTTTGTTAATTTCACACGAAATTTTGTCCATTCTAGTACTAAAAGTTTCTTAATTGGTCTCTTAATTTTTGAATGCAGAATTATTAATGTGGTCGTTTGAATTGCGGCAGATATATTTCTTAACATCATAAAGGAATAAACAGTGTTCTGTTATGTTGAAAGCACAAATGGTTACTTGATATTGTGCAAGAACAAAGGTTTAACGATATATTTGCTATAATGTCCATGCTTTCAACTTTTAAAAGTTTCTTAGTACTTCTCAGACATAGTACTAGAGTTTCTTAAAATTTTGGCCATCTTAGTACTAGTTTCTTATAAACCAGTTTCTTATAAAAAGCGTGTATCTTTCCACGAGCCATTCTCGTCATTTTTCAATATTTAATTAAACGTCTACCATTCTTGGGACACTCTGTATGTTAGCTGTAATGATGTCCTTCATACAAACATTCATCTCAAATTTACGCCATATATTTCACATTGTCCGATTGTCGGTAGAGTTTACTCAATAAACCTTTTATCGCAATGCTTATGAAAAAGAGAAAGTTCATCGATTATTCTGTCTATATTGATTCAGTTGCTATGCGACGCATTAAGGAATCAAAGACTTGTGACCGCGAGCTGTGAACTAAACCAGGCTGTTATTCATGGATGGCAAAAGCTGAAGACGTTGCATAGGCCTAAATTCTGCGGTGAAAGTTAAAGAGACGAACCGCTCATAAACATTAAGTTAAAATCATTAAAGAAAATAATCTTTAACAACCAAGGCCTAGCTCTGTCTAACTGTTCTCACCATAGTCTTTAACCGAGTGTCACGGGGACGGTCCGGTCGGAACGAAATTCATATTCAGAGAGCTGAAGGTAGACGCGAACGAAGCGAGAAAAATGGGGAAAATTTTTCATGACCACGCCGTTCAGATACTTGGAAAAAGTCTCATTTTTTAAAAAATTGCCATTGAAAGAAGCGGATGATAACGACTTATAGGGGTCTTTCCAGGAAAATTTTGATATGTTTGAGTTGAATGACATCAAACGGTATTACATTCTTGATACATACATATAGTTCGAATCTTCATTCCTCCGACCTTGACTTTCACAGCCGTTTTCACCCACAAAATCATGCAAAATCGACAAACTTCAGTAAACTATTAGGGGGCTAAAGCCCCCCAGCTCCCCTTCCGACAGGCCTGTGGGACATATTTATCGTATTAGCAGGGTAAAAGAGCAGAAAACAATTCCCGTCTGAAAAGCTACTATTCCCCTGCATGTGAAAGCATGGGCGAAAATGAACCGATTTCTTGGGAAAGGAAGGCAAAAGGTGCAGAATTCTTACCCATTAGCAACCTAGTTATCAAGTTTGCATAGCTGTTGGTCACTTTGAGTAGAAACGATCAGCATAATACCTTTTGTCCTTAATTTTTGCCCTTCGTTTCGATTTGTCTGACTCTGGTTTGCTTAAGCCCACATACATTATGCACTTTAATTCCCCCACTCTAATAAGCCCTTCCCTTCTGAGCTGAAATTTCAAATAAGCCCCCTCTCTGTTAACCCCTCACTTATATCAAATTCCAGAAATTACCAAAGATTTCCATTCACTTCGCTAAACAAGCTTCCAAGTTAATTTTCAAATGGCTTGGGATAAAAACTGTGTCGAATTTATGCATCTAACTTAAAAAATTGTTTGCTGAATCCGCAAAATACGGGTAAAAGAACTGAAAAGCTACCACTTCCTTACTTCGCAAACAAAATCCTGACCATATCCATCGCTTTTATAAATGCATATCAAGCTGCCCAAGTTTCTCATCGAGAAGGCAAATCACTCTTGAAAATGTTTTACCAGTTTTCATTGGTGAATATTCCGTGATTAATTTGATATTTTGTTTGGTTAATTTGACCTTTCATTGATTTCAATGATTGACTTTTGATTATTCTAAAATTAATCACACATGCTAAAATGTTCTCAAATAAGTTACTATCAGTATTACATGAGAATCTCATGAAAAGGGCAAGATAGAGCATGGTGCAAAACCAAAAGATAAACTTGATGGTAAGCTATATTTCATAAATCAAATCACAGACTGTCACGTCAATTTGGTAGGGTTTTTTGCGATACGCTACATGGAATGGATAGAAAATCAAAATTTGCAATATCCGACACAAGTGTTCGTCAATGGTGGCAACGCAACTATCTCCAGCAACATAACAACATGCATGTCCAAATTCAACTGATTTAAAAGAATTTTTTGGCAACTTGGCAGTCAAATATATCATAGCAACATTCAATTCTGCTTGTGTTTACAGCAACAACGTGGTTTTCCTGCTGACCTTGGAAAAAGAATTCATTTTTGCTCCATCACAGGGTCCTCAGAACAATGCGATGTTGCGGTTTTCATGTTTTCAAGCTTTGTGTATGGGTATTTAACAACGTGTTCCAATAATTTTGCAGCAACGGTGAAAGGGACTTTCTAATTCCTTCACTTTTTTCATGAATTCAAGGAAATAAACATAGTTAAACATTTAAAGTTTGTGATTACAGTGACTAGTGAGTTTTCGTGATTTTGTGATTCTTGTGTGATTAATGTGATTAAGATGAAGTTGAATTAAAACACTAGGGTCAATATTCATTTGGATTGTTAACTTGAACAAACTGCAATTAGGTTGAGTGGCCTCCGAATGGGTGACCTCAGAGACCTGACCTCGCAACTCACCTCGCCGTCCTTCGGAAGGGACGTTAAACAAGGGGTCCCATGCGTCACCGCAGCATGCATAGTGGGCCAAAACTAACTTTAAGTAGCTAGAAATCCCGACAAGCCCATTCAAAACAAATTGCTACTACTAGGTTCGTGCGATGAAAAAGTCTATTGCATTTGCCGAACCCCTCTGACCCGATGACGAAGAAAACTGCGAACATAGTTCATCAAAATAGTTTATTGGGATTACAAATATCGACAAATTTGCTGCTAAAAAGAATCTTATTGTTCAATTAGAAAACCAGATTCTTCAAACTTCTGTAGAATAGTAACCTTAAATCTAATCTGCTACATTTTTGAAACGCTGAATATTCCCAATAAAGCCACAATTCGCTCGAAATTCAAGAAAGAAGTCAGAATAGGGCACAAAAAATAGACAGCTTACGGTCTTTTAATGTTTTTGGCAGCCAAGCTGATTAAGAGTATGGGGACTACTGGATTATGGCTATCCAACTTAAGAATGTTTTTGGACTAACCTTGATCGGTGAGGAAAATAGCAATAACCATAGTACATCCGTCTAGCCCAAATAATGTTATTACTTTCACACGTTATCTAAATGTGTTCCAAGAATTTTGCTCCATCTGTTTGCCGGCTGCGGAGGACCTGTACGCTTTGAAACAGCTGCATAGACTTATAACCTGGAGCACCTTGTTTCCCCATGTTCTTTGACTAGATGATGGCGCTTCGGTTAACAGAGATTCAAAGCATCATTCTGAAAAAACTTGACCCTATATATGCCTGAAAGTGGTCTAAAACACTTGATCAAGTCATAAGGATTCATCTCAAACAAAACAATACGCAAGGGCATTTTCAGCCTCTTACGACTTATAAGAAATAAACTTTCTAATAAGATATGAGATTTTCAATCCCATAGCAACAAATGTGCATACGATGGGCCTGTTTACACTATACCGGATAGCTATCGTTGCGCCGCAATTTTTGTATCGGATAAAGGTGTTTACATCACACCAACGCTGTCCCATACATGCCGCTCAACAGAGCAAGACTCACTTCGCTTCGTAGGTGATATGAAATGAAAATCACTGCGGCATGCTTTTGGCATGACGGAAATGGTGCTATCCGATACGTTTCATACTGCGACCACCTTTTCATTGAGAACAATGAGAAACAATTAAATTGAAAACAAAGGGTTAATGCTGAAGTGCTCCATCGTGATGTAAGCATAAGGCTTAACTGGAATACAAGTTAAGGCGCGACGATCGGGGTCGACATCTAGCCTCATGACATGGTTCCACATATCGCCAGAACAACAATAATAACAACAACAATGACATTTTTTAATTTTTGCTCAATCTGGGCCTTATGGACATTGATATAAAATTTTGAGACGGAGATGAACACGTTTACGTGTGCCCTCTGGAGCAAGGCTGCAGTGTAGTCTCAGAAGCGAGGCAAGCGACCCTCGATAGTTGAAAGTTCTCAATGCTGCGGAGAAGTTCATGGAGGCTAATTGGCCTTAAAAATGAGGAACCCCTGATTCACAGTGAAAGGTTTGTTGATTCTTGGATTGAGGAAACATTCGTATGGATACTTGTGGCTTTTTTTCATGGCTAATATCACTGAAAACTTGAACTCTGAGCTGTTTTAACATTGGAGGTTCGAGCCGGCAACTTAGGCCCATCCACCATCGCCTGGAGTTCGTACAGTGTTGCCACGGTTAGCAAATCAAGTTATGAAATAGATAGGGGAAAACTTCATACCAAATTTCAGTGCCAAAGTCCATGAGTCGTAGTTTGAGCGTCCATCAGTTCATCAATAGCGATAACTACCAATATGCAATCAGTCTAGTCGACATCTCGCACTCGTTGAAAATTGTACTTTCTTCGTTGTTCTATGCGAAGAGTTTCTTTATGATCTGATCAAGTGGTTTAGGACTTTTCCGTAACAGACCTTTTTACTTCTTGAAAAAGAGGGTTGTATCGAGCATCCAAATATGGTAAATTAGTGACGGAAAACAAAAGAATGACCTCTGTTCTTGGTATGAATACTGCGAAACTGTGGCAAGAAATTGCTTTGGACTTCAGAACACTTTCCAGACAGTTTTTTATCAACAAATATGCACCAAGTGAGTTAGCAATGGTTCAGTTTACACAGAGGCAAGTGTTATTGATCTGTTTGCTTTCGTTTCTCGCTATTGTCATTCATTGTTAACTGACTTTTCTTTCAATTGAATAACAACGTTTGAAAACAAGAAACTTCGATTCGCAAATCGCAAAATGAAACCCTTCCACGCTCGCACTTTTGGTTTGCAACTATTGCAGAACAAATCAGCTAACTGTTGTGTTACTCGAATAGGTAGAGCACAGATGAGGACGAGAAAACACGCCTTCCTTCAAAACGTGTAAGTAACTAACTGAATGAATGTCCATCACATGTCAATACAACAACAACCACAATTATCATCACAATAATAATCTCAAGACAACACTAACAGCGAATAAAAACAACGAGGAAGAAGGCCGGATGGCGGAAAAAACTTCCAGCGTATGAGCTTAATCATTCCTTACTTGCTTTGAGTAAAGTTATCGTTGATATACTCTCTGAAATTTGTTCTGAAATCCGAAATAACTTCTTGCCGCCTAGCAGTGTTTTATGTCAAGACCGGGGGTTATACTTTTGTTTCCTTCAAAAATTTACCACATTTGGATGCTCAACCCAAACCTTTTTTTTGAAGTAAAAAGGTCCATTTTCCACAATGGAATCTTCATCAGGTCGAGTTCACCTGTATTCCAGTGCTGATAAAAATGCGAGGAAACTTACAACAATGCTTCATTCTCTCTGCTATCAAGCAAAATTCGACTCATTTCCATCCACCAAGTACTGTTGGTGTTATCAACACCCAGAGATGGGAGTCAGAAAATCCCCCCCCCCCGATTCCATCCAGTGTCGTCGAGGGAAGGAATTTATTTGCAATATTCACAACTTACCGCTTCGCCTTGTTCTGGAATAGCAGGACATTCTGCAAAAGAGAAGAGTATGAATTGTACATCTGTACAAGTTCACATCATTAACAACTGCAATGAGCTATAAATAAATGAAAATGTGATAACGATTCATGTTGAAACTGTTTAGTTTCTCTTAAACAAAGCCGAGCAAGAAGAGATATGAGATGACAAGTTTAGAGCGAACTCACTTACGAAATATCTCGTGTGCACTTAGAAAACAACTCTTGCATAAAAGAGGTACCCTTAAAAGCAGGGTGTCCGTGGTGGTAATCAGACGGCGGTGTTGATCGACCACTTTCGAATAAGCCTAAAAACTGAAAGGCAAATCATATTTGCAATAACTTTTGATAGGTGAAGATGGTTGCTGGCCATCTTGATCCCCAGAGGAATCCCTCTTGAATGCAAAACGCGATCAAACAAGTCACTATTCATACCTTCTCAGCATGATTGCAGTAAAGAAATTGTCGTTCAGAAAGTTGCACCTTCATACGAAGCTTTGAATTCGTGGCAGAAAGAGTCAAGAATTTGGAATAAACTAAAGAGATAGAATGTCCGACATGAGACCGAAATATAAGAAGGTGACTGAAACTTAAAAACCTCCCACTGAGGGGGGCGGGGTTTCTTGTTTCGATTGCCCTGAAAACGTTACGGAGGTGGTTTTCGGACGCCTAGCAAATCATCCCTGGAAGAGAACTGTTACTCGAGCTCGAAGTTGCCTTTCGAGTCCTTTGCCCACAACGATTGTTTTTGCAAAAAAGGAAGGCTTTTGTGCAAAAAAAGCAATTGAGCATGCAAATTATGCTTGGGCATCTGATACTTTAAATAAAAGATTTGTCTGCTGCTTGATATAATATACATTAGCACTACCAGGGGCAACGTCGTTGACTTCTTCGGGTAACCTGTCCATTTCTTTCATTCAGTAGAATGCATTTTTGCACGCACATCTAATTATTCTCAAATTGCATAAATCGGCGTAAAATGATGCTTCATACTAAAACATCTTCGGTGAAATTTTCAAATAAGAGTATAACTGAATTTGATTTAATAACCAACGGTTCCCAGTGAAAAGTAATGGTGAATATTTGACTGATAAGAACCGTCTTCGTTTTGCTTTAAAACAAGTAGGATATGTATTTCTCCTGCACCTCCTTTTGTTAATGCAGTTCGCTATTTATAATATTAGGGAAGAGCTTTGCAAGTGATACTAATATCTCACTTTAGAAAGTCCAAGAGTTATTCTCTGTTAAATTCTGTTATTTTGTGTGTCCTGGGGGTTTTGTTGTAAACAAAAGCAAAGACAAAAGGTTGTAGTTTTTCAGAGTACATCAAGTTAAAAAGATAAGTCTATAGAATGAATAATTTCATAGTATAAATCAAAAGAAACGATTTCTTGGCATACTCTGCAATTTTAACTTACCATTCGAAAGCCACCACCGCTGTCCGAAAACCACCGCCGAGCTCAGCAGGAAAAATATCAACCCCAAAAACGAATCAGGCAAAGTCGAAACCAAAAGTATTTGAGTAAATATGCTAAAAGGGCTGTTCTTTTACCGGGTGATTTTAGTTTTTGTCTGCGATATATTTTTTTTGTCTAAAAATTCAGTTTTCCTGAAGTGTCCAATTACCACTGCCGGCACCCTACCAAAAAATCATCTTTTTTATTGACATCGTGATTCGGTTCTCAAACAGAGATGGTGATTTTAGGACCGCGTTGAAGGTTTCTTGAAGGGTCTTCCTTGAGAAAACTTCTCTTAGTTTTAGAACGAAGTGGCTGATTTCCGTCAAGTAGATTTAAAAAAACATTTGAAAATGTCCACCATTAGATAATACATATGACAACATTACATACCTTTTGAATTAACAGCCTCGTTTTGGTATTTTTGAAAATTCTTCATACGAAATTTCTGGCCACAGATTTGGATTCAGCGCCCCAAGTTTAGTCCAATTGCAAATTTTCATGTTGCTTGTGTGATTTCGATTTTTATAGCGATAATAAAATTGAGAATTTATATGGGATTTGACCGTGAAAATCGTTCGAGTTGTAACTTTACACCTTCGGTCATAATTCACGGTCAAATCATGGGCGGTAGGAGACTACTGTGTCAGCCTAAAAGTGCTTAAATCGCCTAATAAAGAAATTCATTCATTCAAACTTACGATGCTGTAGTTGTCTCTTTCTTCTTCATTGTCTTCTGCCAAATATTTCCACCAATGCAGTATGCACACCACAACTGTGGCCATGTGGGCACCAGCGCCATGTTGCATTGATTCTACGTCCCTTCCCAGAACAACCAGAACCTCATATCGAGGCACAGTGTTGAATCAATGCAATATGGCGCTGGCGTCCACTAGGCCTCAGTTGTGGTGTGCATACTGCATTGGTGGAAATATTTGGCAGAAGACAATGAAGAAGAAAGAGACAACTACAGCATCGTAAGTTTGAATAAATGAATTTCTAGTCTCCTACCGCCCATGGTCAAATCCCTGATAAATTTTCAAATTTTTTATCCTCATAAGATTAAAACCGCTAAATCTATGGTCATGAAAATTTGCAATTTGACTAAAATTTGGGTGCTGAATGCTAATCTAGGGTCAGAAATTTCATACGATGCAAGCTAATGAAATTTTGAAAGATTCCAAAACGAGGCCGCTTCATTGAAGAGATATATTTAACATTATAGGAGCATAAGCTTTTCAAACGGAGACAAATTTTACACACCTGGGAAAAACTTAATGTCAGCTTGATTCGGCTGTGGTATCAAAGTCTAACGAAAGTTAAAAGCATGGCCTTGATATGTTTCAAAACGGGTACGAATTTCGCGAATAAGTACCGGATGACCAAAAAAGTGACCCGACGCAATCTGTCATAGAAAACTAAATATGAGACCGATGGAAAATGCTTCAAACGTTGTTCTATGGCTAAACGACCAGCTAAAATTATGAATACTTTTGGCAAGTTTTTCGGCGCGGCAAATTTCATGAATTAAGGAATTTGCAAAATGGGGCATGCCTGATATCCTCAAAAAGTTGTCAAGAACAGGGGACCGATATACAGCCATTTCAGATCTTCAAAACAATGGGGAGCGTGTTTTATTTCAAGCTGGGAATAGGCAACTCAATCAAAGTTTCCAGAGAAAGTTTACAGTCCCAATGTACCTAAGAAAGTGGAATAAACGTTCCTAGTACACTCATGGAATCTCAAATGAATTCAGCTTTCCACACAAATCTTCAAGAATTTCTCACAGAAAACAGCAGTATCCTTGTCCTTTGAGACAAGAATATTTCAGGTATCTAGGGACTATAAACTTGCCCTGAAAACTAAATGCTCTGTAAATTCGAAAATGTTTCACCATATCTGACAAGTCCAACGGTAGAATCCATTATCATCATCATCGTCATAGAATTATTACAGAATAGCTAAAGTATATCAAGCAGTGCAGTTAAAAAAGAAACGGGTCTCACAATTTCTCAGGGAGGATGAAACTTAGTACATTCGTCTGACGGGGATGTGCCGTCTTTCAGGGCATCGTTCTCACTTACTTTTTCAAGAACGGGCTATCAAAAGAAGGTAATTTTTCGGTAGCAGGTTGTAAAATCATGTCAAAAGGAGAGGTTTTGCTAGATTGTGTTGTTATTCAACCCAATTTTTGTGTTTTGGGATATACGTTTGACCGATTTCCCTAGAATCGAGTATAAATGGAAGGCCAAAATCCTGGAGCCGGATAAAAAGTTTTTTCCGTGGGCAAAACCCCATACAAACTTACGTAAAATATCTCCGCCCCGGGATAATTTCACACCAGACTTTTGAAGATTTAGCAGTTATGCTCTTTGGCCCATCCTTTAGATAAAGAACAATTTCATACCGTTTCTCCAATGCTGTGATTCATCAACCATATCCGAGCTACCAAGTCCAGAATCTGCACTTGATTTCACATTTCTTGGGTTGATTTCGTCACTGAATTGCTCTCCATCTAATGTGTCTTCTTCGTGACCATTTTCGTGTTCTTTGATGGGCATGTTCGTCTTCGAGTGATCGAATCGTGATGGTAAAGGTGGAGAGTTTACATCTCTTCGAGTTTTATGGAACTGCAATGAAAAAGAGATGAATTCAGCAATGGGAATACCAAAGGAGTGTCAAATTTGGGCCTAACGAGGGGACCTCTCTTACCATCAATAACTTGATTCAATCTACAAGAAATCTTTACACGAACTTTATTACAATCATCTGCTTCTGCTTTTAAAAGAAACTGCTTGAAATAAACTCTAGTAGGATATTCCATAACTTAGGATACAGTACTATTAGCAATTAAAGTGTATTTTCAACGTTTGGTTATGAGCTGCAAAGTGATTCAAAAAGTGTTTACGACCTTGCAAAGTGTTTACGACCTTGTCACTCTATGGCTTCACATTGCTAAATTTGCAGTCCTCGAGGAATTACAATCAGTGAGCCCACAGTTAAGGAGTTCTGCTACATAGCATAGAGCCAAGTCTATCCTTAAAGAATGAATTCGTAGAAAGAATTCGTAGTGTCGTACAGTAGTTCGTAAGTAGTGTCGTCGGTAATTTCATTATTGTAAACTTTTATCTTGAATATAAAAAAAGCAATTATATTCAAAACTGTCTCGTTTTAAACATGATATATCAAATTTGGTTCAGTAATTTACCCGGTTTTAATCTGTCATTCGTTCCCGTCGAAATATGTGATTTTCTGCACAAAGCCCCTTTCGGTAACCTGCAAAAACGAGAGAAAACACCAAGCAAGATTTTTCTTTGTTCTCTTTCCTAGCAACAATGACTCTTAGATGTGTTCATGTATTTTGTCCTCATGGGAGAGTGGGATCCCCCGAATAAGTTATTCACACGGTGGAAAGCCTTGTTCATCCTCCCATGAGGAAAGCACGTGCTAAAGCGTGCTGAAAGTCATCGCTGTGAGGTAAACACATTAGGGATTCTTGCTTGCAATTCTAGCATGTTTTTTAAGGTTTCTCAAAGGGATTCATTTTAGAAAATCGCTTACAGAATCTGAACAGAGTGACCGATTTTAGTAAGAAAAAATTCTAAAAATAATTGAACATATTAGTTATTCAATCAGTTATTGCAAAATATCACTCCTTATATACTCAGGCAGCAGTAGCCTTTCAAGTGTCGGGTGCTTTTGTGACTCACCAGGTACAGTTTTCAAAATGTGCCGTTGTCATCGTTTTCAAACTGTGCTGGTATCGGAAGAACGCAGGTGAAAATACCAAATCAATTAAAATCAATAATATACCCTTGGAGATCCAGTCATTGATGTATGCGAAGGCGACCCCACCTGCGTTGGATCCACCTCACGTTGCAAACTTTGCTCTTGAAGATTTTGAATGAGTCTTTCTTCTTCCTGCCGCACCATTTCGTCACATGCTGAGTCAGCATTATCTGTGTCTCTGTTTGATGCGCTTGTTGGTGACAATGGTGCCTACGAATAATTAAAACTTGCATGCTAAGAAGCGGGGTTTCGCGAACAGTGAACTCTGCTATTTCGTACTGAACTTCCTACATCAGATAAATGATGAGGTCTATTGAATATGTGCTATAAGGTGAAGTGAGGTGACCGTAGCACAATTTCGTAAAATGGAATGACGCAATGTAGTTCAATTTTTGTGGCAATTCAATAGGCCTAAAAACGAAACCAATGTCACTATTTTTCAAAGATATCAAGGGAGATTTTATGTCATTTTCATTTAATTCTCCTGATGCCAAAGAAATACCAAACAACTACAAAGAAACGCAGTAAACATCTAGCCCAGGGTAGACACTCAGAACATGTACCTACAGGGACGTAAGTCAAATACGTTTTGTTAGAAAACAGTAAGAACCCACAAAACACCAATATTTCGTCCTGCCATCCAGGACTTCTTCAGGGCAGTAGGAGATCAACAGCCCAGAAGAAGTCCTGCATGGCAGGACGAAATATTGGTATCTGGTATATATTTCTTAATTTCGCACATATTTGCTGTTGTTCTTCGTCGCATTGCGGTGTTCCTGCTCTCAAATTTATTCACTAATTATCACTGCAAGCATCCTCGGATTCGACGAGCGAATTGGTATCGTGTCGTTTTCTTTTTCGATTTAATTATGTATTGTCAAAAGCGACATTTTTGGGTCAAACTGAAGTGAAATCATGGCCATGATATTTTCCATAGATTATAGTCATTCTGAGATTTCTAGGTTCGTTGAAGGCAATTCTGATTTCAATTTGGCATCGTTTCAGGGTAGTTATGTTCGTTTGCAGGTGTCCGCTATGAAATAGGTTGATATTTTTAGATTTCCTGAAGAATCTCCTGGACTGACCCCCCTCCAATATATGTATGAGCTGAGTATCCCCTCTGCGCATCTTTAACTAACTTGTTGAGGACGTTTTCATGGCAAACATAGTAAGCACTTTGTTTTCATCGTACCTAGGCAGAAGAAGTACGTTCGTTCTGCTCCATACTCTGCCACACTACTGCCAAGGATCAGTATTAATCAACGCTCTTAAAGTGAAAATTACTGAGGCTCTCTGGAATTCTCAAACAAGACACGTGCTATGCAAGTAAGTCCATTTACATAAACTCTGACCTTAGAATAACACAGGATTTTGAAATCACATAGCTATTCGAATCCTAATTTGAAAGCAGTAATCTTAAAAGCTATATTTACATTATGCTAAAACGCCCTTCTTAAACCATACAAACATTGGCGAAGAGATGCCTAACTCATAAACGCAAAGGAATATCTATGTGTAAACATGAGATTGAAAATGAACAAAATTCCAGTCTTCAGGATTTTCAGCTCAATTTGAAGGCTGGATCTTGAATGATAAAAACACATCGAGCGTCTTATCAACTCCTAAGCCATACTCACAACGGATGGTTCAGTTATGCAGAAGTTGACAGATACTGCAACTTGCGTTCACAGTATAACCCCAAAACATAAGTGATTAAATCGGATTAAACAGGAGATTTTGCTGCTGGTGTGAGTAAGAATACAAGAATACAATATTAACTCCGATGACGGAAATACAGTTGAATATTCATCTCGCGGGAGGGCATATTCATCCCGTGCGAAATAGCATGCAGGATATTTTCCGAGCAGTTCAGCGAGCGAACCTGCATGCTATTTTCCAAGGCATGAATATGCCTTGCCAAGGGATGAATATTCACCTGCTTTCCCCGCATCGGAGTTAATATTGTGTTTATCCCTACCAACCAAGGCCAAAGTCATCTTTCGCATGCACCAAAAAGCTACCGGGAAATAACAGGATATTTCCCGGCGAACCGCGGGAAATAACAGAAAATTTCCTGGAAGATAGGGAATGAAGGTGGATATCAATCCTCATAGGGAAGATATTTTATCAATCCTTATAGGGAAGAAATTTCTATAAGAGTTTAGAATGCAGTTGTTGTAATTTCTTTATTGTGGATTACGATTTATCACAGAAATCTTTACCGAAAAGTTCTGTATTCTGATACCCTTACTGAGAAATTCTCTGACTTTCCATTAAAAACTACCCTATTTCTAAAGATCTACGTCCTAGTATGCTTGATTCTAGGATACACTTTCTGGGAGGTGCAGGAAATTCATATGGTATACATATGCATGACCCCGCCGGATTTTTAAACAACAGCCTTCATGGGTAACGAGAAACAGTGGAGAATTAACTGCTGAAAAAGATAAAAACTTGTCATAAAAATACAGACATACCTTTTCCTCATCTTCCTCCAACATCAATGGATTATCGTAAACTTGAGGTAACTCTCCCCTGTGTACATGTTGTTTTGCGATGGCAACATCTCGGAAATGCTGAATTTTCTCTCTAATATCTTTAGGATATGGCGTTGGTTGTCTTGATAGTCGAACCTGAAAAAGAAGAGATAACATTCTTGCTGCTGTTTTCATACGTTTCTAGAGAATGAAACGTGATACATAAACACGAAACCCTATGCCCGAAAAGTTGAGTGACATCATCTGTATTGAAGAGCACGGAAAGATTTTGTAATAAATAGCATCAGTTGTTTTTGAATGGAATTCAGAGCAATTGCAGACAAAGAAATTTCTCTCATCCAATAATTCCAAACAAACAAAGCCATAAAAGTTGCTCTGAAACGAGCAGGCTGTTTGAATGGCAAACTGTCGTCTTGTGCATGTGATAGATTACTTTTAAGAGAATTCAAGAGTTTTCTCTCTGAAACGAGCAGGGCAAACTGTCGTCTTGCGCACGTGATAGATTACTTTTAAGAGAATTCACGAGTTTTCTCTCTGAAACGAGCAGGGCAAACTGTCGTCTTGCGCACGTGATAGATGACTTTTAAGAGAATTCACGAGTTTTCTCTCTGAAACGAGCAGGGCAAACTGTCGTCTTGTGCATGTGATAGATGACTTTTAAGAGAATTAACGAGTTTTCTCTCTGAAACGAGCAGGGCAAACTGTCGTCTTGCGCATGTGATAGATGACTTTTAAGAGAATTCACGAGTTTTCTCTCTGAAACGAGCAGGGCAAACTGTCGTCTTGCGCACGTGATAGATTACTTTTAAGAGAATTCACGAGTTTTCTCTCTGAAACGAGCAGGGCAAACTGTCGTCTTGCGCACGTGATAGATGACTTTTAAGAGAATTAACGAGTTTTCTCTCTGAAACGAGCAGGGCAAACTGTCGTCTTGCGCACGTGATAGATGACTTTTAAGAGAATTAACGAGTTTTCTCTCTGAAACGAGCAGGGCAAACTGTCGTCTTGCGCACGTGATAGATGACTTTTAAGAGAATTCACGAGTTTTCTCTCTGAAACGAGCAGGGCAAACTGTCGTCTTGCGCATGTGATAGATGACTTTTAAGAGAATTCACGAGTTTTCTCTCTGAAACGAGCAGGGCAAACTGTCGTCTTGCGCACGTGATAGATTACTTTTAAGAGAATTAACGAGTTTTCTCTCTGAAACGAGCAGGGCAAACTGTCGTCTTGCGCACGTGATAGATGACTTTTAAGAGAATTCACGAGTTTTCTCTCTGAAACGAGCAGGGCAAACTGTCGTCTTGCGCACGTGATAGATGACTTTTAAGAGAATTCACGAGTTTTCTCTCTGAAACGAGCAGGGCAAACTGTCGTCTTGCGCACGTGATAGATTACTTTTAAGAGAATTCACGAGTTTTCTCTCTGAAACGAGCAGGGCAAACTGTCGTCTTGCGCACGTGATACATGACTTTTAAGAGAATTAACGAGTTTTCTCTCTGAAACGAGCAGGGCAAACTGTCGTCTTGCGCATGTGATAGATGACTTTTAAGAGAATTCACGAGTTTTCTCTCTGAAACGAGCAGGGCAAACTGTCGTCTTGCGCACGTGATAGATGACTTTTAAGAGAATTCACGAGTTTTCTCTCTGAAACGAGCAGGGCAAACTGTCGTCTTGCGCACGTGATAGATGACTTTTAAGAGAATTCACGAGTTTTCTCTCTGAAACGAGCAGGGCAAACTGTCGTCTTGCGCACGTGATAGATTACTTTTAAGAGAATTCAAGAGTTTTCTCTCTGAAACGAGCAGGGCAAACTGTCGTCTTGCGCACGTGATAGATGACTTTTAAGAGAATTAACGAGTTTTCTCTCTGAAACGAGCAGGGCAAACTGTCGTCTTGCGCATGTGATAGATTACTTTTAAGAGAATTCACGAGTTTTCTCTCTGAAACGAGCAGGGCAAACTGTCGTCTTGCGCATGTGATAGATGACTTTTAAGAGAATTCACGAGTTTTCTCTCTGAAACGAGCAGGGCAAACTGTCGTCTTGCGCATGTGATAGATTACTTTTAAGAGAATTAACGAGTTTTCTCTCTGAAACGAGCAGGGCAAACTGTCGTCTTGCGCACGTGATAGATGACTTTTAAGAGAATTCACGAGTTTTCTCTCTGAAACGAGCAGGGCAAACTGTCGTCTTGCGCACGTGATAGATGACTTTTAAGAGAATTAACGAGTTTTCTCTCTGAAACGAGCAGGGCAAACTGTCGTCTTGCGCACGTGATAGATTACTTTTAAGAGAATTAACGAGTTTTCTCTCTGAAACGAGCAGGGCAAACTGTCGTCTTGCGCACGTGATAGATGACTTTTAAGAGAATTAACGAGTTTTCTCTCTGAAACGAGCAGGGCAAACTGTCGTCTTGCGCATGTGATAGATTACTTTTAAGAGAATTCACGAGTTTTCTCTCTGAAACGAGCAGGGCAAACTGTCGTCTTGCGCACGTGATAGATGACTTTTAAGAGAATTCACGAGTTTTCTCTCTGAAACGAGCAGGGCAAACTGTCGTCTTGCGCACGTGATAGATTACTTTTAAGAGAATTCACGAGTTTTCTCTCTGAAACGAGCAGGGCAAACTGTCGTCTTGCGCATGTGATAGATTACTTTTAAGAGAATTAACGAGTTTTCTCTCTGAAACGAGCAGGGCAAACTGTCGTCTTGCGCACGTGATAGATGACTTTTAAGAGAATTAACGAGTTTTCTCTCTGAAACGAGCAGGGCAAACTGTCGTCTTGCGCACGTGATAGATGACTTTTAAGAGAATTCACGAGTTTTCTCTCTGAAACGAGCAGGGCAAACTGTCGTCTTGCGCACGTGATAGATTACTTTTAAGAGAATTAACGAGTTTTCTCTCTGAAACGAGCAGGGCAAACTGTCGTCTTGCGCACGTGATAGATGACTTTTAAGAGAATTAACGAGTTTTCTCTCTGAAACGAGCAGGGCAAACTGTCGTCTTGCGCATGTGATAGATTACTTTTAAGAGAATTCACGAGTTTTCTCTCTGAAACGAGCAGGGCAAACTGTCGTCTTGCGCACGTGATAGATGACTTTTAAGAGAATTCACGAGTTTTCTCTCTGAAACGAGCAGGGCAAACTGTCGTCTTGCGCACGTGATAGATTACTTTTAAGAGAATTAACGAGTTTTCTCTCTGAAACGAGCAGGGCAAACTGCCGTCTTGCGCATGTGATAGATGACTTTTAAGAGAATTCACGAGTTTTCTCTCTGAAACGAGCAGGGCAAACTGTCGTCTTGCGCACGTGATAGATTACTTTTAAGAGAATTAACGAGTTTTCTCTCTGAAACGAGCAGGGCAAACTGTCGTCTTGCGCATGTGATAGATGACTTTTAAGAGAATTAACGAGTTTTCTCTCTGAAACGAGCAGGGCAAACTGTCGTCTTGCGCACGTGATAGATGACTTTTAAGAGAATTCAAGAGTTTTCTCTCTGAAACGAGCAGGGCAAACTGTCGTCTTGTGCATGTGATAGATGACTTTTAAGAGAATTCACGAGTTTTCTCTCTGAAACGAGCAGGGCAAACTGTCGTCTTGCGCATGTGATAGATGACTTTTAAGAGAATTAACGAGTTTTCTCTCTGAAACGAGCAGGGCAAACTGTCGTCTTGCGCACGTGATAGATGACTTTTAAGAGAATTCAAGAGTTTTCTCTCTGAAACGAGCAGGGCAAACTGTCGTCTTGCGCATGTGATAGATGACTTTTAAGAGAATTCACGAGTTTTCTCTCTGAAACGAGCAGGGCAAACTGTCGTCTTGCGCATGTGATAGATGACTTTTAAGAGAATTCACGAGTTTTCTCTCTGAAACGAGCAGGGCAAACTGTCGTCTTGTGCATGTGATAGATGACTTTTAAGAGAATTCACGAGTTTTCTCTCTGAAACGAGCAGGGCAAACTGTCGTCTTGCGCACGTGATAGATTACTTTTAAGAGAATTCACGAGTTTTCTCTCTGAAACGAGCAGGGCAAACTGTCGTCTTGTGCACGTGATAGATTACTTTTAAGAGAATTAACGAGTTTTCTCTCTGAAACGAGCAGGGCAAACTGTCGTCTTGCGCACGTGATAGATGACTTTTAAGAGAATTAACGAGTTTTCTCTCTGAAACGAGCAGGGCAAACTGTCGTCTTGCGCACGTGATAGATGACTTTTAAGAGAATTAACGAGTTTTCTCTCTGAAACGAGCAGGGCAAACTGTCGTCTTGCGCACGTGATAGATGACTTTTAAGAGAATTAACGAGTTTTCTCTCTGAAACGAGCAGGGCAAACTGTCGTCTTGCGCACTTGATAGATGACTTTTAAGAGAATTAACGAGTTTTCTCTCTGAAACGAGCAGGGCAAACTGTCGTCTTGTGCATGTGATAGATGACTTTTAAGAGAATTAACGAGTTTTCTCTCTGAAACGAGCAGGGCAAACTGTCGTCTTGCGCACGTGATAGATTACTTTTAAGAGAATTCACGAGTTTTCTCTCTGAAACGAGCAGGGCAAACTGTCGTCTTGCGCATGTGATAGATTACTTTTAAGAGAATTCACGAGTTTTCTCTCTGAAACGAGCAGGGCAAACTGTCGTCTTGCGCACGTGATAGATGACTTTTAAGAGAATTCACGAGTTTTCTCTCTGAAACGAGCAGGGCAAACTGTCGTCTTGTGCATGTGATAGATGACTTTTAAGAGAATTAACGAGTTTTCTCTCTGAAACGAGCAGGGCAAACTGTCGTCTTGCGCATGTGATAGATGACTTTTAAGAGAATTCACGAGTTTTCTCTCTGAAACGAGCAGGGCAAACTGTCGTCTTGCGCACGTGATAGATTACTTTTAAGAGAATTCACGAGTTTTCTCTCTGAAACGAGCAGGGCAAACTGTCGTCTTGCGCACGTGATAGATTACTTTTAAGAGAATTAACGAGTTTTCTCTCTGAAACGAGCAGGGCAAACTGTCGTCTTGTGCACGTGATAGATGACTTTTAAGAGAATTCACGAGTTTTCTCTCTGAAACGAGCAGGGCAAACTGTCGTCTTGCGCACGTGATAGATGACTTTTAAGAGAATTCACGAGTTTTCTCTCTGAAACGAGCAGGGCAAACTGTCGTCTTGTGCATGTGATAGATGACTTTTAAGAGAATTAACGAGTTTTCTCTCTGAAACGAGCAGGGCAAACTGTCGTCTTGCGCATGTGATAGATGACTTTTAAGAGAATTCACGAGTTTTCTCTCTGAAACGAGCAGGGCAAACTGTCGTCTTGCGCACGTGATAGATTACTTTTAAGAGAATTCACGAGTTTTCTCTCTGAAACGAGCAGGGCAAACTGTCGTCTTGCGCACGTGATAGATTACTTTTAAGAGAATTCACGAGTTTTCTCTCTGAAACGAGCAGGGCAAACTGTCGTCTTGCGCACGTGATAGATTACTTTTAAGAGAATTCACGAGTTTTCTCTCTGAAACGAGCAGGGCAAACTGTCGTCTTGCGCATGTGATAGATGACTTTTAAGAGAATTAACGAGTTTTCTCTCTGAAACGAGCAGGGCAAACTGTCGTCTTGCGCACGTGATAGATTACTTTTAAGAGAATTCACGAGTTTTCTCTCTGAAACGAGCAGGGCAAACTGTCGTCTTGCGCATGTGATAGATGACTTTTAAGAGAATTCACGAGTTTTCTCTCTGAAACGAGCAGGGCAAACTGTCGTCTTGCGCATGTGATAGATGACTTTTAAGAGAATTAACGAGTTTTCTCTCTGAAACGAGCAGGGCAAACTGTCGTCTTGCGCATGTGATAGATGACTTTTAAGAGAATTCAAGAGTTTTCTCTCTGAAACGAGCAGGGCAAACTGTCGTCTTGCGCACGTGATAGATTACTTTTAAGAGAATTCACGAGTTTTCTCTCTGAAACGAGCAGGGCAAACTGTCGTCTTGCGCATGTGATAGATGACTTTTAAGAGAATTAACGAGTTTTCTCTCTGAAACGAGCAGGGCAAACTGTCGTCTTGCGCATGTGATAGATGACTTTTAAGAGAATTAACGAGTTTTCTCTCTGAAACGAGCAGGGCAAACTGTCGTCTTGCGCACGTGATAGATTACTTTTAAGAGAATTCACGAGTTTTCTCTCTGAAACGAGCAGGGCAAACTGTCGTCTTGCGCATGTGATAGATGACTTTTAAGAGAATTAACGAGTTTTCTCTCTGAAACGAGCAGGGCAAACTGTCGTCTTGCGCACGTGATAGATGACTTTTAAGAGAATTCACGAGTTTTCTCTCCGAAACGAGCAGGGCAAACTGTCGTCTTGCGCACGTGATAGATGACTTTTAAGAGAATTCACGAGTTTTCTCTCTGAAACGAGCAGGGCAAACTGTCGTCTTGCGCATGTGATAGATGACTTTTAAGAGAATTAACGAGTTTTCTCTCTGAAACGAGCAGGGCAAACTGTCGTCTTGCGCATGTGATAGATTACTTTTAAGAGAATTCACGAGTTTTCTCTCCGAAACGAGCAGGGCAAACTGTCGTCTTGCGCACGTGATAGATGACTTTTAAGAGAATTAACGAGTTTTCTCTCTGAAACGAGCAGGGCAAACTGTCGTCTTGCGCACGTGATAGATTACTTTTAAGAGAATTCACGAGTTTTCTCTCCGAAACGAGCAGGGCAAACTGTCGTCTTGCGCATGTGATAGATTACTTTTAAGAGAATTAACGAGTTTTCTCTCTGAAACGAGCAGGGCAAACTGTCGTCTTGTGCACGTGATAGATGACTTTTAAGAGAATTCACGAGTTTTCTCTCCGAAACGAGCAGGGCAAACTGTCGTCTTGTGCACGTGATAGATGACTTTTAAGAGAATTCACGAGTTTTCTCTCCGAAACGAGCAGGGCAAACTGTCGTCTTGTGCACGTGATAGATGACTTTTAAGAGAATTCACGAGTTTTCTCTCCGAAACGAGCAGGGCAAACTGTCGTCTTGCGCACGTGATAGATGACTTTTAAGAGAATTCACGAGTTTTCTCTCTGAAACGAGCAGGGCAAACTGTCGTCTTGTGCATGTGATAGATGACTTTTAAGAGAATTAACAAGTTTTCTCTCTGAAACGAGCAGGGCAAACTGTCGTCTTGTGCATGTGATAGATGACTTTTAAGAGAATTAACGAGTTTTCTCTCTGAAACGAGCAGGGCAAACTGTCGTCTTGCGCATGTGATAGATTACTTTTAAGAGAATTAACGAGTTTTCTCTCTGAAACGAGCAGGGCAAACTGTCGTCTTGTGCATGTGATAGATGACTTTTAAGAGAATTAACGAGTTTTCTCTCTGAAACGAGCAGGGCAAACTGTCGTCTGTGCATGTGATAGATGACTTTTAAGAGAATTCACGAGTTTTCTCTCTGAAACGAGCAGGGCAAACTGTCGTCTTGCGCACGTGATAGATTACTTTTAAGAGAATTCAAGAGTTTTCTCTCTGAAACGAGCAGGGCAAACTGTCGTCTTGCGCACGTGATAGATTACTTTTAAGAGAATTCACGAGTTTTCTCTCTGAAACGAGCAGGGCAAACTGTCGTCTTGCGCACGTGATAGATTACTTTTAAGAGAATTCACGAGTTTTCTCTCTGAAACGAGCAGGGCAAACTGTCGTCTTGCGCACGTGATCGATGACTTTTAAGAGAATTCACGAGTTTTCTCTCTGAAACGAGCAGGGCAAACTGTCGTCTTGCGCATGTGATAGATGACTTTTAAGAGAATTAACGAGTTTTCTCTCTGAAACGAGCAGGGCAAACTGTCGTCTTGCGCACGTGATAGATTACTTTTAAGAGAATTCACGAGTTTTCTCTCTGAAACGAGCAGGGCAAACTGTCGTCTTGCGCACGTGATAGATTACTTTTAAGAGAATTCACGAGTTTTCTCTCTGAAACGAGCAGGGCAAACTGTCGTCTTGCGCATGTGATAGATGACTTTTAAGAGAATTAACGAGTTTTCTCTCTGAAACGAGCAGGGCAAACTGTCGTCTTGCGCACGTGATAGATTACTTTTAAGAGAATTCACGAGTTTTCTCTCTGAAACGAGCAGGGCAAACTGTCGTCTTGCGCACGTGATAGATTACTTTTAAGAGAATTCACGAGTTTTCTCTCTGAAACGAGCAGGGCAAACTGTCGTCTTGCGCACGTGATAGATTACTTTTAAGAGAATTCACGAGTTTTCTCTCTGAAACGAGCAGGGCAAACTGTCGTCTTGCGCACGTGATCGATGACTTTTAAGAGAATTCACGAGTTTTCTCTCTGAAACGAGCAGGGCAAACTGTCGTCTTGCGCATGTGATAGATGACTTTTAAGAGAATTCACGAGTTTTCTCTCTGAAACGAGCAGGGCAAACTGTCGTCTTGCGCACGTGATAGATGACTTTTAAGAGAATTCACGAGTTTTCTCTCTGAAACGAGCAGGGCAAACTGTCGTCTTGTGCATGTGATAGATGACTTTTAAGAGAATTAACGAGTTTTCTCTCTGAAACGAGCAGGGCAAACTGTCGTCTTGTGCATGTGATAGATGACTTTTAAGAGAATTAACGAGTTTTCTCTCTGAAACGAGCAGGGCAAACTGTCGTCTTGCGCACGTGATAGATTACTTTTAAGAGAATTAACGAGTTTTCTCTCTGAAACGAGCAGGGCAAACTGTCGTCTTGCGCATGTGATAGATGACTTTTAAGAGAATTCACGAGTTTTCTCTCTGAAACGAGCAGGGCAAACTGTCGTCTTGCGCATGTGATAGATGACTTTTAAGAGAATTCACGAGTTTTCTCTCTGAAACGAGCAGGGCAAACTGTCGTCTTGCGCACGTGATAGATGACTTTTAAGAGAATTAACAAGTTTTCTCTCTGAAACGAGCAGGGCAAACTGTCGTCTTGCGCACGTGATAGATTACTTTTAAGAGAATTAACGAGTTTTCTCTCTGAAACGAGCAGGGCAAACTGTCGTCTTGCGCATGTGATAGATGACTTTTAAGAGAATTCACGAGTTTTCTCTCTGAAACGAGCAGGGCAAACTGTCGTCTTGCGCATGTGATAGATGACTTTTAAGAGAATTCACGAGTTTTCTCTCTGAAACGAGCAGGGCAAACTGTCGTCTTGCGCATGTGATAGATTACTTTTAAGAGAATTCAAGAGTTTTCTCTCTGAAACGAGCAGGGCAAACTGTCGTCTTGCGCATGTGATAGATTACTTTTAAGAGAATTAACGAGTTTTCTCTCTGAAACGAGCAGGGCAAACTGTCGTCTTGCGCATGTGATAGATTACTTTTAAGAGAATTAACGAGTTTTCTCTCTGAAACGAGCAGGGCAAACTGTCGTCTTGCGCACGTGATAGATGACTTTTAAGAGAATTAACGAGTTTTCTCTCTGAAACGAGCAGGGCAAACTGTCGTCTTGCGCACGTGATAGATTACTTTTAAGAGAATTAACGAGTTTTCTCTCTGAAACGAGCAGGGCAAACTGTCGTCTTGTGCACGTGATAGATGACTTTTAAGAGAATTCACGAGTTTTCTCTCTGAAACGAGCAGGGCAAACTGTCGTCTTGCGCACGTGATAGATTACTTTTAAGAGAATTAACGAGTTTTCTCTCTGAAACGAGCAGGGCAAACTGTCGTCTTGCGCATGTGATAGATGACTTTTAAGAGAATTAACGAGTTTTCTCTCTGAAACGAGCAGGGCAAACTGTCGTCTTGCGCACGTGATAGATGACTTTTAAGAGAATTCAAGAGTTTTCTCTCTGAAACGAGCAGGGCAAACTGTCGTCTTGCGCATGTGATAGATGACTTTTAAGAGAATTCACGAGTTTTCTCTCTGAAACGAGCAGGGCAAACTGTCGTCTTGCGCATGTGATAGATTACTTTTAAGAGAATTAACGAGTTTTCTCTCTGAAACGAGCAGGGCAAACTGTCGTCTTGCGCATGTGATAGATGACTTTTAAGAGAATTAACGAGTTTTCTCTCTGAAACGAGCAGGGCAAACTGTCGTCTTGCGCACGTGATAGATGACTTTTAAGAGAATTCAAGAGTTTTCTCTCTGAAACGAGCAGGGCAAACTGTCGTCTTGCGCATGTGATAGATGACTTTTAAGAGAATTCACGAGTTTTCTCTCTGAAACGAGCAGGGCAAACTGTCGTCTTGCGCACGTGATAGATGACTTTTAAGAGAATTCAAGAGTTTTCTCTCTGAAACGAGCAGGGCAAACTGTCGTCTTGCGCACGTGATAGATGACTTTTAAGAGAATTAACGAGTTTTCTCTCTGAAACGAGCAGGGCAAACTGTCGTCTTGCGCACGTGATAGATGACTTTTAAGAGAATTAACGAGTTTTCTCTCTGAAACGAGCAGGGCAAACTGTCGTCTTGTGCACGTGATAGATGACTTTTAAGAGAATTCACGAGTTTTCTCTCTGAAACGAGCAGGGCAAACTGTCGTCTTGCGCACGTGATAGATTACTTTTAAGAGAATTAACGAGTTTTCTCTCTGAAACGAGCAGGGCAAACTGTCGTTATGCGCATGTGATAGATTACTTTTAAGAGAATTCACGAGTTTTCTCTCTGAAACGAGCAGGGCAAACTGTCGTCTTGCGCACGTGATAGATTACTTTTAAGAGAATTAACGAGTTTTCTCTCTGAAACGAGCAGGGCAAACTGTCGTCTTGTGCACGTGATAGATGACTTTTAAGAGAATTCACGAGTTTTCTCTCTGAAACGAGCAGGGCAAACTGTCGTCTTGCGCACGTGATAGATTACTTTTAAGAGAATTCACGAGTTTTCTCTCTGAAACGAGCAGGGCAAACTGTCGTCTTGTGCATGTGATAGATGACTTTTAAGAGAATTCAAGAGTTTTCTCTCTGAAACGAGCAGGGCAAACTGTCGTCTTGCGCACGTGATAGATTACTTTTAAGAGAATTCACGAGTTTTCTCTCTGAAACGAGCAGGGCAAACTGTCGTCTTGCGCACGTGATAGATGACTTTTAAGAGAATTAACGAGTTTTCTCTCTGAAACGAGCAGGGCAAACTGTCGTCTTGTGCACGTGATAGATGACTTTTAAGAGAATTCACGAGTTTTCTCTCTGAAACGAGCGGGGCAAACTGTCGTCTTGTGCACGTGATAGATGACTTTTAAGAGAATTCACGAGTTTTCTCTCTGAAACGAGCAGGGCAAACTGTCGTCTTGCGCACGTGATAGATTACTTTTAAGAGAATTCACGAGTTTTCTCTCTGAAACGAGCAGGGCAAACTGTCGTCTTGCGCACGTGATAGATTACTTTTAAGAGAATTAACGAGTTTTCTCTCTGAAACGAGCAGGGCAAACTGTCGTCTTGCGCACGTGATAGATTACTTTTAAGAGAATTCACGAGTTTTCTCTCTGAAACGAGCAGGGCAAACTGTCGTCTTGCGCACGTGATAGATTACTTTTAAGAGAATTAACGAGTTTTCTCTCTGAAACGAGCAGGGCAAACTGTCGTCTTGTGCACGTGATAGATGACTTTTAAGAGAATTAACGAGTTTTCTCTCTGAAACGAGCAGGGCAAACTGTCGTCTTGTGCATGTGATAGATGACTTTTAAGAGAATTCAAGAGTTTTCTCTCTGAAACGAGCAGGGCAAACTGTCGTCTTGTGCACGTGATAGATGACTTTTAAGAGAATTCACGAGTTTTCTCTCTGAAACGAGCAGGGCAAACTGTCGTCTTGCGCACGTGATAGATTACTTTTAAGAGAATTAACGAGTTTTCTCTCTGAAACGAGCAGGGCAAACTGTCGTCTTGTGCACGTGATAGATGACTTTTAAGAGAATTCACGAGTTTTCTCTCTGAAACGAGCAGGGCAAACTGTCGTCTTGCGCACGTGATAGATTACTTTTAAGAGAATTAACGAGTTTTCTCTCTGAAACGAGCAGGGCAAACTGTCGTCTTGCGCACGTGATAGATGACTTTTAAGAGAATTAACGAGTTTTCTCTCTGAAACGAGCAGGGCAAACTGTCGTCTTGTGCACGTGATAGATGACTTTTAAGAGAATTCACGAGTTTTCTCTCTGAAACGAGCAGGGCAAACTGTCGTCTTGTGCACGTGATAGATGACTTTTAAGAGAATTCACGAGTTTTCTCTCTGAAACGAGCAGGGCAAACTGTCGTCTTGTGCACGTGATAGATGACTTTTAAGAGAATTCACGAGTTTTCTCTCTGAAACGAGCAGGGCAAACTGTCGTCTTGTGCACGTGATAGATGACTTTTAAGAGAATTCACGAGTTTTCTCTCTGAAACGAGCAGGGCAAACTGTCGTCTTGCGCACGTGATAGATTACTTTTAAGAGAATTAACGAGTTTTCTCTCTGAAACGAGCAGGGCAAACTGTCGTCTTGTGCACGTGATAGATGACTTTTAAGAGAATTAACGAGTTTTCTCTCTGAAACGAGCAGGGCAAACTGTCGTCTTGTGCATGTGATAGATGACTTTTAAGAGAATTCAAGAGTTTTCTCTCTGAAACGAGCAGGGCAAACTGTCGTCTTGTGCACGTGATAGATGACTTTTAAGAGAATTCACGAGTTTTCTCTCTGAAACGAGCAGGGCAAACTGTCGTCTTGCGCACGTGATAGATTACTTTTAAGAGAATTAACGAGTTTTCTCTCTGAAACGAGCAGGGCAAACTGTCGTCTTGCGCACGTGATAGATGACTTTTAAGAGAATTCACGAGTTTTCTCTCTGAAACGAGCAGGGCAAACTGTCGTCTTGCGCACGTGATAGATGACTTTTAAGAGAATTCACGAGTTTTCTCTCTGAAACGAGCAGGGCAAACTGTCGTCTTGCGCACGTGATAGATGACTTTTAAGAGAATTCACGAGTTTTCTCTCTGAAACGAGCAGGGCAAACTGTCGTCTTGTGCACGTGATAGATGACTTTTAAGAGAATTCACGAGTTTTCTCTCTGAAACGAGCAGGGCAAACTGTCGTCTTGCGCACGTGATAGATTACTTTTAAGAGAATTCACGAGTTTTCTCTCTGAAACGAGCAGGGCAAACTGTCGTCTTGCGCACGTGATAGATTACTTTTAAGAGAATTCACGAGTTTTCTCTCTGAAACGAGCAGGGCAAACTGTCGTCTTGCGCACGTGATAGATTACTTTTAAGAGAATTAACGAGTTTTCTCTCTGAAACGAGCAGGGCAAACTGTCGTCTTGTGCACGTGATAGATGACTTTTAAGAGAATTCACGAGTTTTCTCTCTGAAACGAGCAGGGCAAACTGTCGTCTTGCGCACGTGATAGATTACTTTTAAGAGAATTAACGAGTTTTCTCTCTGAAACGAGCAGGGCAAACTGTCGTCTTGCGCATGTGATAGATGACTTTTAAGAGAATTCACGAGTTTTCTCTCTGAAACGAGCAGGGCAAACTGTCGTCTTGCGCACGTGATAGATGACTTTTAAGAGAATTCACGAGTTTTCTCTCTGAAACGAGCAGGGCAAACTGTCGTCTTGTGCATGTGATAGATGACTTTTAAGAGAATTCAAGAGTTTTCTCTCTGAAACGAGCAGGGCAAACTGTCGTCTTGCGCATGTGATAGATTACTTTTAAGAGAATTCACGAGTTTTCTCTCTGAAACGAGCAGGGCAAACTGTCGTCTTGCGCACGTGATAGATGACTTTTAAGAGAATTAACGAGTTTTCTCTCTGAAACGAGCAGGGCAAACTGTCGTCTTGCGCACGTGATAGATTACTTTTAAGAGAATTCACGAGTTTTCTCTCTGAAACGAGCAGGGCAAACTGTCGTCTTGCGCATGTGATAGATTACTTTTAAGAGAATTCACGAGTTTTCTCTCTGAAACGAGCAGGGCAAACTGTCGTCTTGCGCATGTGATAGATGACTTTTAAGAGAATTCACGAGTTTTCTCTTCAGCCCTAAATATGTGAGAATCGCAATGCCTTCTGCTTGGCATCTAGATCAAATAAAACAAAGTCCGCCTGGTAAATCTTCATATTCATCCTTATTCTTTCATCATCAAGAAAAACTTGCAGAGCCCTTTTAAAGGTGATCTGAAGCGAAAATTTTTATTGATGCAAATGGATAGCATTTTTGAATGATAAAGAATGTCGTTTACCATTTTGTGATACCTTACTTCATTTTTGAATTATACACTATTTTGTATGATTGACTGATGACGTCATTTTGTTTGCAAAAAGTAATGAAAATGTACGAGGCTGGCTATGTTTCCTGAAGGAAATTGACTCCAAGAACATTTCTTAAGTTGGCATACCTTCTAAACATCATATCAGTCCATGAAACAATTTCTATTACATTTATTCAGCTCAACTTAAATTTCACGGACAACTGTAACCTTTCAAAGCTTAGATACAGCTATATTCCAGTACATCATCCTCTAATTTGCAAACAAAATGACGTCATCAACTGAAACTTAATATCAGTGGATAACTTGAAAACGAAAAGGGATATCAAAGAAATTTAAAAAGGAGTCCGTATCATTCGACAGTGCCACTAATTTGGATCAATAAAAATTTTCGCTTCAGATCACCTTTAAGCATAATTTATCAGAAGCGTACAAATGAACGAACATAATCTTAGTAAATCTGAAACAAATTTAATGTATGAGGAACCGAACAATCTAAGATCTATATCAACACATGCAAGTATGCTTTTGAAACTACGCGCATTCTCGTAACGAGAAAACGCTCACAAGAAACTCAACTCTCAGATCACACAAAAATCAAGAAACTCCAGTCTTGAGACAATTTAACTCAAGAAACTATTTACAAAGAAATCATCAGCAAATCTTTCCCTTGTTTCCCGTTATATATTGCTAAAACGGAACAGTTATATTTGTCCGAAACTTCTTGTCTCCCGTTATTCATATCGTTATCTAGAAACATCGCCAGCAATCTTTGCAAAGCATTAAAGTAGATGTTAAAAAGAAATTGCCTAATTTTGTCAACTAAATAGATAGAAAAGGGAAGTTAAGGAAGGCACTTAACTTCAATGAGTTAAGGTCGTTCATCTGAATTCAAAAACGAGAACTTTTGATGTCATCATTATAATTAGCGTTTACACGCTACCGGAATAACTGAAAACGGTAGAAATTTGACGGCTACAAACTCGCTACAGTTTCCTAAATCATTTGATACCAAAGAAATGTACCTGTGCCTCCTGTCCGTGCCTAAAGAATCGATCATCCTCTTTTTGAAGGCGTTGAAAAAATCTTCCATTTTCATCATCTTCGAGCGTTCACATACCCTGGTTGGGTACCAGACTGTTCACACAATGCCATTTCCAAAATGCGCCGGTTAGAGTTCCGTTTTTAAAATCTGTCGTTTTCAAAATCTGCCAGCAAAAAATGTACCGTTTCGTGTGAACAGGAGGCCTATCCGTCACATTTTTACCGTTTTCAAAATCTGCCGGTATCGTATGATTGCAGTCTAATTTTAAAATTACCATAAATTTTAAACTGATTGGTGAAAATGAATACAGCAAGTATAAGAAATACTCAACCTTTGTAGGCCTACAAGATGGTGGCGAGCAATAGTCCGTAGCTTTGATGGTATTTGATTACCAATGATGCGGTCACAGCATCAAAACTAAGAAAATATTTACAACTCTGTAACTCTGAAAATAATAACGATATACAAAATGCTCTTTCTGGAATTATATTGCTGTTGTTGTTGTTGCTGTTGTTGTTCATTTATTTTAATTCGATACTTACATAGCTCACAATATATACAATATATACAAAGTTAACTAGTTATCTGTGATCTGAAGTTCCTTCGATCTTTTCGTTGAAAGAGTTAAGCAATAACACTCTACACATTTCATTTGAAGTTCTTCAAAGGTTCGAGCTCTAGACTGATTACATGTCGTAGTTGCGCTCCTTGATAAACTGATAATCGTTATAACAGATGAAGCGCAGTGGCGAACGCAGCGACAGCATCCAATTCCACGAAGCGGAAACTGGGACTGAGGTAGTTAGTCTCGTTCGAGCTAACGTCCGTTAACGCAAATGTTCTTTTGCTTTGTAAATTCTGTCTCACATCAAATGTCAGGTATTTGATTTACTTATCACAACTTATTACAATGTAATGAGTTGTGCACGTAAATTTATCGCAACCCTGACCTTACATCTGATGTGGAACGGAATCTAGTGTTGTAATAGTATCCATTAAATATCAAATTGTCGGTAGAAGTTGTGACCTTGTTAGATTCCGACATGAAATTTCCCTTATCAACAGAACAGGGATTGAATGGAATAGATGCTAGGAAATTTTCTTGAATTTAAATGAGCATAGGGTTTTAATGAGAATTAAAACGATTACCAACAAATTTCGGAATTGCATTTTTTGCAAAAAAAGTGGAGGGGCCATGGCCCCCCGACCCCCCGTCGTCGGAGGCCCTGTATTTCCCCGTTGAATCAAACGCGGAGCTTGGTCTTTCACCGTGCAAGAGTATTTTTCGCTGTCTGTGGTCTCGTGAACATTTCAAAACAAAGTGTTTAGCAGCCGTTGCAACGTTTTCCTAATGTGATTCAGGCTTCCACTGAAGCGATGAAGCGTGAGCATTAGTTAGCGATAGCTATTTCTAGTATTTAAGTTAACATTGCGTGCCTATTCATATTGGCCATGGGGTAGTCATTGTGTTTCGCTCCCCATGGTATCGTTCCTGTACAGTAGAATGAAGGGTTTATAGGAAAAAAAGCAACTTACAACTTGTTGATCGACGTCATCAACATCGAAATTGACAGATGTTCTTTTCCTCCATTCTTCTTCAAACAGCGACGCGTGGAAACTCCTTTCGTCAGACCGCGTTACACTTCCTACAAATGGATAAGAGATCATTTCAACAGTATAGCTCAATCGGTGCACATCCGTTGTATAGAAGTTCAAATTATGCAGAACATGAAATGGCAGGAGCAAAATGCTTTTCCAAATTCAGCTCTCTGTTGTAGTCAACCAAAAGTAGATTTTCTGCGAAATTTCGCTCGCCTGAGTATGGTTCCGGCATTAAGGCTAATTTCCAGTCAGTGGAATTTTCCGAGCGGGCGGAAATTCTTTTGTTTACGAGAGAAAATGTTGCTCTGAAATTGAATAGATTATTACGGCTGAGCAACATTTCATTGTCTAAAATTCCGCCCGCTCGGGATATTCCGCTGACTGGAAATTGGCCTTTAGACAAGAAACTGCAGACATTACAACAGAGAGAAAACGTAGATGATCGAAATTTCGACGGTTCCTCACGACGTCTTTTGAAATGTTTACGAAGCCAGTTAATTACCACGAAGACAGTTTTGGAACCAATAAGAAACTCGTTGAGACACTCTTTGAGCACTCAAAATCTGATAATTTTAAGAAACCTTGAGTACATGCTCAAATTGTTAGTTTCTTGTAAAAATAAGTTACTAGGATTAGCTCATAACAGAGAACACCACCACCACGACCACCACCACCACCACGACCACCACCACCACCACCACCACAACCACCACCACCACCACCACCACCACCACCACCACCACCACCACCACCACCATCATCATCCATTCAATAAATCATTTTTAGACTTTTCCACTTTCACAGGAATGTACTTGTAACTAAACTAAGCAAGACTAAACTAAACTAAGCAAGACTAAACTAAACGAAGCAAGACTAAACTAAACTAAGCAAGACTAAACTGAACTTAATGTAACTAATGGAGGAAACTGAACAATTTTTTTTCACATACAGTAAATCCCCGCATATAAGAACCTACTTTTTGGAGAGCCAGTCTGAAATTGGTTCTTGTTTCAAAGGTACTAAGACTAATTTCAAGGTATAGAGGCTCTTATTTGAATGGTGCCTCATATAGTCCCCTCGAGAGTCTAACAAAGATTTTCAGTCCTATTATTTGTTCTGGAAGCGTTTTATGGACCTAATAAGTAATTGAGGAGGAGAATAAAACTTTTGAAGCCAAATGGGGCCACAGCGACCTTAATATCAGCAATCAAAGATCAATTTTGCAACCCCTGCAAACTGAAGCTTCATCAAACTGAAGCAGGTTCTTAATTGCAAGGTACATAATTTAGGAAAAACAGTCTCTGGGTTCTTATTTTGGTAGGTTCTTATATGCGGGGATTTACTGTACACTTTCGTCATTAATAACTAACTAACTAACAACAGATAAAACCAAATATAGTCCCATCTCAGTGGAATATTCGATGAACCGAGAAGTGACACCATGAAATTCGAAGTTGACATATTAAAGATTTATGTTAAGCTAATACTAGAAAGGTTTTGGCAGCTGAATGATGAATAAATGTATAAGTTTGGAAGGGAGAAGGAAATATAATGTATGAAATTTTTAAGGATGAATGGACAGATAGAAAAAGTTGGCTTATTTCGTAGAAAATCATTCTAGGATAGATAATGGACAAAATGATCAGAACATGATGGATCGATGGATTTCAATAATTTTGATCCAAGACGCTGCATTTCTGATAAAGGCACAGTTTTATCTCTGATAAAAAGGTTGTCTCTGAATTGCTTCCTAATTTTGGGCCCAATTCACACAGCAAACACTTCTTTAAAGTGAAGAGTTTCTTAATATTTCATAAAACTGAATCGTACGACAATAGAAATTCTCTTTGATCCTTGAGTCTATTTTTTTGTTTCAAGAATTACAAGAAAGAAGTAAGTCATAAATAGAATTAAACTTGTATTATTTCGGTTGGCAGTACATTTCTTATTTAAGATACTTAACATGCATGCATAACCCAAAATTGAAGAATTTACGACGAATCAACCTCTGATCGCTTCAGAAGACTTTCATAATTCTGTGAAAGGGAGTTCGACAGTATTACTGGAAGATGAGGGCTTGATAAAAAAATTTCCTTAAAACAAATTTATACTTTTTATGAAATTGAAAAAATTTATACAATTTAACAGCTCTTTGTATATAACTGCTGGATCGAAAGGCCTTCCAAAAAGCAATCATTTTCAAGAACAGTATATTCTTTAAATCACTTTTAGATTTAAATTAATATAGTATTTAATTCCCTTGGGAATTCCCCGGAGAATTTTTTAAATAATTCTAAATTTCTAAATATTTCTAAATAATTTTTATATCCCAGTCACTCTTGACTTCAAACAGGAGTTCACATATTTTTCTCCAAAGCCTTCTCATAGTTTGTAACCTTCTATTGACAACAACGAAAGCAGGCCTTTTAGCTATTCACAAGAGTTTGGATCGAGCTTTCTTATACATGTTTCAGGGTCTGTTTATATGAGGAAAAACACCTCACCTGCCACACCCGGGGTTGAGAGGTGAGATTCCAAACTCACATAGAGTCATTTGTATTTTCACTATGCGTTTAAAGGACGAACACAACACCACCGGTACAGCGAAGCCCCGCCTCACTAGAAGTGGGATCTCACCTGGGTGAAGTGAAATTCTTTCCTTATAGACGAAACACCAAACACCACTGGTATGGTGAGGTGAATTGAAATTATTCGTTGATTCTTATTGGTCAGTTCATTCTGATTTCACAAAAGAGAGACCCTACTCCACCTCGCTTCTCAGCCCCGGGGCTGACAGGTGAGGTGAAAGATCTCATATAAACAATGGCTGAAATTTACCTCGCCTGTGAACCCCGGGTCTGGCAGGTGAGGTGTTTTTCCTCATATAAAGAGGGCCTAACACTGAAGATTCGATAGAGTGGCGTTACAGCTTCGATCGTTCTTTGCGCAAATTCCAAAATTCTACAAAACGAATCAAAATATTATTTAACTCAGATCGATTCTTTCCTGGAATAGCTAAAAGGAATATTACAGCATTTTGTGTGTTTGTAATACAGTTCCAAATATTATGCAGTATTTCATACATGTAAACAACAAACAAAAAAGTTCTTTTCACAATCTTCATTCTCATACATCTATGTAGATAGCTAAATTTGAGAAAAATGCAGGAAATTAGTTTACAAGTTCACAAGTAGTAAAGACCTGAGAAATTTCTGATCCAATTTTGGAGTTTATGCGCTGGAGAAAGAAATCAACTAACACTTCGGAAGTCATGCCAAAGACTGGTTTCGCTTAATTTCACGGCCCTTATTTCACTGGATGCCAGGGTCAATTTGCTTGATGAAAAGCTCGTGTGAAGGTAGCTTAAATTGCTGAATGCAAATTGTTGGTAAGTGGGAAATAGCTTTTGTCTAAAAATAAAATCATGCAAAGAGCCGTGACTTTATACATTCTGATCCTCGAGTTGCGTGTCAGTAAGGCCAACAGAATAAGGAAGCAAGAACTAAATTTTTCTGCAATCTTCCCAGGAAAATTACTACAAATCTTGTACTTTTTAAATCCTTTTGTTTTCTTGCAAAATTCATGATACCCAGAAATCATTTTGTTCTTACAGACTGTTTAGAGGCTGATCATCTCCTGGGATAACTTTAGCTTTCCCTGCCTGTTACGCCTCCACTGAGTATCGCACTCAACGGCCTGTCTTTCTACACAATCACATGTGCTTATAGCAATTCACCCAGGGGGCACTCGGGTATATGCTGGATAGGGTTGCCTAGGCTGCTTTTTTGCGTCTAAACTTTGGACAGAGCTTACTCTTTTGGGTCAACCAATTGTACAGTTCTTTTTTGGGTTCCTGCAGTTCTGCATTACTTTTTTGGGTCTCAAATATGGGTTAAAGTAAGGAAATTGACAAAAGCATATCTTACAAACAAAAATTTAAAAGCAAGTACCATTACTTAAGTAAAAATACTTGAAAATCCTAACAGATAATGACAAATCTAATCAGTAAGGGCAATTTCCCATAAATTCAAGATACTAACTTCGTGACCTTTCGGTATTTTGATAAGTAAAAATCTTTTTTGGTCTATTCTTATGCCAGAAATCATTTTGTTTGGGTTGATGCTTCGTACCTCACCCTGAGCACCCCTATCCTGAATAAACGTGAGTACCCCTTGGGGCAAATCAATCTTTAGGCTTAATGAAAACAGCGTTAATGATAAAAATTCCTCTTGCTATGTGAAGTGCAATTGTACAATGGGAACTCGTAAATGAAGTAAAAAGCACTTTGATATGAATTGGACTAAGCACGACGTTTGAGTATAGCTTGTTCTCAAGCACAGATATATCAGTCAAACTGATACAAATCAAGCCAAAAGAAGGGCAGATTTGAAAGATTAGGACAGGACAGTAAGCAAGGGAATCAATGTGACGTAGAAAGGATTGAGAATAAGGAAGAGGTAAAGGAATGAGACCGTGATTAACAGAATGTTATTGGAGATATGTAAATTGCTTGTTGAGTCCTGAAGAATCCATGTTTTACGTTTCTGCAATGTTTTTTCCTTCTTGTACCTTCTGTAGATATGTGAGCTATAATGATTGATTTGCAAGTTTCCTTTTCAGGATTAACTCTATTAGTTACACATACTACCTAGAGTGACATTAGCACAGATAATTTCTCTCACACTGAGCAGTAATGAGCAGTGATTATCAAGATTTTGATAAAATCCCCTGATTTGTGTCCATCATCAGCGGGCAGGTACACTTAACGAACACGGAAAGAAAAGCCGATTCCTATGATATGCCAATTTTCTTTAGATCAATTAAAGTTCCAACGACTGACAGAAAGTCCTGAAAATACAAAATGAAAAAAAACACCTACGAGGAGAAACATGCGACAGTTCTTGTGGCTAGTTCACGGTTGCATATCTCAAAGAATGGACCTTTTTATTCCCAGAGTAGCGTTGAAACAATGTATTGAAGTAGAGTAATGAATTAAAGAAGACGCAAAACTCGCCTTTCCAAAGTACACACAGTTTTGGACCAATAAGTACGGTGTGTAAAGGAAATTTCTGAGATTGGAGCTTTGAGCTAAGATATGCCACTAATATGGTTTGCGTTAGTAAAACCACTGTTATCACAGCAAAGGGCTGGAATCTTTGCAAAATTAGAAATGATGTGTGCAAATGTTATTGCCTAATGCTTTAAACTGAATACAGTAAATCCCTGCGTATAAGAATCTGCCAAAATAAGAACATAGGGGCTGTTTTTCCTAAATTATGTACGCTGTAAATAAGAACCTGTTTAAGTTTGATGAAACATAGGTTCTTATTGCAGGGCTTGCAAAATTGATCTTTGATTGCTGTTATTAAGGTCATCGTGGTTCCAGTTGCCTTTGAAAGTTTTATTCACCTCCCCAATTTCTTATTAGGTCCATAAGAACGCTTCCAAAACAAATAATAGGACTGAAAATCTTTGTAAGACTCTCAAGGGGACTATATGAGGCACCATGTTTCACAGCAGGCAACTCAATAAGAAAATTAACAAAATACAAGAGAGGGCTTTGAGAATAATTTATAAGGATACCGAATCTACTTATAGTGAACTATTAGAGAAGGACTGTGCTGTTACTATTCATACAAAGAACCTTCAGTTACTTATGACTGAGATATACAAAACCAGAAATGACCTGAATCCTTCTTTCATGCAGGAAATTTTCTGTGAAAATCAAAGTCATTACAATTTGCGAAACAATGTCGAATTTGTTCAGCCTAGGGTGAGATCGGTGGGTAATGGCACAGAAAGCATCAGATTTAAAGGTCCACAACTATGGCAAATGCTACCGTAAACAATACGAAACTCGGGATCCCTTTCTCAGTTTAAAGCAAATATAAAAAATTGGAAGGGAGAAAATTGTCCATGCAAGCTGTGTCGCACTTTCATTCCGAACTTGGGCTTTTTATGATGTTTTTAAAAATTTGTTTTATTGTATACTTTGACGGATTTTAAATAATTTTAATAACTTTGTATCTTTTATCCACACTTTGTAATATATATTTTTAGCGTTGGAATTAATTAGCTAAATATTTTAGCTATCAGTTAGTTTGTTGCCAACGATAAAGAAATTGTTAATAATAATAATAATAATACCATTCAAATAAGAACCTCTATACCTTGAAATTAGTCTTAGTACCTTTGAAATAAGAACCAATTTCAGTCTGGCTCTCAAAAAGTAGGTTCTTATACGCGGGGCTTTACTGTAGAAAAAAGGAAGCTTAGATCGCTCGCCATAATTCAAGAAAGAGCATTTTTGAGATCATCATTCTTCTTGGAATTACAACGTTTTGAGCTTAATGAAAGAATGTACCGGAGGAGGTATCGGAAGCTTTGACAAGGATAACACTGCCGCAAATCGTAAATTGATTAAGGAAAATGAACATGACCAATACAATAATGGCCTGTTTACATGATCCCGCTTTGCCGGGATATCTCGCCTAGGCGGCATTTCTCGCTTGTAGAAACACATACAACTTTCAATTTGCGTTTACATGGGACTCTCATTCCGTACCGCCTTGCCGGGATGTTTTCATCCCGTCTCGGCATGGCGGGATATCCCGTCTGGCCGGGATGATTTTCTCCATATAAACAGAAACAGGCGGGATATCCCGCCCTGCCAGGATGAAATTGACGTTACTGCGCCGCATGCTTTTAACCCGAGAACCATGACATGTTTCAAAAAGAGTGCCAAATGTTTTTCAAAAAAGGCGCCAAATTTCATCCCGTCCCGCCAGTGTTTCCCATGTAAACCCGAAAAATAAAAACGTCCCGCCTAGGCGAGATATCTCGCCTAGGCGGGATCATTTAAACAGGTCCTAAATACTCAGTTTAGTAAGATCCACAAGATGGTAGCAAGCAGCCTAAATCTTTTATTTTTTACGACTCATTCCCTATTCACACTTGCAAGTTAAACCAGCTTAAACTAAACCAGGTTTTCGAATAGGGTCTCCTGATTGGTCAGTCCAACAAATCGAACGCATTTGATTGGTTGAAAGTTAACCTGGTTTAGATAAAGATTGTTTAATTGTAAACAAGTAATAACATAAAATATATAAGCACTTTGATGCGAATTGAAATAGCGACGTGTCGAGCATAGCCCGTTATCAAGTAGTTTAATTGTGTCAGTGTGAATGAAGTATTAGGAATTCGATCACGTAATAAATACAAAACTAGGAGAAATTCAAAATAGGGTAATTCTGAAAATAATGACGCTGTAAAAAATGCTCTTTCTAGAATTATGGCAAAGGACCGAAAGTTGCGTTCGATCTATTCAGTTGAAAGAATTAAGCAATAAGATTTTACACATTTTGTTTTAAAGGGGCAGGGTCCCGTAATGTAAACAAATTTCTTTCGAAACAACGATTTTGCATTATTTTTGATTGGCCATATCACAGTGATTTTCCACAACTTTTCTCAAAATGAAAGGGTTCTTTTGAAGATGTACTCTTATATTTCGAGTAGAAACCAACGAAACACTCATATGTTATACGACTGCAGAGATATTGATGGATTTTTAGAAGTAACTTTAGTGTAGATTCACCCCGTCCGCCAAAATCTGTACAGAACACGATGGCTACGTGTGGGCAACAATATAGATTCTAGAAATAACAGGTTTGCTTATGGTTACGTGACCCTGCCCCTTTAAAGTTCGCAAAGATCTGAGCCCAATGCTTGCTATCAGTTTTTCTTAATGCCGTCAAGTAAAGTGGCAAAATCATGTACAGTCAAGAAAAATGCAATAAAATCTTACTTACACCATAATTTACATCCAAACATGGAAAGTATGATGGAATTCATAAAATAGCATCATTCTATTGTGATCATTTTTCAAGTACTGCGTTTGCTCTTTCTTTGCTCAAACTGAGGCCTGAAAATTTGACATTTTCACAGAGTAAGTTTCACAAAATTGTTTCTCTTCCCTTCATTTATAAAATCTTTGAACGAAATTTTACAGGTAGCTGCACAATAGCTAGCAACTAAAAGTCTTAACATTTCAGAGACAAAATCTTTTTCCATGCTGAGTTACCAGAATAACTACTATGGATGAAACTCTTTTCACAAATAAAGACCGCATTATGCGTAAGCCGTGCTGACAATTTCAGGGGGGCGTGAATTCCGAAACTTTCCCCAAACAGGAAAAATCTTTTGGTGGCTTCTTTGAAGCTTTCAAACTCTGGGAAGAAATGGTCTCTTCCAAGGAATGAAGAAGGGACAGACCCTCACTTTGAACTTTATGACTGTGTATGTGATGAAAGTTTACTTACCAGCCTCGAGTTCACTAAGAGGGTGTTGAGGAAACATGTAACAAGTGAGAAACCTCTTCTCTTGAGCTGGGTCGAATTCTGTTTGAAGTGGAATCAACGGTTTTGACTGTCAATTCAAAGAAAGGATGAAACTCAAAATCTGACTAGCAAATCAGTCAAGGTATACTTATAGAATCTGTGCTAATTGTTTTTCAAATCTTTAAGTCACGAGTGAAGAAAAATAAAACGGACTTTAAGGTCCCGTCCACATATATCTGGATAGCTTAGAAACGCATCATTTTAGGGTTATCATTCACAAGTAGACGGCACTTTCCATGACCAAAAGCGACGTTTTCAAATCCCTTATAGATTTTCAAACTTTAAATTGCCATAAAATTAACACTACAACCGCTAGGAACATGAAAACTTGTGGTTGAACTAAGGTTTGGGTGCTAAATTCGAATTTGGCGTCTAGAATTCCAAATGAAAGAATCTTGAATAATTTCCAAAACGAGGCTGCTCATTAAAGTGGTGTATTCCACACCAGACCGCATGCTATGGGTTTAACCCTTTTATTTCGGATATCATTGAAAAGACCATTTTCCTGTTCTCACGTGGATGGAGGAAAACAGAGATTTATGAATATGCTGACGTCATAGAGTCGATTTATCATTCATCAGAGAATGCGCACTTGTCTTTCGCGCATCTCGATTATTTGTTTTCTTTTACTGAATTTCGAATATCGAATATCGTAAAACGCTTCTAGTATGGATACTGAACTTTTTAAACAGAGAAAAGAGATGCGTTTCAAAAATATCCGGTTTTAATTGTGGAAGTGGCCAAGACTTATGACGATAAGTCTCTTGTTTCCGTGTGCTCTTTGACTTGATGATGACGCTTCAGTCAAGAGAGACTCATAATATTACTCTTAAAACCTGGCCCTTTTTAGGCCCAAACTTTGCAATTCCTAAAGTGCCAATAAGATTGCGAAATTCGGCAAAGAACAATGCTGCGAAATTTTCAATTTGAAGGATGCATTTGACTAGATTTTGAACGAAGTTGCTGCGCGCAGGTAGTTGAAGATTTCTCTGGTTTGTTTTGGTCTTTAAAACATTGAAAATGTAGCGCTGAAAGACTTATCTTGTATTTACCAGGTAAAGTGAACTTCCTACTTCAGATTTATACCAAGTTTCGTTGATTAAATGTCTGTTTAGAGTGGTTTTTACCGCATTTTCTTTCCAAAGAGTGACCGTTGAACTGAGCTACCGCAGTCGTTGGATCATGATTCGATCGATCGAATGCAGGAGATAGGGTCAGGTTTGTCACTGTTTCATTATGAGTAATTACCTCTTGAGCAAGGTTTTCCGCAGGGATACTAGGGACTCATCGTCATTAGTCTAGAAATGGCCTAAGATTCTCCGTTTGTCTCTTTTGAAAATATGAAAACAAAGAACAGCATTTTTCAAGGAATCAGCGAGGGAACTTCTCACAAAGGATTCACAAACGAGTGATCTGAGAACAAAATTGATAGCTGAGGGAAAAGTTTGATTGGATACCTGATTTTCTGATAACCATAAAGCCTTTAATTTCTTCAATTTCATCATACTGAATGGTAAATTCTCTAATCTAAAAACGATGAGAATACAAGCAAATAAGAAATGATCAACTCGTAAGAAATGAAAACTAAAGCTACTGCCCTTGAAATCAATTTCTTTCTTTCTGTTGTTCTAATTTGTACAATTTTTCCCAAAAATATTCCGGAATTTAAAAACCTAAGGGAAGAGATAGGAGAACAGGAAGAAGAAATATCTATATGAATAACTTTAAATACAGTATATATAGCCTAGAGCTCGAAGCACTTGAAGTATTAATGCACAAATTGGAAAAACAGAAAGAAAGAAAGAAAGAAAGAAAGAAAGAAAGTTTAGCAAATGTTTTTACTTTAAAAAGCAGTTAGTTTATTTTTCGTTCCTTAATTTTAGTACTTCAAGCTCCGGGCCTAAAGTTTTTCATGTATAGATTGGACATTATTCTTAAAAAAGAAAAAAATACTAGACTGATAACGTCACTTCTTGTATTTGTTCAACTTTTTTAATCTTATGTTTTTATTTTTACTCATACAAGGACCCACAACCAAACAGGTTCTAAACAGGGACCAAAATCTTGCGAAAAGTCTGAAGCACAATCGAGCGTCTTCTATCTTTCGAGCGTCGAAAGAGAAGTCGAACGTTGCTTCATTTCGAAAAGTCGAACTCAGAAGTGATTAGCCAATCAAAGAATAGGCACGGAAGTTGATCATGTTAAGAATGTAACAATCTGATTGGTCGCGCCGCAAACGCGGCGAACTTGGCTTAAAGAGGTTCCTGTTTAGAAGCTGTTTTTGTCATGAGTATCAGTTTGAAGCCATAAACATCATCCAAATCAATGTGAAACACTGAAACTCATGCAATGAGTCTAGAAAAACACTCCATTTCTGACAAAACAGAAGGTCTTAGGAAATTCCAATATTAGAACCACAAGTAAAGTTTCTTCGAAGCCACTCAGTTCAAAGAAATGGATCATAGAATTTCAAACCAACCTTTTAACCCTTTCACGACCGGCTAAAATTAAGATTAACAGGAAAACCTAATGTAGATTGTCGTTTTCCAGGGGTTATCATATAAGCAATAGATAAATGCAATGTGCATAACTTTTCAAATCAATCAAAATTCCAAATGCTTTACTCCCTGAAAAATTCGCAGTTCTCAATGAATACTGTTGGGCCAAATGGCCCTTCCGGGGGTGAAAGGGTTAAGGATTTAGAACCTATGCTTCCTATACTATACTTCCCTATACTTCCCTGATGTAAATAGTTTATGGACAGCACAAGAACACGGGAAGAAACGCATGTAGATCTCTCTGTCAATGAAACATTTACGAAAAGACACATCAGATTTTCTCAACACAATTTCTGATATTTCACAACACACCTTAACAAGGGTTGGCTCATCTCTTTAATAAACATGATATTCATTGCCAGCTACTCGATTCTCACATTGATTTCCTCCAAAAACATTCCCTTATACTTTCTCCTTGCACAACATCCTTCTAACTGGACATTAACCAATACTGAAACATATGGTTCGAATCTTTTTCTAGTTTAAATTCGCAGACTTCATGATTCTGCAGCTTTGCAACATGGGAGTTCTCATTAACATTTTATTGAAGCAAATTTCCAGTCAGTAGAATTTTCCGAGCGGGCGGAGGATCTATTGATTGCGAGACACAATGTCGCTCTGAGATTGAATTGAAAGTTACGGCTGAGGAGCTCTTTATTCTCTGAAATCACCCCCATTCAGAACATTCCATTGACTGGCAATTAGCCTCAAACTGGGACTTACGGACGTTCATATAAACATTTGAGACGGAAATGAATATATTTACGTGTGCCCTCTGGAACGAGGCTGCGGAGCAGTCAGAAGCGAGGCAAGCAACCCTCGACAGTTGGAAATTCTCATTGCTGCGGTGAATTTCGTGAAGCTAATTGGCCTTAAAAATGAGGAACTCCTGATTCACAATGAAAGGTTTGTTGATTTCTGGATTGATGAAACACTCAAATGGATACTTGTTGCTTTTGTTCATGGCCAAAGTCACTGTAAACTTGAACTCTGAGCTGCTGTAGCATTGCAAGTTTGAGCCAGCAACTTAGGCCCATCCACCATTGCCTGGAATTCGTACAGTGTTGCTATGGCTCCATATCTAGTTATGAAAATCGATAGGGAAAAGATTCCTATCAGATTTAAATGTGAAAGTCAATGAGTCGTAGCTTAGTTTGAGCGTCCATCGGTCTATCAATAGCGATAACTGCGAATATGCAATCAGTCTAAGAAACACCAAATATTGTAATCAAATTTCACCCGATTTTCATCTTTCACGAGATGAAAATTTCATGGATCATTCATAAGGTACTTAATTGAGCAACCCAGTGAAGTGAAAGAAATATGAATTTGCCATCATAAATTAATCCTTGGAGAATTAGCATACTCGCATTCATCCTTTGAAGCATCAGATTGGAAGAAACTTTGTAGAGATTTTGAATTCTCCTGAGGTACCTTCCAAAACAAGTCTCAAGCAAGATAACCTGTAGCTCTACTTTGGTATGGTTGTATTTAATGGAGCAAATTTTTACATCTACGTTACGCTTTCTGCTATAAAAGTATATCGGCGTTTCATTCTTTAAGATAGTACATTGTGGAAAACGATGATGCACATTTGGGACACCCCGTATATATACATATATATACATATATATATATATATATATATATATATATATATATATATATATATATATATATATATATATATATATACATATATATACATATATATATATATGTATATATATATATATATATATATATATATATATATATATATATATATATATATATATATATATATATATATATATATATATATATATATATATATATATATATATATATATATATATATATATATATATATATATATGAAGTCAGAAAAAACACATTCTTGTAAACGTTTCGGCCGAAGCCTTCATCAGTATGACTTTTCAAAATTAGCAGGAGCATACATATAGATTACGAATTCCAAAAACAATACAAGACAAACAATAGCCTAAGCGGGATCCTACTCATTACAAAGCGTATAAAAAATGTGTTAAATAGCCGGCAATACAAAGGTGGCGGGAGAAAGATCAAAGAAAGCGCAGAGTTAAGAACTGCTGAAGCCGGTGGCTGTGTCTGTCTCGCCGAAGCTGAAAGGATCGCATATTACAACAAAACAAACAATAGAAAGATCCGAGAGTGGATAGGCAGAACAGAAAAGCCTAAAAAACAGCGTGTGTCCCTAACGAAAAGCTCAGTGCTAAAACCAAAACAACACAACAACCAAAAATATAACAAAAATGAAATCTATGTATCAACCTGCCTAGTGTTTAAACCCTTAGGGGTAAAGCAATCCAGCCGATATTGCCAGAAGCTTTCCCGCATCCTATTTCCCCCCGTTAGCCTATCGATTATCTTAACGCTAATATCCTTCAGAAACCCCTGGTGGCCTTCTTCAGTAAAATGTCTGAAGAATTCCGCCTGGGGTACTGAGGCCCCCGAATTCAACTTACGGCTACACGCCTTGTAATTATTAAACCTAAGCCTAAAAGGCGTGCAGGTGCTACCAACATATTGTACACCACAAACAGTACATTCCAACAAATACACAACATTTGACGAGTCACAATTAAACGAATAGTTTATCCTATATTCCCTGCTATCTATGTTTGAATGAAAATGTTCACTATTACTCATAACGTTACACACTTGACAACGAGATTTACCACAACGAGAACATCCCTTCTTATCAGTCCCCCCATTTCCCTCATTACTCAGCCTAGCCCTAACAAGTATATCCTTAAGGTTCTTACATCTCCTAAAAGCTATTAAAGGTGGCTCAGGAAACACCCTCCCATGCTCCTCCGAATTCGTGAGCATAGGATGGAGTCTCCTGGCAACCTTCCCCAAACTATTGAGCGCTGGATGATATGTCGCAACAAGCGGAACCCTTTCCCCCCTCCCTTGGTCATTGGTCCTATTTCCCGCATTTGCTAGAAGAGCCGTCCTATCTAACCTACGTACCCTATCTATTTGCTCATTAACTAAAGACTCTTCGTAGCCCCTGTCCTTAGCCCCAGGAGAGAGTAGGCGAGTTAGCTGGATGGCTTAAGGACAGGGGCTACGAAGAGTCTTTAGTTAATGAGCAAATAGATAGGGTACGTAGGTTAGATAGGACGGCTCTTCTAGCAAATGCGGGAAATAGGACCAATGACCAAGGGAGGGGAGAAAGGGTTCCGCTTGTTGCGACATATCATCCAGCGCTCAATAGTTTGGGGAAGGTTGCCAGGAGACTCCATCCTATGCTCACGAATTCGGAGGAGCATGGGAGGGTGTTTCCTGAGCCACCTTTAATAGCTTTTAGGAGATGTAAGAACCTTAAGGATATACTTGTTAGGGCTAGGCTGAGTAATGAGGGAAATGGGGGGACTGATAAGAAGGGATGTTCTCGTTGTGGTAAATCTCGTTGTCAAGTGTGTAACGTTATGAGTAATAGTGAACATTTTCATTCAAACATAGATAGCAGGGAATATAGGATAAACTATTCGTTTAATTGTGACTCGTCAAATGTTGTGTATTTGTTGGAATGTACTGTTTGTGGTGTACAATATGTTGGTAGCACCTGCACGCCTTTTAGGCTTAGGTTTAATAATTACAAGGCGTGTAGCCGTAAGTTGAATTCGGGGGCCTCAGTACCCCAGGCGGAATTCTTCAGACATTTTACTGAAGAAGGCCACCAGGGGTTTCTGAAGGATATTAGCGTTAAGATAATCGATAGGCTAACGGGGGGAAATAGGATGCGGGAAAGCTTCTGGCAATATCGGCTGGATTGCTTTACCCCTAAGGGTTTAAACACTAGGCAGGTTGATACATAGATTTCATTTTTGTTATATTTTTGGTTGTTGTGTTGTTTTGGTTTTAGCACTGAGCTTTTCGTTAGGGACACACGCTGTTTTTTAGGCTTTTCTGTTCTGCCTATCCACTCTCGGATCTTTCTATTGTTTGTTTTGTTGTAATATGCGATCCTTTCAGCTTCGGCGAGACAGACACAGCCACCGGCTTCAGCAGTTCTTAACTCTGCGCTTTCTTTGATCTTTCTCCCGCCACCTTTGTATTGCCGGCTATTTAACACATTTTTTATACGCTTTGTAATGAGTAGGATCCCGCTTAGGCTATTGTTTGTCTTGTATTGTTTTTGGAATTCGTAATCTATATGTATGCTCCTGCTAATTTTGAAAAGTCATACTGATGAAGGCTTCGGCCGAAACGTTTACAAGAATGTGTTTTTTCTGAGTTCATATATCTATTTCTATTACGCATTGAGATTGAGCTTATGAGTATATATATATATATATATATATATATATATATGTGTATATATATGTGTGTGTGTATATATATATATATATACAAAGTCTAGTACAACGAAGACTAAAGCTTTGTCAATTAATATCATAAACAAAAAGACATATAATGAAAGTTACTATCATTACTGGTCTTCAATAGAGTCGTGTTTTAATTGGCTTTCAGCTCATCAAAAGTATTTTTAGTTGTTCGTTTTGAAATCGGCACAAGGTAGAAAGCTCCCTGATACTTATGAGGATTTCATTCCAAATCTTAAGAGCTGCATAGGAAAATAATTTTTGGCATACTCCAGATTGCACCTCGGAATCTGAAGATCTCTGCAGATTCACGTGTTATATCTGGAGTACCGGGATCTCCGATGGAATTTTTTCCAGAGATTTCTTAGGCTGAATCTGTTCATGATCTTGACTGGACTTGAAGTGGATGAAGCTGACTTTGTCTATTTGCGTTGTTGTTGTTTTCAAGGAATTTGCTTGGTCGAATTCTTGGTTGTACTTAACTTGTCAGCGGATGATGATTTGGTGCCTATGCATAGTAACGATTAACATAAGCTAGAATGAACAAATAATTTACTCACGCGTTCGAACTAAGATTGAGAACAGTCAGATTTGCCAGACGGCCAAGTTCATCGGGTAATGTCAAAAGTTTATTTTTCCGCAGCGATAAAACTGACATTTTTATACAGCTTCCGATCTACCAGAGAAATAAAGTCGAAAGATAAACGCCGGTAAAGAAAGATCCAAAAGAGATAAAAAATTATGAGGAAAATGTTTGTCAAATAAGGAAGATAGAAAGCCCACTTTAGTAACCGGCCAATTAAGAAGAAGAAACGTGTGCTAAGATGATAAAACATGAATCAAATTTTACTAATAACTATTGCTTGTTTACGGTCGGTCTACAAAAGAAACTACAATTAACGAAATGGCTGAAAATAGCGGAAAATAGCAAAGGCTTGCAGTTCACACTCGTAAATAAATGGCACTAAGGGTACTTGCTGAATTGGAATGAATCGAATTCTTTTTCAAAACTTTGAAAAAGAAGAGAGATTAAAAATTTTGAATTTTTCTTGCGTCTTTATGAGAACTGGAAATATATATATAAATTTGACGTTATGGTTTTTACACGCCTGAAATAATCTTCTTACACTTGATCAGATCATAAAGAATCTCGCAGCAGAGCAATAAATGAAGTATCTTGTTTCACTGATGAGAGAAATCGTCTGCACGTCTATCGCCATGTGATTGAAAAAATTCAATAGTTGACTCAAATCTATTTCTTAGAACTCCTGAGAGAGGTGACATAACCTTGCGCCTTGTTCTCTGTTGGGAGATTCAATACGACTGGATCAGGTATTTTCGGCCCTTTTTCGGGAAATTCGCAACTAAGAAATTTCGTGAAGTTGAATTTACCTATATTGCCAATGCCACTAAGAATGCGAGGAAAATTGCAAAAATAGTTTGGCCTCTTGGCTTTTAACTAGAATTGGAATCATTCATATTAGTCTAGCATTCTTGGTGCTATAAATGTTTCAAAGTGGGAACTTTCTTCTGGCTCACAAAGTAACGTAATTGACTATACATTTTCTTTGGTCTAAAGGGCTTGAAGTTTACTTTGGGTAACTTAAAACAAGGTCATGTTTACATTGCATTGGTACACTTTTGATCCGCTAAAAAATTGTTATGGTTTAAGAGTGTTTATGCTGCTCTTGGGCAATGTTTTTCTGTATATAATAGAAACAAAAGTGCAACAGATTTTACAATGATTGTGTAAAGGCAAGGCTGAGCTGAGCCACTGCAGTGTAAACAGAGTCTAAATCTATCTTGACGTTCTTATGTCTCGATATTCTTCACAATACAAGCGCACCCTTATGAATAAGTCATTTACATAATTATTCGTTGATAAGATCTAAGAAACGAGCTGCAACGTCTGTGATGCTGGATAAACGTGCATGTTTAAACGCACATCTAAACATAACTTCCATTTTGCATCACAATTTCAAATCCAAAATGCAGCAAGAGTAGAAACAACATTGAGAAAAGCTATACTGTCCTTATTGCAACTGAAAGAACCAGATTTACAGGATAAAGGTTGCTTGCTCAAGTATAAATAACATGAAGGTTAAAACAAACCTCGGGCGGTAATGATTCGATGAAATTTTCATCACAATTCAATGTTGTTAAATCCCTCAACAGTCCCACACCAGGTGGCAAAGTCTGCACAAAAAAGATAAGAATTGATAGCTATGGTTAAAGTCTCTCTGCTAAGTATAACGCCTTACGAAATGTTGTAGTCCCATAATGCACTTCGAAAGGATATTTAGTTTCTGAAAGTCTGCGAACCTAGGCCAGTGTTTGCTGTAGGAGCACTCCTTCCATAAAAAGCATGAAAAGTGACATTGGATAAAGAGAAGTAAGCAGGTCGTCCAAGACGTCTAGAGGAAAGCAGAGTGGTCTGTTCGTAGAGCTTGATTGGAACAACACAACCTGGGCCAACTTCCTACGTCAGTACTGACCCTGGAACCGGGCAGGGCAAATTCGTGGTTTGATTCGCTATTCGATAACAAAGCGCTCACAAAGCACATTATTCAAAAGATTCATTGCCGAAGGAAAATCGGGAAACTTTGGGATTGCTGTCACTGGAAAGCGGAATAAAGGATTGAAAACGATTTGTTGATATAGTTAAAAGCTATATATGTGCCCCAGTTGCTGGGTTTGAGCCCCATCTGTCTGCGCATGCGAGAGAAATTAACTATATTTGATCACTTTGGGGACCACTCCTATTGATGCATATGCAAATTCATCAAAATTCAAATACCAATAAAAAATTTTTTGAGGGTCCGTGGAGCAACTGAGAAGTTAACAAGGGATAATCGTCCAAGACTCATCTGAATTTCAAGGTTCCAAGAAAACTGGGGATCGTTAGGGCGTCATCAAAGGGGGTCAAAGAAAACAATTTTCGATTCTCCGGCCGTTGAGTTTCAAGCTCAATGGTTACTCGAGCACTTTCAAAATGAAAAAAGGCTATCAATATAAGAAAATTGATGTAAGAACTTCCTCAATATGTACATCCTGAAAAATAATTTCAACATACTGCTGTCAGCTATAGCTCTATGCGTCCTAAACAATCACTTTATCACAAGAAAATTATAATATTTAGCTGTGAAAATGCATGAAGTTCAAACTTCAAAATGCCCGAACTATTGCACTTGACATCTATTTTGAGACAGAGACGAAATAAATTGCTAAATAGCATAAGGTTTTTAGTTCCATGCTCCCTGTGACATTGTCGAGTAGCATTTATCTCTTGTAACAGTTCCATGAGAATAAACTCAAAAACACTTACTTCCAATTCATTTCCACTAACAATTAATTCTTGAAGCTTGCCCAGCCTGCAACAGTTAGTCATCAAATTAATACATCACAATGAACTTAAGGAGATCTCAAATCGAACGAATGACTTGCAAGTTAAATTCTTGTTATCAATTTCAAACAGAAAGATATTTCTCTTTCTCTCTTTTTGATTACCATCAACGCGTACGAAAGCTAAAACACTGCCATTTTTGGGATCAATCCAGCTTTTATAGAGCCTTGAAATAATCACAGACTCAGTCTTCAAATCTATTCCTGCCATAGCTGGATGCACTTCCATCACATTCCTTTGTCAACTGGCTGTTGATTACAATGGCATTCAAACTCGCGATTGGCGCCTTCTTGACAGCTACTAACAAAAAGGCCTCTTCTTTGAAAAAGGCCAAAAAACACCGTTTGCCTGCGGGCAGCATTTTCATCCACAAAAACAGATAGAACGAAGATTCCGAGATTCCAGCTGAAAAAAGGTAAACAAAAAGATGCTCCGACAGATTTCTACACGAGACAAGTGCAATTAATTTTACTTATTCTACAAACAGTTATGAACCTGAAATACGTGACATTCTGAACGCTGGTTCTCATATGTCGCATTTCATCGCATTTCATCATAATTTGTTGGATGTCCATAATTGCGATTGTCAAATTCTATGAAAGTCGAGAATCGTAATTCATGGGAATTCCTCCTATCTCATCGCAAAAAACAAACTTTTTGATTCGCTGGGATCCATTGCGACGAATTGCGACGAATTGTGACGAATTAGGATGAATTAGGATACCTCGTTTTGGTTGGTTTTCATAAATCGGCAATAATCCTTATTGATCGTAGACCTAGATCTCCGATGAAATACGATAAAATACGACGAAATACGATGAAATGCGACATGAAAACCAACCTTTATGGCAAAGGATACAATCTCAGTGCATTTTCATATCATAAAGCGAAAACTTGAGTGTGGCAGAAGATCAAACAAGAAATAAACTAAGAAAATCTGAAATGGAATTGCAATATCTGCAGTAGTACTTTTACATTATAAAAACATTAAAGAAATGAGAATAGCTGCAGCTAATAAATAACACAAGAACTCAGCAACTTACCCTCCAATTGACGTTGGTAAACTTGTTAAATGGTTATCATCTACTCTTAAGGTTTCCAGCCTTTTTAATTTACCTGCAAATTAACAAAATATCGCAGTTGTTATCGTGCAGCTGATGAAAAGTTTGTATATAATTCGTTTCCTGTTTTTATACAGAATAGATACATTACAACACATTTATCAAGTCCCAAAATGGTAACAATACAGGTCTTGATGCCATCTAGCCAGCGAAGTTTTGGTCTTCCTCGGTTCCTCGTACCATGAAACGTTTACTGGCTATAAATTGAAAGCTTATGAAAACTGAAATCTTTCTCAAATGAAATTATAGCGGAGTCAAAATACTCATCCATCGTTCAAAAATTGTACTAAAATATCTATGATTTCAATTCAAAAATATCAGTTCCATACAATAGGCATTGTGAATTGATTTGAAAATTTTCATTGTCTTGCATTGTTTTTCATTCAAATAAAATTTCCCGAAAACCGCATTCCCTCGCTTTGGCTAAAAAAGATGTTATTTTCTCAATATAATTCACTTTCCAATTATTAAAACAATAGAAGACTTCTTCCTGGCCAGGGTATTGATTTACAAGAACAAGGAAACTGACAAAATGTAATGTTGTTTCTAATCAATACTTGAGATGCAAAAGAATGGTTTGTTCCTGAATCTGTACCAGATCTAGCAGGACATTCAAAATAACGTTCTCAAAGTGTTCGAAGGAAATCACTTTTGGCTAACATATGACTTCTTTCAGATGAGAGAAACATCGAACCGAAAACTATGTGACAAATATCGAAAATCAAGTTGAGGCCTGATTGAGATTAAAAGTATACAATTTCACGAAATGATTGCCTACTTTTGCAGTCAAATTTTCAAAAAGTAGAAAAATTCTTTAAAAATCAACAGGCCTTAAAAGTGATCCATTGTATATTGTTGTGTATCAAAAATTGAGCAAGGACTTCATAATGTAATCTAGTACAATGAAATTTTCCTCAAACTGATGCTACTACATTTAAAATCCGCTTTCGATTACCGACAAATTCAACCGACTAGATGGACACCTGAAATATTTTGTATTGGGTTACGGATCATAATTAAATCTAAATCGCATCAAAAGCGTGACGCTTTTGTCTGGTAAAATATTGTTGAGCAGTTCTTTCAGCAAATGCTTATTTCAAGAGTAATACTTTTGGCACAGCTTCAAAAGTAGTATATATTAAAAAGGAAGAAAAAAATGTTTAATGCTGGGGAGGGGAGAAATTTAAAACTTTCCAAAAACATTCATCCTTGACCTGCCGTGGCACTAACGCAACTTTTTAAAACAGAAATGCACGTGAAAGGCCATGAAAAACTAGGCGTGCAGGTCTCATTCAGCAGCATGCAAGGTTTCCGAAGAAGCTCTAAAGACTCACCTTCTCTAGAAGGAGCCGAACCTGATTGCATATTCTTAGTTATCGCTATTGCTGGACGGATAGACGCTCAAACTACGACTCATGTCCCTACGCTTCCAGAAACGGACATGGCCTAAATCACCTGCAGTATTTTCTCAAAACCACCCACCTTAAAACGCCGAAAAAAGCGATCTTCCTGGAGTGCTGCACTATAAAACAACCTATCAGTACTCTGATGGAAGTTTCTTCGAGCTATTTCAGCAAAAAACTCCTCCTCCCTGTAAGTGATATTTGCTTGTTTGGGGACAAAAAAGATCTCTTAAATTCGTTCGGTACTTTGCGATTTTGATCATTGCGGCCGTTCAGTAGAATACACTTTTGTTCATCTTTGGCAGGAATTTTAAATTGAAGAAAAATCAGCCAATCCAAGCGCGTTGTTCGAAATATTCCACTCTGATTGGTCGGGGAACAGATCTGTGCCCCACAGGAAAGTTTTGCCCGGTTTGAGAACAGTTGAGAAATAAAGCCCCAATTCAATAAGATGAGCGTAAGTAGAGGGTCGTTATGGATTGAGGCCAGAAGGAACCACTATGTGCTTTAATTTGTCGATTCATTTCATGAAATGATTTTCGCTCTTAAAAATAAAGGTTCTTTCTGTTCTGTGAATCATGTTGTTTAGCAACTAAAACAAACTGATTTGTGAATTCACATAACACGGTTCTTTGAAAAACAAGTCCGGAGTTGATAAAATCATTGTTAAAAAGCAACCTTACCAACTGCTGAACAATGAATCTTCGTAAGTTAGGCCAAATATCGTTGCCATTTTCTATTTGTACAAGTGTGGGAAGGCGCGATAGGGAGGCTAGCAATGTGAATGGTATAATATCAACACGTTTAGCAGCCTCGTTTAGGTCAACGTGAAGTGATGTCATAGAAAATGACGTCATTTCGCATTTCTTAGCAGATCGAAATATGTAGTTTTGCAGATTAAAGGAGGAAAAATTTGAACAAAGTACTACACACCACTCACAACAGTGTTATCTCTTGAATAATCAAGAATTATACCAACCCCGGACTTGTCCTTTAAAGAAAATCAATCTCTAAGGAATAGCCTCAGTAAAACAAAATGAATCAAATGAATACTTACACAGATTTTCAGGTAAATGCGTTAAAAGATTAGTCATCAAATGTAGATCAGTTAATGACTCTGCTTCTCCTAATTCATCTGCTACCCATTCTATCCGATTCTCTGATGCATCGAGAATTTCTAATAACCTTAGATTTCCAATTTCCTGAAAAACAGATCAAACCAAAGTGTCCTAGATTCATAGCAAGAAAATTCAAGATTCAACGTGTCGAAAACGATGTATTAGTGGTTATTCACATGATCGAAAATTACTTTACCGTAAAAGTGCTATGATGCCCGCGGGGGCTTATTCACGTTCGGATACTCCAAAGAGGGGCTTACAAGGGAGGGTAACTGATCAGAGAGGGGGCGTATTCACGAAGTCATAAGGCAAGGCCGTAAAAGATAGCCACATATTTACTCCATCGTTTACTCCATATATTGTGGAATCGACCGACAACTTCACGAGTCAAATATACAAAGTCGATAGTTTTTGTGAACCATATTAAAATTTAACAAGCAAACTTGTTTAGCCAAATAAGGGGAAAATCTTTGGTAGCCTCTGGCATTTGATATAAATGTGAAGGGCTTAATAGAGAGGGTGGCTTTTCAAAAATTTGCACAGGAGGAAGCGGCTTATTAGATACTTACAGTGTGCTCAAGTGGGCCTAAAAAACTTTCATGACAATATTAAGCCTTCATAACTTGGAATAAAACCAGAAGCACCAACAAGGTCGGATTTGGTAATACAATGGTATCAGTTGCTTTGGTTCACACCCCAAATCAAAGTGATTAGCGAATGCAGAGAAAGGACATTCTTTCAACCAGAAATTCAAAGCAGACATAGCAGCAAAGTTGCCTCAAAGCCAGTGCAGCAAACTCTAACTTGGTGCGGGCGAAGGTAGGTTTTTAAGAGAAGTTATGTGCTTTAGACGAAAGAGGAAGGGTAAATCTAAAGTTCTGTCTGGTGAATTTTGTTTATTTGATTCAGGAGCCGAGCAGAGGGCATTACAATTCTTGTATTTTTATTGCTCAAAAGGAAACAGTTACTCCTCAGCTCCTGACTCAAATAAACAAAGTCCGCCAGACAGAACTTTAGAATTACCCTTCTTCTTTCTTCTCTAATAACTTCTCTTAAAAACCTCCCTTCGCCCGCACCAAGTGAGAGTTTGCCGTACAATGGTTTCAGGGCAATTCTGCAACTATGTATGTTTTGAATTACTGGTTGAGAGAATTTCTTTGTCTGCATTCGCTAATTGCTTTGAATTGAGGTGTGAACCAAAGCAACTGAAGCTATTGTATTACAAAATCTGCCCTTGTTAGAAGCACCACAACGCATTTGGGAAATACTGGGGAATGGAAGATTCTTACCGATGGTATACTGCCTACTTGATTACAGTCAATCCAAAGTTCTTTTAGTCTTGTTAGCGTGCCAATTACTTCAGGCTGTAATCATAAAAAATTCACATAGTTATGTTCTGAGTAGAAAAGTCTGCATGGCCTTTAAGGAGCATTTAAAGACTGATTTCCGATCAGTGGAATTTCCTGACCAGACAGAACTCCCATTGTTTACGAGAGAGAGAAAATGTCGCTTTGAAATTGAACAGAAAGTTACGGCTGAGCGAAGTTTTATTGTGTACAACTCCTCTAGCTCGAAAAATTTCACCGACCGGAAGTCAGCCTTAAAGGACAAGTGTGGGCTTGGCATGATTGATGAAAAATTAAACATTTGAATGGTCTTTCGTACTTTTCCCACCCTTCTTCGTCTTTTCTCTGCGAAACAGAGTATGCAAACGAGCAATCCGAGGATACTGAAGTCAAAAGCGCAAAGAAGCTGTGTCATGCTCAACGAAAACCAAGGCCACCCTATAGTTTTCTGGCCTCTTCATCGCTGCTAGCCTCTTTATCGTGTTTTGATGAAAATGACGACAAGATTGCAAGGATGATAAAATAAGCTCTTACAAAGATAGGGTTTCGTTTATGCAAACATTTTATCGCTTTCTGGCCTCAGATATAGGTCGTACTCACGAAAAACCAATTTAAGGTAGTCTGTCCCTACAGTTCATAGCTTTTTACTGGAGCTAAATTCATGCATCAACAAGTCTCTATGACCTTGCTTTCTTTAAATAAACAAATTAGCGCACACTGAAGCAGACTGCCTTTAAATGATAAAGAATTCAATTAATACGCCCAACCTGGATAACACTGGAAAGAAGGTTGATCGTGCGTTCCAATGGTATGCATCAAAATTGTTCAAAAGTTAGCTATCATTTACTGACGAATCTCGAATAAAGTTGGGGTGCACTTTGCCTGAATCATCCCGTACATGTTTTATGAATGGAATTTTTACTTCTTAAAAAGAGGTTTCGATCAGGCATCCAATTCTGAGCGCAATCCCCGTTCTCGGTAACTATAAACACTGCTAGCTGTCGCAAGAAGTTGCTTCGCATTATAGAAAACTCTTCAGGAAGCTAATTATCCACAAATTTGTACAAAGTGAGTTACTATGGTTCATTTTACACAGAGGCAGGTGTTATTATTAGTCTTTTTGCCTTGTTTCTCTTTATTTTCATTCATTGTTAGCTGAATTGAATAAGAACGGTTGAACAACAAACTCCAATTGGTAACTCGCGTAATGAAACCCTTGTATGCCCGCACTTTTCAGCTGTAACTGTTACACCATGAAATCCGCTAACAATAGACCGTCCTAGCCATTATACAAGGGGCCTGGATCAAGCGTTATTTGTATATTTGTATACAATCCGATATGCGAGGCTAAATCGAGTGGACAATCTGATATGCGAGGCTAAATCGAGTGGACAATCCGATATGCGAGGCTAAATCGAATGGAGGTAGAGTTTTTACCATTATTGTGCACATTCGAAAATTCGAGCAAATGTAGGAAAAATATCGTTCGATTTTGACTCTTTTCAGGATAGCTAAAAGGTCTATTAATGAAAACAGCGTGAAATGAGGCCAAAAGGCCGACAGAGCTTCCCGTGGATGGTTATCACTGATCAACTCTCTTAAAAAGTGTTCTGCAATCCGAAGCAGCTTCTCACCACTGCTGGCATCGTCATAGAACGGGGGTCATGCTTTTATTTTCAATCACAAATTTACAAGATTATGACGCTCGATTTAAACCTCTTTTTAAGGAGTGAAAAGGTCCATTGATCGTTATATCCCATACTCCTCCTTTATCTTAAGAGAAAAACAAATCAATGAACATACCACATCAGTAAATTCATTGTTGCCAATATCAAGCCTCCGAAGTTGAGTTAACCTGTTCATTGACCTGAGGTGAAAAAAGATTCACAACGTTAAGAATAATGCAAACACAATTAAAATACGTGGATAACTTCTTGAACAAACACTCTCAATATACAATCATATACTGTTCATTGTAAGATGTAAAAATGTCTGATACATTCACTGTTATTGTATAAAAAACATAAACATAGGATGTGAATTATTTCAGAAAAAGCTCGCTAAATGGATGGATTCTTTCAAATTGCCTATCGACTAAAGCTGGATTTCAACTCGGCGACAAATGTAGGCCAACGCGACAAATGTTTGAATATGAGCTCTCTGGGAGAATATTTTCTTTCACAGTGCACACTTTTTTCTGCTGAAATGTATCTGACTTTCTCGCGACAAACTTTCTTCACAGTTTTCGTGCGATGTTCGTTGTGTCGCGCGACATTTGTTGCCTGGTGCAAAACCAGCTTAACGTGATATAGTTTCGTTGCATTTCGCTGTTTTGTTGGACACATTTACTTTATTCAATGGGCTTGTGAACGAGGAATCAAATTTTACTTCTGGTCAAAACTTCTTCAAGGAAAAATTGGCAAGAATTTGTTTTCATTTTCCTGAAAGTAACTTTCCAAAATGCATGCACGCATTGCAGTTTAAATGACGGTTTGATAAAAACAATTAAGAAAAAATTGCACGACCTCGAAATTAGAATGGGCAAAGGGAAGTTGACAAATTCTTCAAAATATCTGTTTCATTTCACAACGGAGGACTGGGCTAAAGATGGCAGCCAGGAACATTTTACTGAGATGCTTTGTATTCTTTAATCGCATCCCTGTAGGTCGCCTAAGATGCGTGATTTGAACCCAAAGCATCTTGCCTGACATCTTGCCATAATCTATGCTTTGATTTTAATATTTCACGTTCCTCAGCACTCTCCGTTTCACCTCCTCTAAACATCTAGCATCCTATTACCACGTTTACCTTTCATCCTGGGAGGAGGGTATTTGAATAGGGAAGTAACGGGGATGTGGAAAAGCTCTTCGTACCCAGTATTCTGTCGCACGAAAAAATTTACCAAAAGTATACCATGTCAAATTAAAATTTTAAAGGCACACTGTCGTGGTTGTGATTGGCTAGTTGTGATGTTGAAATCAAACACAAAGCTTTGGCCTTTGGGTAATTACTAAGCCTTTATGCTCTTGGATCATGCTTTGTTTCGAGAATAAAGGGAATCAGATCATTATCATCTTCGTGAATTTCACTGTACAGCGAAATTACTGAGCCTTGTCTCTTGAATTCTTTTCTTCTTGATTGTCTTGTTTATCCAATCAGCACCAGGACAGTGTGCCTTTAATGTGGGGGTGAATTTATACAATCTCGCATAAAAATTTTTGTGTAGGGGTGAATTTATAAACAAATGAATCGGGTCTTCGAGCAGACAAAGCGATTTACCATTCTGAAGAACAGATTTCAAACCTCTTGAGAGCATTCTGTCACTTCAAAATAAAAAGAAAGAGCAGAACTCTTTGCTTGGTGCTCTAAAGGTGTGAAATCTCGTCTTTAGAGGCGAAAATCTTTCTCGGTTCTTGACTTGATTCCTTTCTTTTTAAACGAAATTCACCCTTGTGTCTGATCATCAAAAAACATTTTGAGGATTTTCACCAACGTAATAATCTTATTTATGATCTCGCTAAACAGACAGGATTATTTTTCACGAAAACAAGATTTTTGAAAAGCTTAAAATCCTATCATATCAAGTGAAATTAAGAAAGAAAGGGAAAAGCGTGCTTTTAACTAATTAAACATGATAAATGTATGAAAAGAGGAACAGGTGATTCGTTCAAATTCCTTTGTTTCTTTATTGCTTAGTTCAATTAACACCTCACGATAAGTCTTTGAAATTAAAACCAATCATTCATTTATGCCATCAACAATCTATGTTTATTTCTATGAAACGATCAGATCCATCACGAAAACTTTTAAACACAGATTCTAGCTAAAATCGGGATGTACTGTGGATGCAATAGACAACTGGGCTAAAGACGGTGGTGAAGCACTTTAATCAAAGAACGCAGCGCATATTGCTGAAAAGCTCCTTGCCGGCATCTTTAGCGCAATCGTCCATTGCCAAGACACATTTCCGTCTAGAGAAATTCTCGGCAATAATCCTTGCCGAAAATTTATAACTGAAAAGAAATAGCGAGCAGCAAATCTTGTCGAAGTTGCAGATCGCAGATCGATGAGTTGAAAGACCCATCGTCAACCATGACTCTTTGTGCACGGAACGAAAAAAGGTTAAGGTCAAGAATTAGGTCAAGAACGACTTTCAGATACCTGACGAGGGATCATGGTTAACAATGCGTTCTTAAGGGCCCTTTACATGAGCAAACTCAGACCGGTCTGAGTTTCAGATCGGCTTGAAATTTTGCTATGTCTACTATTTTGCATTGCGTTTACATGGAGTTACAAACCGGTCTGAAATTATACTAGCGTCACATTACGCATGCGTTTAATGCGACTGAGGCAAATGTGACCGTGGTTTTCTTTTCTCGTATTTTGGATACAGGCCTATTTTCATCGAGGCGCCACGTTATCAACAACATAAGATGCCATTAAAATGGATAATCAACGATGATAAACTGTATGTTTGTACTGCATCACAGATCTACTTCGGTTTCATGGTTCAAATATTCCTTCAGAACCTGAATTTAAAACAGGAGGCTGATCTGCCTCAGATTTTTATTCTTAGTTTAGTTAGTTTCTTAGTTTTAGCGCAGTAAATTACTCTGGTTTAAGTTTTTGCAACTACACACCACAGGAGAAAAACAAACAAACGACGAAACAATAAGACTGGCTCCCAGTGGTGCAATATCACCTCTGCAATTACATTCACAACTTTCATTTCGCCCCGATCTGAAAAAAATTCTGTTTACATGAGAATTTCAGGTCGACCTGACTTATCAGATCGGTCTGAAAGACCGAAACGAACCCAGACCGGCACGAGTTTCATTTCGCCTGTTCTCATGTAAACACTCTAAGGGCTTTGACAAGACACCGAAATGAAAACTCGTGCCGATCTGAAACTCAGGCCGGTCTGACTTTGCTCATGTAAAGGGCCTCTTAATCGAATCACTCTTATCAATGTCCCTGGAATTTTTCTTCCGAGAGATGACAGGGAATCGTGCCAAAATCTGTGAAAAGATTTGCTAGAAACTTTGTCGTCGAAGCCAGAAATTCTTCACAAAAGTTAATCAGATGAATTACAAAAGAAGGAAAATTTTCGCAAAAACAAACCGCGAAATATTGTCCACCTCAACCTAGCAGTGTCTTGTCCTGTAGATGGCGTAAAGACCAAAAATAGCGTCGAGGATCATTTCACTGTATGGTTGCATTGCACTTGATGATTGAATGTTCACCGAGTTATCTGAGTTTAAGCGATTAACCAATGCATATTTGTAAAATTTTCTCGCCACTATCATGATGCAGTAAGGTAGATGATCCTCGCAGAAACCAAATGCATCAAGAAAACCCATTCTGAACACAGCTAATAATGAAAACTTATAGGGAGTGTGCAATGGTAAATAGGCTTCTCTATGAATAGAACAAAGAACATGTGCCAACACAGCACTGTTTCTTTAGCTATCGATTATTAACAAGACGTGTGGGCCATCAATTTCAATGGGCTATCTTTTAGATTTTTCTGCTCTGTACAAATGCAGGCTTTTAGCCTTGCACAAACCCTTTAAACATAGCAGTATTTTGTATCAGAAAATAATAATTTAAAACAGCACTGAAAGTTTCTTAAAAAATTATCAGATTTTAAGCACTCAGAGTTTCTTACAAGTCTCTTAAAGATTCCATAATAACATTCTACCTTGCTTCCTGGGCCACCATGAAAATTTCAAAGAAAGTTTTTTCTAGATCAAAATGAATAGTTTCTTAAGTTAAATTTTCCTAGTACTAAGGAATCTGATTGTTGAGTTTCTTATGATCAGTTTCTTATAAAAGATATGTGTACACAAGTAGAGCTAATTTTACACTGCTGACTTACACTCGAGTCACAGCGAAATTCAACAAATCTTGCGAGTTGATCGAAGCCATAAATTCTTATGGCAAGGGCCTAAACAAGTCGAGTTACTCAAAGTGGCATTAGCAGTCTCTTGACTAAAACGATATCATTCAAGTCAATGAACACAGAGAAGCAAATGACTCGGGTAATAAGACCTTTTGGTGTTGTTTTTATGCATCTAAATGTGACTGTCTCACAAATCTATGTATGTTTTTCGTAAAACTTGTTTCCAGAGTTAAAAACGATTAATTTGATTGAGCATAGCTGCGAAGATTGCGAGAAAAAGTAGAAAATCTTCAAAAATGAGCAAACTATTGAACTATTAAAAATTGAGCAGGTGCAATTTTGCATAAATTCAAACACAAATCACAGCAAGCACATAACAAACCACATATCGCAAGAAGTTCTCCGTTTTGAATATATCAATAATGTATCATTTCTTAATCTAAACAACGCTGGAAATGCTGGGAAAAGTTGCAAATATTTGCATTTTCAGGAAAGAAACTTGAGAAGTCTTCAAATACAACAACAGGCCTTTTGGATCTACAGATGTATGGCCTAGGTTCTAGACTTATCACATAGATCATAGTTTGGTTCCTCCGTCTTAAAAAACAAATCAATGCAATTAAGACTCTTCATTGAGGCAGCCAGCCGCACCAAGTTTCTGGTTCACCAATCAGCCAGTAGCATCTACTGACTAGCTTGCTAGGGGGAGGTTGGAAACTAGGTTGTTTAACAACGAGAGGTAGGCGTCTTCACAAACAAGAACATTTTTAAATTCACTAGTATTTTGCCTCCTAGTTCGCGCCTCCGTGTGTCTCTTTGCACTGTAAATATGCTCGTATTGTTTTTGCTTCCCTTCTCGGTGTCCAATTTTTGCAGGGTGGCCCACAAAAATATACTATACAGGCTGCCAATTTCAAAAACGTAACGTACACAAGGCCGTTGGAGGTTATTCAAAAGTCTTAGGTTGATTTCATTTTGCAAATTACATCCTCGAGTAATAGAATTCTGCTGGGGTCTACTAGACACACGCCTTCGTGCTAAAACAGTTAACTGTAGCCAACGGATTATGATTCTCGAAGCTTGGAGCAGCTTAGACCGCTAATGAATCTCCATATCGATAGATTATCGCACAACAGTTCAAGTTTGTAAATTCTTTTGATCAAAGAGCATCATCTTAAGTACTAACCGTAAAATATTTCGTTTTTGAGTCACGGAAACCTAAGTTTAGAACCGTCTGAGCATCAATCTTTGCCACACAATAATTAAAGGGGCATTAACCAAGAAAATCAAACGCTTGCAAAGATTCAAATCGTTATCTCGATCGTGGAACAGATTTATCAGCCCTCGAATAGCGTTTTCCTTTCGTCGATTGCACTTCTCAAACGTGAGATATGGAGGAAATATTTGGATCAATTTCATTTCAATACACTATCATATTTTTTACGCGTCGCTGCTGGTGAACAAAGGTTGCATATTTTCGTTGTCGTCCGTCGGTGGTCGTTGGCGAATCTTGATGGGTTCGTTGTGCTTCGCTTGTTCAATTGAGTTGCATTCGTTCATTCATGTGTCAACGGTCGACTACGGGCAAGAGAATTGATCCGCTTTACTGACAATTCTCGTGTTCTGCCTCGGATTCAAATGCGAGGATATGGCGCAGTTTTCGGTCTGTCGTTTGTGGCCGGCTTGAGCTCTATGTAAATTGGAGAAATATTGGAAAATGTTGATAATGACATAGATGTTCATTTTAAACACAAACAACCCAGTTTACCGATATCCGGGTTTTTTTCCGAGAAACGCCAATTTAAAGCTGATTTCATACTTTGAACGTCGCTGCTGATGCATTCGAGAAAACAACAAAACGCGGGCATACGACAAAGTTGGAGTAATTCAGGAAACTAAACCACAGGGCACTTGATTGCTTTATAAAATGGGTTTGCAAAATTGTAAGAATGAAATGTAAGAAGATTGTATCTGATGGACCAAAGAGACTGCCACATGTTTGAAAAATTGCCACGAAGAGAATTCTTGAGTTACAGGGCTCAATCAATGTTTGGTTGATCGCCAAAGGCTGAAGTATTTTCTATTTTGTCCTGTTTTTTTCTGAGGTTGTGACTCAGGTAAAATTGGATTTATGAAAGTTTCTTTGTTTGGAAATGCATGAAAAATGGATATTAAGTAACCTCATTTTTGGGCAACATACAAATACATTTAATTTCCCTCCAGGCTTAAAAAGTACTCGTTAGAGCATAGTAGAATGTAGCATATATTGTAATTTTTTAAATTGATATAAAAAAAAAGTACTCGTTACAAACAGATCATATACGTAGTTGTTTTCATTAAAATTGATTCCTAACTCTGGAGGGAATGAACTGTGTTTGACGGTGAAGACTGTAACTTTGACTAAGGGTTTTACGCCTCCTTTGACACATTTCAAAATTAAGGATACTTTGTAACTCAAGTCATACCTACAGCAAATGCCTGCATCCCACACATAAGAACCTACAGATACAAAGATGCTACTATCTCAAGGCTAAGCTCATTGCTAAGTCACTAGGCATCGGGTGAGTGGCTAAATGGCTTATAAGGTCTCTATCAGGTGACTGAAGTTACGCTCGGTCAAGTGAGGTCAACCTCCAGATAAGTGACCGAAGAGGCCTGGACCTTACAACTCATCTCATCGTCCTGAAGGGACGTTAAACTAGAGGTCCCATGCCTGGATGTGGCATGCACAGTGAGCCTACTGTAAATTAGCTTTCAGTAGCTAGGAATCCCGAGAAGCCCACTCAAAACAAATTGAAAACAAACAAATGTATTGTTTGATACCCTAAAAGTAGAATAAATCTTACTTTGGTAACGAGGTTAGATGATTCTCTCTAACTTCCAGCACCTCCAATTTTGAAAGCCTCCCAATATTAGCTGGCAAGAATTCCAGAAATGTATCATTCAATGACACATAGGTTAGATTAAGTAGCAGTGTGAATCCATCTGGTAATCTGAAAAAGGATCACATTGAAAATTAAGAATGGATTGAATCTTTGATAGACTTAAGGAATGGTTTAAAGAGTACAAGCCTTGTTGAAAGGGCATAAGTAATGAATCGAAAAAGAAAAGGCCAAGATATAAACGTCGCTCGTCGGATCCGCAGATGCTGGCGATGATGGATAACGAATGAAATTGTAAGAAGTAACACCGCAACACGACGAACAACAACAGCAAAAAATGATTCGATTTAACGCGTATTTATTTGATTATGTTTTGCCAATATTTCGTCCTGCCATGCAGGACTTCTTCAGGGCCGTTAACGGGTATCTATTTGATTATGTTTTGCCAATACTTCGTCCTGCCATGCAGGACTTCTTCAGGGCCGTTAACGGGTATTTATTTGATTATGTCTTGTCAATATTTCGTCCTGCCATGCAGGACTTCTTCAGGGCCGTTAACGGGTATCTATTTGATTATGTTTTGCCAATACTTCGTCCTGCCATGCAGGACTTCTTCAGGGCCGTTAACGGGTATTTATTTGATTATGTTTTGCCAATACTTCGTCCTGCCATGCAGGACTTCTTCAGGGCCGTTAACGGGTATTTATATGATTATGTTTTGCCAATATTTCGTCCTGCCATGCAGGACTTCTTCAGGGCCGTTAACGGGTATTTATTTGATTATGTCTTGTCAATATTTCGTCCTGCCATGCAGGACTTCTTCAGGGCCGTTAACGGGTATTTATTTGATTATGTTTTGCCAATACTTCGTCCTGCCATGCAGGACTTCTTCAGGGCCGTTAACGGGTATTTATTTGATTATGTTTTGCCAATACTTCGTCCTGCCATGCAGGACTTCTTCAGGGCCGTTAACGGGTATTTATTTGATTATGTTTTGCCAATACTTCGTCCGGCCATGCAGGACTTCTTCAGGGCCGTTAACGGGTATTCTTCGTCGTGTTGCGGTGTTACTACCTACAATTTATAAGTAATGAACCTGATTGGTTCCTGCAATACATTTCTCTCTATTTTTTCTTTCAAAGCACAGGATCAAGGCTGAATTCTTATTGCAATGAAATTCATGAAGCAGCAATGGGAAGTCACAATACAATGGAGTTCCACACAAAACTTCTTTGTTGCAAGTATTAGCATGGTCTTCCTGCTACAACAAATTCTTGAAAAGAACATCAGAAGGAAATCGCAGTCCCACAATAAAACGGAGGGCAAGCACGGCAACAAAAACATCATAGTTGTGGTATTCTCAGCATGTCAATTATCTATTTCTCCATTTTCTCATTTTCAAAGATTTGACAGTAATACTGTATAAAGTAAAGACAATCCATGTGATCAAGAGTATAAAGTTATGGTAACAACAAATCCATGTAATGAGTGAATGGCTAAGCCATAATTAGCTACAATGAACGTTTCGGACCAACCTCGAGGTCCATCCTCAGCGTGTGAAATAGGGTGTAAACAGCCATTAAATAGGACAGTAACAACGAGTACCAAAAAAAAACAAAAAACGTGCAAAAACCATCAGTAAGGGGAAAAAGATGTAAATAAAGAGGGTAAATCAAACCAGGGGGAAACAAGGAAACAACAAAAGTAAGAAAAGAAAAATTTATAGTCTTTCATATGGCTCAAAAAGTCTTATTACAGTGTAAAGAAGTCTTGAAAGTTTGTAGAAATACTTGTTGTGTTCCTGAGCACAAAGCCTGCACTGTAAGAAACCAGGTGGAATGGGGCTAACTAGAAATTACAAAAGTTGCAGCCTGTTGTGATCAATAACAAATCTTATCAAATTCTTTTAATTCCTAATGACACAGATAATTTTCCTAGGCAAGATCTTGCTACTGACTACCCAAGATTTGACATGAGAGGGACAGAAATCTCTGATGTAAATGTAATCAAGAGGGCTGGCCCTCCACGACAGGAAGGAAAAAATAAAGAATCAATGCAGAAGAATAGGATTTGAATAGCTGGTGCGATCACATCTAGCCTTCCTAAAGGGCTAGCTCTCCACATATAAGTGCTAAATAAGATCCAACCCTTTTAGAAGGGCTGACCCTCCTCAGATAAACAACATCTATAACAATGTGAAGTCTTACGTGTTTTTAGCTTTATCACAAACTTCAATAGAAGTCAACACAAAGACATTTTGTTTTATTCCAAATGTGGTGTTACTGATGGTCAAACAAAGTGTTCCAAGTAATTCAACTGTCTTGCCAAACTAAGAAATTTGAAAGAAGCAAAAGGAGAAAATACTTACGACCCCAATGGATTGACACTTGCATCAAAAACCTCTAACGACTTCAACCCTCTGATATTTTCTGGTAACTCCAGGAAACCTAAAAAGTAAGATATGGAGTAATGGTTATGACAAATTAATACAGGAGCTTTCAAAACATACGAAAAAGCTTAGAATTGCAGAAGGCTGCACAGTACAGTTCAGCAATTATCTTCAATACAGAGGTGAGAATGTAAACCATGATGCAGCTTTAGTTTTGAGATGATCTATAGAAATTGAAATGTTTTACGATATGGATGTTCTGTGTTTTGAAAGGTTGAAAGTAAGGAAGGATGACAATCATCTGTGAAAATTTCTGCCAAGAAAGGAAGTGAAACTTCACCTAAGGATATATGCCCAGGGGAGGTACATAACATGTTCAGGATATGTCCTGGGAAGGTACACAACAAGTTCAGGATATGGATATGTGCCACCTACATGGGAGGGTTTATGAGTGGCCCAAAATTCTCTTAGCAAGAGTTCTATTTAAGCAGATGCTTCTTAGACATGGTTTGGTTTTACTGAAATTTAAAAAAAAATGTGTAGTACATATTCTATCACAATTCATCATAAAAGTGGATAGGAAGGCAAGGTGGTAACCAGGAGGTACTGTAGCTTTCTGAAAACCAGGTGGCAGGCCTCCACCCATCCACAAGTCATGTACTCTCCAGGGTATGTGTTTACTATGACCAGTATCAAAGGAAGATATTTGACTGCGCAAGTCAGCTATTGGATTCATATTTCAGATTATCTGCTATCAGACTATGACCACTAAGAGTGTCTGCTAATGATACAGCTGCTTCCTTTTCCTGAAGTATTCATGAAAAAGAGAAAAGAGATGTTCCCTAAAACCTAGCCTCTGTCTGCCAAGGTGTTTAGGACCTTCTTGCTCTGGTAGCAGATTACTCAAGTAGGATACAGCCATAAGGATGTTACACTAAACGGGCTGTACAGGTCAAAAACCAATGACTCAAGTCCCCAGGCAGAAAGGGTGAATCCTGTATAACCAAGGAAATGTCTGTCTAAGAAGGCAAAAACGATCTATGACTCTGAAGAAAAGATTGCACACCGCTGTGTCCACTCAATCAAAATAAAAAGAAACAAAACATAATGGCTGGCTATGCTGGAGATGTCAGATCTGTCCATTTGGTGTTGAAATCACTTTTTCTTTACCAGGCATGCATCCTTTGCTTTACAAAAGTTGTTCTTGCTTTCCCCCAGGCACTTTGCAAAAAATGGGTAACTTCTATCTTTCATCGTGGTGTGATTAAAGACAATTGACGGATATATAGCATCTCGTTTAAAAATAGAACAAAAGATGGGCACCTGCCATCATTTGTCCAATTGTTTTGATAATCTCTCGAGATCATCAAGCATAATGGAAGACAATAGACTATATTTAGATTGCCCAGGCCCCTGATTTAAGTCAACTTATATCTCTGTCATTTGTCTTTAAGGCTTCCTTTTTTATGCTGTCTTGACTTACCAGGCAAAAATGTCTCTTTGTGGTGGGGGATGCCCATCATTCTTTTGGTGAAAATAAAAATCTAATTTGGCTGTGATCTTCTCAATTTATCTTAATCATTGGCAAACAAAATTATATACACTTGAAATCAACAGTATCAATATTCTTTCACAATCTCTCCAGCCTCATGGATATCATATCATGGGTGGGTGGACAAACAATGGGCGATTCATAAGGTGACTGCTTTCATGATAGCTTTGATAGTTTTAGTTCATATTTGCGGGGCTTCAGGGGTTACTTGCCTGAAGGCCTTGCCTGCACACAATGCTTTTGATTAAAATCATAAGCTCTTTGATAATGAAGGTGAGGGTGAAGTTGCATTTTTCAGTGCCAAGCGCTGGGAGGGGTCAAGCAAATAGAGCATCCCAACCTAATCAAGTCCGGAAAACCTTCTTGTCATGATGCTCAAGTGGTGGGGTACTATTGGGTATTGAACCCACTCCGAGTGACAATTCTAGCTTCAAAGTCAGATGATTAAACCATTGTTTCATAACAACTTTGGATGCGTTTTCTATCCTTGCAGCACTCCCTGATTGTTGTTATTTCTAGTTGTATTTTGGGTAATCATTGAAAATCATATATTCCAAATTTTCTGTACATTTCTTGACCAAACTGATAGAAATAGCACAGAAAGGATTACAGTATGTTCAGATCTATGCATGAAATATGCTGCCATAAGCCCTGCAAAAGCTTGTTTTATTTTTGGAAGGTGTACAGAACTCATACCCATAATCTGCAGGTTAGGCCACAAACAGCTGCAAAATTAAATTTTAACCTCTCCTTGCCAAAGCTTCCAAATTAGAAACAACGTTGTGGGATAAACTTGCAAATACACTGGGACTGCAACAAGGAAATTTGCTCAGAAATTCTGCAACTAAGCTAAGGAATAATTCCTTGAAGACACATTTTACAAGATTTAAATTATGACAGATGAGTGTGGAGTTCGATGGAATATGAAGTGAAAGGACTGCTGAATAAAATACATGCCTAGTGCACATTTTGTTGCAATTTTCTAAATTGTTTCAAAAAAAGAAACCAATTCTTGAGCCACATGAATAACTGTAAATTTTGATGAACTTAAGGACTTCTTCTATCAATTAATGTTAAGGCCAGTGCTGTATGAAAACTCAGCTTCATGCCTCTATCAAATTTGAAAATTCTTTGGAAAACTGCAGTCATTCATCCAGTTATGCCATGTTTGGAAAGCGATTCCACATTCTGCTAGCTAAAATTTCTAAACTCTTTGTGAACAGTTGTAAAAACAAATACAATAAGATATTTCAGTGATTCCTTCCTTAATCAGTTTCAGTCTCTATCAATTTTCTTCACAGGAATATTCATAGTATCATCTAAGCTTGACACTAAATTGGGTTGTGTTGGAGTGTAGTGCAAACAAGATGAAACATTGTGACATATAATATCACAACGAAGCCCATTTTCTATATAGTCACAAGGTGCTGGGAGGGCTGCCTTGCCTCAGTAATTACTGTACTGGGAACCAGTTATTTTCTTTTTGTTGGTTTTGTTGAATCTGGTACCCATAGTACTGTTTGTGAAACCATTACCACTGGCATGCCACAGCCATTTCAATGAATCATAAATCCACCAGGGCCTTATTATATTCTGGAGGCTCCAGAGAGGGGTTTGAAAGAAACTGGGCCTTTTTAGAGATGGACCTTATCAGTTTAATTAAGTCAACATGATTGCAAACAATAGGTTTTCAGTTCATTAAACCCATATTTTGTAGGATGAACCTTATAAACACAACTTCAGGACATTTTTATCCCAAACTAGAGTTTGCCAAGGATGGTTTTTCTCTTTATGGGTGCTAGGTTATACAACTCACTTCCAAAAAATTTCAGAGAAAGTGCACATGATCAGGGTTGCGGAGAGAATTTGTGGGCCCCAGGTGGGAATGCAGCATGGGCCCCTTACCAAATGGGTTGCGAAAGTACACCGAAGGTGTACTTGGGCGCAAGAGGCGCACACACCTAGGGGGGTCTGGGGGCATGCTCCCCCGTGAAAATTTTTAAATTAAGGTTGCTACAATCGTTCTGGTCACTATTTCTGCTTACAATTGTAAAATCATATAACAAGCTAGTCATCATGCATAAGAATCATTATATAATAACAATTAACAGTTAGTAAACAACCATCTGTATGGGCATCTTTTGGGATTCTTCAAATTTCTCAAACATTAAAAGCTGAAAAATATTGAATTTACTGAATTTCAACCCATATTTCAATTATCTTAGAATGAAAAACATTTTGATAAAAGCATTTGATAGAAAAGTGGAAAGTCTAGAAGCTCAATAATCTCAAAAGGTCACCTTTCAATTTCGAGAATTATTAGCACTGGCCGTGGTTTTGAGACTTGCATTTGAACTTTATTTTGAAAAAACTCAGTTATGGGCCCCTCATGGCTATGGGCCCCAGGTTTCTGACCCCCCCCCCTAACGCCCCTCTCTTTGGCCCTGCAGATGATTTTGAGAAGGAAGTGAAATCATTTCTATTTCATTTGCAAGATATTTCATAGGCTTTGACTGAATTTTTAGTCTACTTTTTTACCTTTTCATTTATATATATGTATTTATCTTTTCTTATTAGATCTAAAAGGATACGTGTTCATAGCAGTTTTTTATTAAGCTGAAATGTACAATATCCTTTTGAAATATTCATAATACATACAGTACATCATGCAAACTTGTATGGTTAAATAAATGGAAAATCCATAGAAACCACTGGCATTTGATTTAAATGGGGGGGGCTTAAAAGAGAGGGGTAATACTGTCTTACAAAGGAGAAGCTCATTAGAGAGATGGGCATAACAGATAGCAGGTTAGATAGAGAGCTTATTGCATGGTACAGTACATCAAGTACCTGATATAAATTTTTGGAATATATACAGTATGATGTCTCTTGCAAAGTAGAATAAAAGTGCAAAGCAAGGACCAACATCCATTTGTCATCCCATGATAAAAATTGGCACACTTCAAAATAACCAAAATGAGGCAAATGCTGATGGCATAATCCACCTTGAATTATCAACAAAAAGATGACAAACTTACCATTTTTACTTGTGTCAAATTCAATTAGATTTACAAGGTTTGAAACTGTTGGTGGTAAACCACGGATCTCATTGTCACTGATATTCAGCTTCTTCAACTTCTGAAGGGTAAACAAGGCCTGCAAATCAATGAAAGAGAAATTTTCTTTTATAAAGCCTGGGAATTAGTCAGCAATGACCTGGAATGACACTTAAAAAGCTGTGAACACAGCTGAAAAATGAATGATATCATTGATAGCAACAAGTTTCATATGGCTTGCTTTCTATGATAACGCAGATTTTCTAAATAGATCTTGCCCAATGTAGTGGGTGTACGGGATGTTTGCCACATAAGAGACTGCGTATAAGAAACTCAACTCTCAGACATCCAAGAGATTAACTTCCAAACTTCCAAAGGGAATTCTTGACACATTTTAACTTCATTTTCTACCAAATTACTCAGAAGGTATTTGAGTAAACTCTAAACTTGGAAAAGCTTATTAAGTGTTCTGAAATGCTCATTAGGTGACAGGTGGTGGACATAAAGATTGTTATAAAACTCTTAAGGAACTCTGAGTCCTGAAAATTTGCTGAAATAAGAAACTTTCAGTATATACTGGCCAAAATTTTCAGTTTCTAATAAACAACTCATTTACTTAATCTTGATACAGCAAGGAACTAAGAATTTGGAACAGCACTCAAAGTTTTTGAAAATATCAGAACTTCTTTACTAAAAGTTCTTCCAAGTTTCTTAAAGGTTCCATCAATCTTCACAGTCCCTACCTGTGGTGCCCCTGCAAATATTTCAAAACAAGGTTTTTTGAAGCCTTTTCGATGTTTAGACATGACTCAAGTACATTCCAATTAGTATGATACCAGAAACAGGTGAAAATAAAGTAACAATATGCTGATATTTATTTTGAATGTAACTTAAGAAACTATCAAAATAAATAGTTTCTTAAGTTATATTCCCCACTGTACTGAAGTTTCTTAATTGCTTGGCAATCTGGGCATTTCACTCATTTGAAAAGGAGTGCGGGACTTTCCAGAATAAAAGGATTTTACGTAATTTTGATTGATTTTTCTTCAAAAAAAAGGATTTTCACCAAAGGTGTACAAGAGTCTTTTTGAAATGAAATGCCCCATGGAGCTAAGCAGTTTCTTATGAAAAGTGTGTAGTCAATAGACCCATATAGGTACCCTTTATACCCTTTGTGCAGATCAAATGAGCACAACTTGCCCTCTTCTCTGATTGCTTGCCAACCCCAAACCATATGGAGCCATCGGTCATTTGATCTCTTTGAGTGCTTTACAAAATTCAAGTGGAAGATAGTTGAGAAGCAAGCAAGCTTTTCATTCTTGTGGTCAAAAAGGAATTCCAAAGCAGTGTGTTTTCTGATTCATACTCCCTTGATTTTTCATGCTTTCCAAAGTTGCAAGGAATTTTGCATTGTTCAATTTATTGCCAAAACCATCAGCTGGTTTTTACCCCTTTGTTGACCAGAGGTAAATAATGGAATCTGGCATCTGCTGTGAGATACAAAGAGGCATAAAATGTCTTCTTTGCAAAGCCTTACAAATGCAAATCTTGTGGGCCTAGGTCGCGTTTTAGTTTTTTATATGTGCTTACGCTTGTTTGTGTGAAATTACTTCAACTTCGCGGAAACAAGATTCGTTATTGCAGGCAAGAAGGGTGTGTTTAGTTTGGGGTGTATATGATTGTCCGCAATATGTTAGGCCTTTCCAAACCACAGGGCAAATGGATTGCTCAACTTTCCAAGGGCTTACACACTCCCTGTTTCTGATTAGAAATTCCGTTCATGTCTGCGTTTTATGACGCTCACTGTATGATTACCAACAAGAAATACCATAACTAAGTTAATATTACTGCAAAGCTTTGGGTAGCCATTTCTGAAGCTTCAACCAAACCCAACGAACAGCAAAAACTTGTTAATAAGATAGCCGAAGATAATAGGCAAAGCGACCGAGCGAGGTGTCATTATCATCACTCTCGTAAGCTTCATTTTAAACCCACCTTGGGTAGATCTTGAAGTTGATTGCCATCCAGATAAAGTTCTTCTAAGGATACAGCATGATCATAAATATCAGGTGGAACTGTCAATAAATTAGAATGGCTATAATCGATAACTGAATACGTCTCTTTGCTTGAACTTCCGCGAAAACAACTCCAAAGCGGCATAACGATAGCAAGTGAGGCCAAGCCAACGAGTCCGTCTTGTCCTTCGACTCTCTACTTCACATTCTTGACGACAATTCTTTATGCAATATTAGCTTCCTTTTATACTTGGATAATTAATCTTTTATATGCAGCAATAAACAACGACTGAATTGGTATTAAAATAGCAAGAAGAGTCATTTATATTTGCGGTCTGGTTCCTTCCATCAGCTCCTCTCCTTCAAGTGTTATGAACCAGCCTCGCCACCAATGTTCATCTGATTGCCTCGATTGTCCGTCTAATGTCATATTGCTCGGGAAGCAAGTTGGAAGATTTTCAAATGTTCCTCATTTTCTTGAATTTCATTTGATCCATTTCATTTGATTTCATGGAAGCAAAGTACGGTAGGGGCATATTACTTCTCAAGAAGATAGACTAGTCATAGACATAAGGACAGACATTACTTCTCTAAAAGATAGACTCAAAATATACGGAGAGAGGAAAAAGGGTGTTCGACCAAAACTGCACATCCCCTCTCGCGGCATTACTAAATTATCCTTTATCCAAAAGCACATATACACGCTTTTTTTATTAGAAACTTGGATCAGGCCATAGTACTAAAAGTTTCTTAAGTTCACATGAAATTTTGTCCATTTTAGTACTAAAGTTTCTTAATTGGTTTCTTATTCTTTGAATGCAGAATTGTCAATGTGGTCGCTAGCACTGCGCCAGATATGTTTCTTGACACGATTAAGGAATAAACAGTGCTCTGTTATGTTGAAAACACAAATGGTTAGTTGATATTACTCAAGAATGAAGGTTCAACGATCTATTTGCTATAATATCCATACTTTTAACTTTGAAAAGTTTCTTAGTACTTCTCAGACATAGTACTAGAGTTTCTTAGAATTTTGGCCATCTTAGTACTAGTTTCTTATAAACCAGTTTCTTATAAAAAACACGTGTAGTTTTATGTTTATTATGTTTACAACCACTCCCAAGGGGGCCATTTTGGAAATAAAGTCAACTCTATCTTCTAATGTTTTCCCTGCCACATGGTTGCTTTTAACTTGTTCTTAACTAATTTGCGATGTAAATTGTATTGCAAATATTTCATTTATCTATTTATTCTTCTTTTTTACCATTGTAAATTTTCTTCATTTCGTGGCAAACTTTTACTTATCTTTTGCTGAAGGAAAACATAGAGATCTGTATACTATTTTTCCCAACACTGCATAGAGTGTTTCACGAAGAAAGGCCGGTTTTCAGAAATTGAATCGTCCCATCTGTGTTGTGGAACGCCAAACAACGGATGATTAGATTTATCAAAATCAGAAAGTCATTTTTGAGATTTCACATTTTTAAAATTCCCTTTAATTGAATAATTCTAAGGGTGAAAAAGTTTATGGTTCCTTTCTCCTAAAGACAAATAAAGAAAGCCACAAAAAACCTGGACAAGGATCCAATTTTAGTTTCTGTTTCGTCGAGCAACTTTGTCACAGAGTCATAAGACTGCAACCTGAGTGTTGAAATTTTCCAAGCTCTCAAGCAAGCACCATGACATAATTCCTAACGCGGTGAATCACTTCAGAACGAAACATTGTGAAAAGAAATAAAGAAAAATCCAAAGTATGCAACGAAATATTTAGCAATTAGCAATTGAAATGCATTAAATTTCAAAGCAAATGTTCTGCCTGCAAAAATTTGGACTTGAAAATTTTGATAAGGTGCATGACATCATCTCAAAGGGATGGGGTAACGTTGTGTGGACATTATTTTGTCTCGCTCAAATGGAGGCTTTTATTGCGTCCCGCCGTGATTTGGGTGGAATTCTTTATTCCATAGAAAAGCCATAATATACTAAAATGGTGTTTAAAAATGCGTTTTAACGTGATTTTAAATGGTCATGCATCTCATGCCACTGCAAGAATGAGTGACAGAGCGAGTGACGTAAAGAAACATGACATTGGAAGAATTTTTTCACACCATCGACGTCCGATACTTTTAAGGTGCCATTTCGCAACAAATAGTCTTTAAGGCTTTCAGCTTTCACCAAGACAGCAAACATTACAGGGTCTCTAAAAAATTGTTCGACGTTTGATTGAATACTAAAAAATAAAGATACGCTGAATTGGCACTTGGTCGTGTAACCATTTTCCTGAGATCTTAACTTGATTTTTGACACAAGAATCTTGCAAATCCGCTTAAAATTCAGGGAGTTACAAGCCTTTGAAATTATGGAAAATTCAGGGAGTTACAAGCAAAAGATGAAACCAGAGGCATCGAAATGGCATTTTTGGAAAAAGTCCTATGGGCCATCGCTTCTGTTATTTCTCAGTTGCTTTAGAACAAACCAAATGGGATTTGAACAAGTTTCCGATGGCCTAACTTTCAAGCGTATGGATGCTTTGAAGAAACAGATTCAGTCTCTCGTCGATTATGTTTGGAGCAATTGTTTTCGGATACATGCGATGGTAAGCAAAGATTGACAATGATGTAAGGATTTGAATTACTTTAGAGATACTATTTGATTTCCTGTGACATCAACGAGAGGTATGCCATTGGCTAGCCTTCTTTTACTTCGTGCTTTTTTGCATTACGAGGAATCTGGGGGTGTCTGGTTTCAGCTGTCGCATATTTTTTACCTTTGAAAGCTCGCAGCTCAATAAACTTTCAACCGATTTGCAAGATTCTGGTCTCTAAAATAATTTTGAAATCTTAGGGACAGGGTGATCTTCCCATGAGCCTATTCATCTTATCATTATTTTTCGATATGAAATCAGACGCCGAGCAGTTTTTTGAGACACGTCCGTTTTCACATCTGATAAGCTGCATAAATTAATGGAGGAAGCGGGAAGTGCCTCTAGACCCAACAAAAATTTATTCAACTTTAAAAATTCACATAGAACCGCTAAACATGGACTTGCTAAACAACAGCCTCTGTCTTAATTTGTCACAAACAACACAGCTAGGCATGGCCATCAGCAACAACAACAGTGAAATTGAGGGACTAGTCAAGCTTGTCTACGCCATACATTGACAGTATCGCTTCTGACATTAATGCTGTGCAGTTCAAAATTTTCGAAATCCCCATAAGTTGGTAGAGCTCTAATAGTTACTGTAAATTTTTACCTTCTGTCTTAGTGGATCATCTTCGTTAGGAATTTGGTTTTCTGACCGTGGAATTTCGGTATCAATAGCCTCACCAAACGTTTTTCCGCTTAATTTTTAGAAAAATTTAAACAATTTTAAGGAAGGTTATTCTCAGTTATCATGCATGAACCCTTTCAAATGTCGTTTTTGAAGAACATCATTTCTTTCACAATGAACGCAAACACAAAGAAAATTTGGGCTTTTCCATGTATGAAAACAAACTTGGTAGACCGACGGACTCTCGTGAAGAATCTCCTTATGCAAACAAAGCATAAATTTCTACACGCAGTAAAGTGGTTTTATTTCATAAGTTGTGTACCTGTTTCAAGAAGGCAATTTTCTTTACTTCAAGATAGTTTGTTGTTACAATTTAATGAGATTAAAAGATTCATTTTCAGATTTTATTCCTTGAAAGTTCAAAGCCAAAGTGCAGCAGGTTTTGCTTTGTTTTGCAAAAATCCTTTATATCAACCAACGGTGTATCATTTTAAAGATTTCCTATTTTGATGGTTTTAAAACAGCATGGGGTAACTAAACTGGATAACTGAATTTGTAACTAAGACATTGACATCCAGGTTTACAAATTTTGCCCACTCTTAGCTTACCGAGTTGTACAGACGAAGCTGAGCTTTGATCGTATATAGGCTATATAGCGCTGTAACCCCTATTTGCCAATGCATCCCTTGATAATACCAAACCTCATTACCCGAGCTGGGATGGCGCCAGAAATCTTTCGACAGGGGGGGGGGCTAGAAAATGCAGTTCTTGCACGTCATTTTGCAAAGTTTCCTCCAGCAATAACCCAAAATTTCCTTCGACGTGGCCTGGATGCTTCCGATTGGCGAGCTGCGGCCCCCTCTAGCCCTCCCCTGGTGCCACCGCTGCACTCGAAGGGCATTTCTTTCGCACAACTTCAGTTAGAATCTTTTGCTTTCAGAAAAATCCTTCAAAGATCCGTGTAAATCCATTGGTTCTGAGAAAATCTCGCACGCTTTTCAAGGGGGTGAAATGCCCCCTTGTGTTTATCAAGATCAAGGTTCAGTTTCTGAGAAGCCCATTCGCTGCAACCCAGGTAGATTCTGTCTTTTGCTCGTAGATTTTTATAACTCAAGTGGAGCATGATACCTACGCAACAAGTATGCAACAGGTAGAACAATAATCAAGACCTCTAGCGAAGGACTCTAGAAAATACCGGGTGAGCCAAAAAAGTCCCCATTCTTGAAAATTCATAACACCAAGACCACTACACAGATTTGAATCATTCAAGTTCTTGTTAAAAGTCGAAAGATCAAAGTATTTTTGTGATTTTTCTCGCTGTCCTACCATCACTAGAAGTATTGCTAAATACAGCTCTATAAAAATCTCATGGTTGTAAAATGACGGCAAAAGGGCCTAAAACATTGATCAAATGGTAAGGACTCTATTCACACCGAACAATACGCCATGGGCGTTTCACCTCAGCTACCTCAAGAGTTACAAGACATCGATTTTCAAACAAATACGGAAGATTTTCAATCTCATGGCAATTGATGTACAGAGGATATCTCTCACCCATGAGAAGTTGCATTTCCTTCATTATTCTGTTAGAGAAGTCATTTATGAAGTGATCGATGTTTTGGGATATTTTTCAGTCATTTTGCAACCAAGAAATTTTTTTAAAGTTGAATTTACCGATATTTTAGTGCTGGTAGGACAGCGAGAAAAATCACACAAATACTTTGATCTTTCGACTTTTAACTCGAATTTGAATGATTCAAAGCCGTGACGTAGTCTTGGTGTTATGAATTTTCAAAAGTGGGCACTTTTTTCTGGCTCACCCGGTATAAAAGAAAAATCCCAAACTCAGAACCTTTACAGGGTGTCTCAGAAAAATTGTTCGACGTTTGATTTTAAAATAACGATAATATGAACAGGCTTATGGAAAGAAAGCCCTGTTCCTAAGATTTTGAAATAATTTTAGAGACTAGAATCTTGCAAATCAGTTGAAAATTCACGGAGCTACAAGGTCTTCAAGTTCAAATCACTAGCCTGTGTGCAGACTCTATACAGTCAGTGCGGAAGAGCGAAAAGGAGAAGAAAGCTTCCTGCTAAAACCAAAGGCCCCTAGATTACTTGTAATACGAAAAGCTCTATCAAGATCGAGGTAACAGAACATTATCCAATGTCATACCTCTCGCTAATATCAGAGCAAACCAAATAGGACTTGGACAGTAATTTGATTCTTAAAGTCATCGTCAAAATTACCTTAAGATTGCATGCACATTTTCCTGAAAGCATTTATCGAAAATCTTTTCCAATTCGATTTGGTTTGCTCTGAAACATATGAAAAATAACAGAAATGATAGCCCAAGACCTAAAATAAGTGTGGCTCTGACTCATTTTGTGGTTTTGTAAATCAAAACTGTGGTTCTGTAATTGGGGAAAGTGTGGATTTGAAAAAAAGGCAAAAATTAATACCACTCCAGGTCATGCATGACTCCATCCCCAGTCCGATCATATGTTTTATAATACTATTTCCGCTCTAAAGAGGTGCTACATATTAACGGATGCTTTCCATATAATAATGATGATCTGTTTGGCAATTGCCACATATTTGACTGAGATTAGGAAGTCGTCCATGTTTTTTAGAATCTTTGAAAGCCCCTGGATATTCACGATTCACATCAGATTATCATTTGCTTTGCTTAAGATGGATCGTTTTTTGATAAGAAAAGTTAAGTTGGATGCTTCTACCGTACCAGCAAATATACAAGAAGAAGAGACAAGTGAAAAGGGCAATGGCGAGGAGAAAAGTGCACGTGAGAATCAAGCAGGAGAACCAGTGAGTGAGGCAGGAACATCCACGGAGCAGCAAGACAAGTTGACCAATGCTGAACCAATGAAAACTAGCAAGCAAAAGCAAGTAAATGTATTCCAAAAGCTGCCGTCCGTCAAAGGCGCAAATAGAAAGTTGGTACGCTGTAGTGTATGCTATCGTAACATAGAAACAGCCAAGATTTATGCGCCAAAAGGAAATGTGCCAGATATATGCCAAGAGCTTGGAGTGGTCTCCCGAGCAAGAATTCTGGATAACCACTTGCAGTCAAAAGTGCACGTGGAGTGTTTAAAGGCCGACGGGCTTCGTGTCCTTTCACCATCAGAATTGGCTGTTACGGCTCCAATGGACAATGAATTGACAATTGCTAACAAGAACGAGTTAAGTTATGTTGGAAAGTTAATGCACACGATCTACAACGACGCAAAGAGGGGTACATTGAGCGCCTATTCCTGGCCATCACGTCATGCTGCCTATAAAATCAGCGAAAAGTTCCAGATGGACTCTTTTCGATCATTCTCACCTAATGAAATTGATTTAAGATACATCAATCCTGTTTACTACAATGAACTGCTAACATCAATTGTGAACTCATATAAACCCATCATGCGTGCAGAAATAGATGAATCCCTTGCAGTAAGTTTAAGGTTTGATGGATCCATCGACAGAATGCAGCTGGACAACGAGCAAATGGCACACATTGTTGAAAAGAATGGAAACGATAAGTTGACTTTTCTTGGGTTTTCCGACCCGCCAGAAAGAGGAGCACGTGGCAGTTTAATGGCAATCCAATCAGCTTTCAACCAAACCTTAGATTGGGATACAGTTTTTGGAAAGGTGTCATCACTTGCTTCAGATGGTGAAAACATAAACACTGGTGTAAAGAATGGCTTGTGGTCCAAGTTAGATGAAATGAGATAAGAAAGTTCCACTGACCTTCCCCTTCTAAAACTCTGGTGTGCTTGTCATAGATCAAATCTTGCCTGGGTGTCTGTGACAAAAAGTGCTCCTGAGGTGCAGAAAGCAATTAGAGAAGCTAGTGCTGTGTCCACTTTTTTCCACCAACATGGTACAAGATGGAGAGAGCTTAGAAAGGTGGCACAAGAAAACGATCTGCGGGCCTTGAGACTGCCATGCTTTTTCGAAGTCAGATGGACCCAGTACACAGCACAACTTTTTCACAACTTAATTTCAAGCTGGTGCGCACTGATGACTTACTTCAACAAGAGCACTGAGCCTCAAGAACAAGGATTTTTTGAGACGCTACGAGATTTTGACTTTCTGCGCTTGATATGCTTTATGGTCGACGTGACCTCTTTGTTCAGCCGATTTCAGAAGAAACGACAAAGCGATAAAGTGATGGTTTTTGACATTGGAGAAGCATTAGAGAGATTCATCTCAAGACTGCAGCAACTAAATGATGGCAAGACCCTTATTGGTGGCTTTGAAGAGCACCTTGTTGCAAATGTTAGCGAGGAAGATGGGAAGAAGATCCTTCATGGATATACCCTACGTGAGAAAAGAAGAAGAAGCAACATACATAATCTCAATGTATCAGAAAAAAGAAGCTATGATGCCATTCGAAATGAAGTACTTCTGAGCATCAATACATTCCTAAGACAAAGATTTGATGATAAAGATTTTGCAGACCTTGCTGCTATTAAAAACCTGCCATCAGCAAAAGAGGAGGACTTGAGAAAACTCCATGCAGCAATTGTTCCTGACCAAAGTTTGGCTGATTTTGTGCAGTCGTGCCTCGAAGTTGGACAGATGACAGAACTTAACAATTCTGACCCAAGGCTTTTGCTAAAGGCCATAATAGGAGACAAGAGCACGAAGTCATTACATTTGGCTCTTGCTAGAATTATTGCAGCAAAACCACAATCGGCCGATGTAGAAAGGCTGATCTCGACATACAACAAGATCAAAACTGATGGGAGAAACAGCATTTCACCAGAAACACTTTGCAAATGCATATTTATTGCAATAAATATGCCTGATCTTGCAAGCTTCGATTTCCGCTCACCTGCAAAGTTATGGCTTGAAAAAAAACGAAGACGTTTCGATCATGCCACTGAAAAGGCTTAGAAGCAAGATTGGTTCAAGGGAGTGTTTGAAGGCGCAGGAATGCAAGAAGAAAGCACCGAGGAAGATTGCAGCAAAACATTTAAACGTGTTTCTTTTCAATAAAGTAAGGCCACGCCAAATTTTCAACTTTAAATGCAGACCACACCCAACTTTCAAAAATGTGCACTTGTAAAAATTTGTTATTTTAGGGCCTGTGATAGCCCATGCAATGCGACATTTGCCACAAATTCCATTCGGAAGCCCCTGGTTTCAGCTTTCGTACAAAATTGTACTTTAAAGCTTAAAATTCTACAAGGTTAATGGACTACTTCATAAAGAAGGTCATGTCAATGTAAAAGAAAAAGAAGAAAATGAGAAGGAAGGAAATGGGAACATACAAGACATGCCAACATGAAATTTGGCGCATGAAAATTTGAGTCACATGACATATCTATCAGAGCTCGACATGACACATCATTAAAGGACTACTGTACTTGAAATACAGTAGAACCCCGCAAACAAGAACATACCTACTTTTCTAAAAGACAGACTGGCTAGGTTCTTATAAATGGGGTACTTATGATATTTACAGGGTCTGGTTCTTATCACAAGGACAGTTATGACTATGATGAATATACAGCATAGCCACAGTATACAGTATGTGTTAAATATACTTAAGGGTACAACGACTGCATTGCAATATCAGAAGGTATGGTATTTTTGTTATTGACGAAGCAATTTAAACCATACAGCTAGATAAAAGAATTTGCATATTCCTGAAACTGTTGGAGGTGTTCAGTTGTCAATAAATTGTTTACACTAATTTGATGAAATTTCTTAATCAAGTGTACCATCTCATAAGAACATTGAAGTAAATCAGCCTGTATTTGGTTCTTATATTTGGGTGCCTTTTCCCACAAAATCAGTCTGCAGGTTCTTATTTTTCTATGTTCTTGTTTGCGGGGTTTTACTGTACCCGGAATAATCTCGACAAATATTTAAGAGAGAACCTTGCATATGAAATACCCCCAAAAACTTTAAGTTGAAAGAAAGTTACTCTCAGGGGTGGATCAAGCCCTAAGTTGAGGGAGGGGCAGCTTGCAGAGAGGGCGCCAAAAGTATAATTGAAAGTAAGCGCGCCGTAGGGGCACGAAAATTTTTTGACCTCTTATTGAGAAAATTCTTTGCTTTTTCTATTAAATAATGACATGATTTGTATGTTTGCTCCAAGTTCTAATCAAAACAGTTGAAAAAAGAGCGGCTTAGGGTCACGGTGAGGGGTGCACTTCCCACCAAAAAGGGGCGCCAAGCTGAATTTTCTTCGTGAAGGGAGGCGATTGCCCCTACTTGCCCCCTTAAATCCGCCACTGGTTGCTGTTTTTTATGGTCTGAAATTATTCAGAATTAGTCAAAGGTAAGGATTGGTAAGACTTGTAGCCCCTAGAATATTGAGCGAACTCAAAATTTGCAAGATTGTGGTGTCCAAAATCAATTAAAATTCTGAAGAATCAGTCTATCTCCCCATTGAGTCCCTTCATTATGCCACTATTTCTAATATTTAATTAAACGTCGACAATTTTTTGGGACACCCAGTAGTTGAATTTCTTCGATAACACTCCCGGGTAAATCAGAAAAATGTAAACACTCTTTGAAACATCGTAATACAAAAACTGTAACAACGACTTGAAGAATTACAACTTTGTTGCCTAACTGAGAGTTTAATTTCAATTTAAATACCAATCTCCATTAAAGCGACTGGTCCGTGAGATTGCAGGTGAGTCGCAGGAAAATCGATCTTCATTCGTTCGCTCAGTTGCAAGCGGGACAATAGTATTATAAAGTTTGAATCGAATTTTGTAGCGTTCGCTGGCGATCGCTAAAAAATTCAAGCAGCTGAAAATCCAAGGCGAGTTGCAGCAACCAGCATGAAGGTGTGAAAATGTGAACTAAACATGATAAAAATACCGCAACCGCTGACGATCATTGCGATTCGCTTAAATGGAGATTGTTCTTAAGAAATCACATTTAAACTGCGTTCACATGATATCAGCAAATTTTGAAAAAGGGGGAAATTGTGATGGATAGGGCTCCCGTTCACATGAAAACGCCATATTTTTTGCCGGCAGATTTTGAAAACGGCATCGTGTGAACACGCGAAAATGAAGATGAAAACGGAACATTAACCAACGCTTTCAAAATGAGGCTAAACGGTCCTTAAGTTGAAGGTACATTTCTGCCTCTCGACGGCCCTGCGGGGCATCAAAAGTTTAAATCTATAGGATTGAAACAAGCCATTTTTGGTTCTTTATGGGCATATCAAGAAATAGGACTTTCGGCCTACTGACAATTTCCGAAGGAAATAATGCACTTAAAGTTTAAGAATAATCTTTAAATCAAAATTGAAACTTCAGCAAGGTGGTGAATTTCAAATTTTACAGGTTTGTTGTACGATAAAAACCCGCGTATAGGAACCTAGTGATTAAGAACCTGCAGGCTGAAATTTTGAAATTAGACCTCATTATGTAAGAACCCATTCAGCCTGAAATTTGAAATAGATTCTTATATGCAGACATTATCAAAATGAATTAAAACTCCGGTTGCTTTGTCATTGAACCCATACGGACTGCTAATACTAATACCACATGCGAATAATCCGAGAAGCTGTAATGATGCAGTATTCAATCACCTTTCATTATTTCAAATGAAGGTGTTGTGGCGCAGTGGTGTAATTCTCTGACTTGGAAGCCAGAACAGTCAGGCGGAGTGGATTCGAGACGCGATAGGGCCTCACCACTTAAGCGTCATGACAAGGGGTCGCGGATTCGATTAGCGCCTAGCTACTTCTGCGATCCCAGCGCTTGGCGCTAAAAACCGCAACTTCACCTTCACCTTCACACGCTTCTCTTTCAATTGCTCTTTGAAACATTTTGATTGGATTATGTGAAAGTTCTAATTCTTCCACAAACTTCTCTTGTGAATACGACCTCATGGACTCAAGTGCTGTGAACTGACAGTAGGTAATAGGCCTGAAGTGTTGACAAAAGAAATTCCTGAAACCCCTGAATATAATAAATATATAATGTAAATAATATATAAATTCCTGAAACCCCCTGATTACACGAGAGACCCTATTCCACCTCTCAATGAAACTACCTATCCTATTAGAAGTAGGCCCGTCGTGGGGCAAATAAGGGCAAGAACGGAAAAGTTCAAATCCAGTTTTCATCCTCACTGTTTATTGGAATGGAACAAACTTGGTCCTGAGATCAGAACATCACCCATGGTTGGCATTTTGGAGAAGACACTATCTGCACAAATAAGACCACCTGCGAGCTCCGTATATGGTATTCATGATCCAAAAGGGGTTGCATACTTAACTCAACTCAGGGTCGGACTAAGCAAACTCAATTTCAACAAATTTAGACACAATTTTAGAGACACAATGAATCCAACGTGTCCAATCAATGATGGTATAGAGGATACGGAACATTTCTTGCTGCTTTGCGACTCTTTTAAAGAACACAGATGCAATTTTCTCACTGATGTTAATGTTGTTCTTCAAAATAGTGGGCATTCTGTCTGGAGCAATAGCTTTTTGCAACTTCTTTTGTACGGTGATGAGAGTCTGTCTTATGAGGTAAACAGATCAGTTCTAACTTTGAATTTTACGAATATCCTCAGACAGAGCGTCTTGATTAAAGATTTTTCACAGTATCCCAAGAAACTGTCCCGTTTCCTTCAACTTCCTTCCATTCCCTTCTTTACGTCATTACGTGTAGTGCTATGTTCGTGTTTCCTGTTTTATGTTGCCAAGGGTATAGTATTTTGTAAGTAGTGTAATTAAGTAATATGTATTGTAACTGTTTAGACTGAATGTAAAAAAAGATGTAATAAAAACAATTTAAAACCTGAACAGCCTCAGTTCCCACTAAATACCCAATGTATAGGAGCCTAGTCAGGTGACCTACAAATTTGCACGTTCTTACAACATTGCACAATTTTTCAAACAGTGAATATATTTTGCTGACTCAGCCGATATTTCAAAACAATGGAAATTTCCGACCGTGTCTCCTATACTGTTAATTCTCAAGAGATAGACACCGACACTGATTGAACGAACTAAAACTTTGCAGCCGAAAACTTCGACTTTTCTAATTACATTTCTGCATAACAAGGTCATTGGTTTCATTTATGATTGTAAAACACGGCTTTGATTTATGGCCTATCAACAAAATTTCAAAAATACCATCTGCTCGAACAAATTTCAAATTTATAAAATGAATGTCAAAAGCACTGATATCTGTCGGTCTCGTTTTCACAAAGACTTAATCGATAAAGCAAAAACTGATTAACGCAGTTTCACCAAAGTATCCAGCTAAATACCATCGATTTTTATTATCTGATTTAGTTACATTACATCAAAACTACGGTGTATCGTCGGGGGTGTTCCAACAAAATTGTGTCCCACATCAGTCTGGTTCCCTGACGTCATTTTCGAATGGGGAACTGGGCTCCACGGAAGCGATCCAAAATAACGTCTGGACAAAAACCGTAACCACGCACCGTAATAATGGCCCGGGCTTCTGTTGTCATCGTGGCACGCTTTAAATCAAGCATGCTTTAAATCTTCCCCGCCATCAGAACGACGCTTAACAGCCTGCCTGAAGTCTTTCTTTTGTAAAATTGAAAGAAGGTAAAGTTCTTTCAATTTACACAAAACAATTCAATTTACACGAAAGAAAGACTGCACGCAGGCTACGCTTAACCGGTTTTCCAAATAACGATTGAGAAGTTTGAGAAGTTTCGCTGGTTTTTGTCCAGGCGTCAACTAATCGCTTCCCTGGCGCCCAGTACCCTCAAATGAACGCGGTCGAGTTGACGCTGGGAACCAGGCTGGTCCCACATATGTAGCTGCTGTGGAGGAGGTGTATGTTCTATGGTCCTTTTCTTGATGCAGTGGTAGAAGATAGGCTTCAACTTAGATTTTGAGATCTCGCATTGCCAATGAAGCAAGTGGTTGCTAATTTATGGCACACCAAAGGCAAAAAGTGATTGGTTTTAAAACAACACTTGTATTGTTCTCCAGCAATGTCAGAATTATGCCAGTTTTTAAACTAAATGGTTCTTGCATTTTACTCAATTTTTTCTGCATTTATAAAGATGTTGATTGTGCTGCATTATCGATAAACAATATTATTCATACTTTTAAAAATGTATAATAAAATTAAAATGCATTCCTAGAAACTTTTCTTTCAAAGTTTGCTTCATTATTACATTGCTTGAGAATGATAAAACTGCTGTGCTTAAAGGGTTCACTGTTTTACTTCCGAGTGCCATAAATCAACAACCACATGTCTGATTGGCTAAAACAAGGTTTCTAACTCCAAGTTGAGGTCTCATCTATTGAACTGTGTAAACAACAGGAAAATTGCATTGACGGCTTCTCCACAACGACCACGCAGACAGGACACAATTTTTTTTTGGGTTGCTCTGTATGAGCTCCAGGTCTCCGAGCGCTTCTAATCAGAACAAATGACTTAAAAGAGCCATTATTACCCATGGTTCATTGCGGGCACGCTGCACTTTCAAATTGTCTGAAATTCAAATTTTCTTCAAGAGCAAAATACGAATTTATACCTTCGCATTTTAGGGCTTTCAGTGGGGGGGGGGCGCGCGATAGCTCACGCGCACGCAGGCACGCACCCAAGCGTTCGCTTCACACGTCCGGAAATAAAATACTTCCCTTGAAGAGAGCGATGTCCTATTCGAGAGTTCACACCGGAAAAATTTGTAGACAAAATGATTTTCGTTTTAAAACATACCTTGTAACTCCCTGATGCTGATTTTATTCGTTGGATGCTGAGTTACTTTGTTTGCTCATTCCACTCTAGTTTAATTAGCCTCATTTTTAGGCCACCACCTTCCGAGATTCATGCTACTTTAAAGGTCAGACTTCTCAAGCAGCTTTTGTTTGCTGATTTGTGTCTGTCCGTGTCTCAATCACCAGGTCTCGGGAAGTATGACACATACCAATGGTACCGTTTGATATTTCTTTTGTGCACCCCACACACTTCACGCGAGTTTTTGGTCGCGCGCCTTAATTTCTGAACGTGAAAGCCCTGCACTTGAATGACAAAGAATTTGATCTGACTTTACTTTTCTACCAGTTCAACTAATTCATTGTGTGGATCAATATTTTCATCTCAGGTCAAATTTGATTTTCAGACGATCTCAACTTGCAGCGTGCGCGCAAAGATGTCTGGGTGGCAATGGCTCTTTAACTTTCTTGTGTTAGCAATCCCCCAGTCTTCTAAAATTACCTTTTCAGCAAATATTCAACAGTTCTCTTCTATCTTTAAATTCTTCTTGTAGACAAATTTTTATCAGGCCTGAATGAAATCCAGAAGCAATTAAAGTTTTACAAAAATTGTCTTGTCCCTTTCTTTGCTATCAACGGATTACAACACAACAATGAAATTATCTACTTTGTAACCTACCTAACAAACTTAAGATAACCAAATTCTGACAAGAAGAACCATCTCTGGAAGTAAGTGCGAATAAAAACAAAACTTTATAGGTCAAACAGCTCTCGAGGAGACTTTGAACGTAAGCTGCCCAGAACTATAATCGTTCTACTGTTCATTTTCAAATTTGGATGCAAAACTTGGGCCTACGTCCTTCGAAATGCTAGTGACTTTTGATCAAATCGTGTTAAGATATATGAGAGCCCGATTCCTCCTAAAAATAAACATGTGTTGGTTTACACGGGACCTTACCGTTAAAGACTACTTTCCTTCGGCTCTTGGTGAAGATTGCCTGTCAATCACCCATTCAACAATTACAAACGGAGAGTGAGGAGAGTGCTTTGTTCTGTGAAATTTCGGACACAAATCTGGTAAATGGCTGCCATAGAGCTTCTACGAAAAATAGATTGACCACCACATAACAGCGGGTTTTAAGTTTAGGTTGAAATTAAGAAACCCTTATGAAGGCATGGTTCTCCCCAAAATCCCTTTTTTGATTGGCGAAATGGTATGCTGGTCTTCAATTTATTCAAACTTTGCTTAAAAGGGACATTTATCTTTCATCAGACTTCACACAGTATTTTAGCAACCAAAAGGCATGGACTTTATAAAATCACGAATCTTTCTCACAAGCAAAACTTGAGTCGTATGTTTCCACTGTGTCGTTCTTTGCAACCCCCTTCTTTTAAATTTCGCCGGTATTTGAGTTCGATCGTACCAGACACGGTTGATGAGATCCTGCATCGAGGAACGAAAGCATATCGAGAACCATATCGAACAATGCATCAATCTCTAAACTCAATGAAGGAATCCAAACGCTTTCTGTATTCACGTGGAAGTCTTACAGATCTGAAATGGAATAAAAAACCTTACAGTACTCTGTAATCAAAGACGAATAAGAAAGGCAAGCATTTTTACCAAATACAAACCGACACAGCAAAAATAAGGTTGAATTTCAACTGATCAAGTGCATTCAGTTTGTTGAATTGACGAATAAGAACACAACATTTCACAACCTGATTTGGCTCACTTGGCTTAACTTCCGTTGTGACACAGCTAAATCAGATGCATCTTAAAACAACGTTAAATTTCAACCAATCAAATGGATTTGATATGTTGAATTAACTAATTAAAACGCAGGATTAAACAACCTGGCTTAGTTTAAGCTATTTTAACTTGCTAGCGTGAATAAGAGTATCAGAAAAGATTCTTTCGACAAGAACAAGTAGGGCTTTCAAAAACTACTGAAAACACTTCCGTGGGCATTCTCTAAAATGAAAGATCAGAGGTTTTGGAACAATCTACTCCAGAATATCACAAAATGGCTTCAATGTTAACAGTTCTAAACAAAACACAAATTCTCATGTCAAACCCAACCTTAGCGTCGAAATTAAACTTGTGGAGAAATATGCAAATACACAGCTTTCTTAATCGAATTGATTAAAGTATCATATTTCTTAACCCACTGCCTGGTTCTTTCGGATTTCATGATTCAGCTTTTTATCATCTGCAAGCATCCAACGTGATCAAATCTCTTGAAAGAAATTCACTAATGTCTTTATCTACCAAAACGTGCTACATATGTGCCTCTTATAAAGAAATTTCAATTTAAAGAAAGCCTTGGCTCTCCAGTCACTAGGCATCTGTCCTTGACAACAAATTATTTTGCGTTGCACTCCTAATCATCAGAAAACTAATGTTTTATCAACATACCATGATTCTCCCGATTTTAGAAACACAAATATTCTACTTATTTCCGATCTATTTCAGCCTTTCGTTAGGAAATCACTGGAAAGAACGCAGTAACAGTGCAACAGTTCAATATCGTTACCTTACAGCTAAAAAACACCGACCTTTCTACTCACACTTTGCTTCCGAACTCCAAGCACTGGAAACATGAATTTTGAGCCGGTTTGTCATCCAGAACATGATTTATGAATTATGAGCCAGTTTGTCATCTGGATTTTACTCACGTCATTCGCCATTACTATAAGAGTAACTGTGTAAGAATCGTAGGTTTTGTCTGCTCGTTTTATGTACGCATGATTACGAATCGTCGTTAGAGCGTCCGTTACGTCTGTAAATAGCGATATCACGATGTTGAAATCAGGCTAAAGCAAAAATGGAAATAAACTTACTCTAAATTGCTGCCAAACTGCGTTGTGATTCTGTAAATTGCAGACTGCACAGCTATGAGACAAAAATAAGACAATGTCATTTTCATTTTTTCATTTCATTTTTAAATATTTATACAGGTTACAAAATTTCAGTAAAAGATAACTGCTTTACAAATTGACCTGTGCAAAAACAGAAAGCCTAAATTAAAGAGAATTATATATATATATAATGTACAAACGAGCATAATAGAACTAAAAATGAAAATATAATGTACCTCTCATATGAATTTTTTAAAGGTAGCCAGGGACGATGCCAATTTAGTTTCCCTATTCAGCTCATTCCATAATCTTGCTCCACGATACGAAAATGCTTTTTGGCCTGTGCTTGTTCTTAGCAGGGGTATCTGCAAGTTTGTTTCGGTAGAGCGAAGAATGCGATCACTGCCCTCTGAGCATTTACTGAAAAGTTCCCCTAAATATTGAGGAGCAAGTGAATTCAATGCCTTATATGGTATGACTCATGAAACTCATGAGGGGTATGACTCATGAATAGAACTATGACTCATGAAACTTTAATCAAATGCAAGAAGGTAGAACGTAGTGGAGATAGCCAGTAAATTGAAGATAGTACATCTTCAATACAATACAATACAATACAATACAAGACAATACAATACAATACACCTTAAAAGATAGGAACAGGGAACAGGATTCAAGGGAGCAATGCGGAAAGTGACTATTCACCTGGAACCAACCCCTATCAAATAATCTGTTAAAAATCAACTTCCAAGGGAATCGGCAATGTTAAAAGCTGGTCTATTGTATTTGGTAACTCTGACGTGCTTTTCCAGTGAGTAGCGGACGAAAAAATGGGTGTGTGGGCGTTGCTTTTTTCTGTGAAGATTAAGAAAAATACAAGTTTTACGCTCACATTACACTGTACCATCTATAAAGTGAAAAATGACTTAAAGTCATCGGGTCTTCACAATGGATGGCACTTACAACTCAAATTAATTTTCTATACAAAAAGCAAAGAACAAAATTACAAAATTAAGAAACATTACACAAAGCAGAAAAATAAACAACAAAGCTACGGCCTACTGCTAGTCAAAAATTACAGCTTTTCAGCGCGTAGGTATAAAACCCGAGGAAACTACGGTTCTTGATTTTTCAAAGTAATCTACTTCAGAAATGTGGAACTTTAGCCTGGTTATAGGGTCTACGAGACATTGCTTTGTCGATGCCCTTAAACTTTTAGAATATATGTAAACTCTTAAAGACTTTTGAAAAGTATCTACCACTTTGAAACAACGAGATCAAACTAGTCTAGGTCATAAATCATGTCCAAAAAGACATTAATTTTTCTTTATTTTTGATGTAGTTAACGAAATACAAAGGTCAGAGTCTATGTACAAACAAATAAGACAAGAATGACAATCAATTCTTTATTTGTGATACAGTAAAACCCAGCAAACAAGAACATAGGACAATAAGAACCTGCAGACTGATTTTTGCGGAAAAAGACACCCAAACATAAGAACCAAAAACAGGCTGATTTACTCCAATGTTTTTATGAGACAGTACACTTAATACGGAAATTTCATAACATCAGTGTAAACAAACGCCAAATTATTGATAATTGAACACCTCTAACAGTTTTCAGGGATATGCATTTATTTTATCAAGCAGCATGATAAAAACTGCTTTGTCAGCAACAAAATACCAAATCCTCTAATATTTCACTGCATTTATTCTACCCTCAAGTTTAGTTAAATTAACACATACTGTATGGCTATATATTCATCATAGTTATAGGTGTCCTTGCGATAATAACCAAACCTTGAAAATGTCATAAATACTTAATTTATAAGAACCTAATTAGTCTGTTTTTTAGACAAGTATGTTCTTGTTTGCGGGGTTTTACGTCAACTGATATGATAAAAGCCCGTATGAAATCAACTGTGGATTGAAAACTTCCCATGCCCTGTTCTATATAAGAAACACTGCATAAATGTATACGAGCCCTTTCAACCTGCTGCAGAAATCATAGGTTGTTTTTTGAGGACCTTCACTAAAAACATTATTATCAAAATGTTACGTTATTGTTTTCTATACTTCACATCTAAAGTAAACGGCACGAAGTTAAAAAAAAAACAGAAAAAACGGTGAACATCGTTTATAGAGTCAAAGCTTATAACATGAAAAGAAGTGGCATTTCTACGCTTACCAAGTTAAAGAAGCGGTATTTCTACACTTACCAAGTTTGTATGATTGAGTCTTGTTAGTTGTAGCCTTTCTCTTTTGAAATTCTTTCAGTTTATTTATCTGAAGTTTGTCATCTGTGACTGTTGTTTTTAAATACTTCTCAATTGCCTAATTATGGGAAATAAGAAAGTAAATCTGAATGTATGGCATGCTGATGAAAAAAATGAATCGTAAATAGATACAGTACATTACCGCATAAAAGAACCTACTAAAATTAGAGCCTAGAGGCTGTTTCTCCTGAATTATGCACCTTGCAATGAAGAACCTCTTTCAGTTTGATGAAACATAGGTTCTTATTGCAGGGGTAGCAGATTGATCTTTGATTGCTGTTATCATGTTCAGTTTGGTCTCAGTTGACTTTTAAAGTTTGATTCTCCTCCCGTATCAGGTATTAGGTCAATAAGGACGCTTGAAAAACATATAATAGGGCTGAACATCTTTGTAAGACTCTGAAAGGGCCTACATGAGGCACTTTTCAAGCATTCGAATTATCATTGTTAGTATTATTATTATTATTATTATTATTATTATTATTATTATTATTATTATTATTATTATTATTATTATTATTATTATTATTATTATTATTATTATTATTATTATTATTATTATTATTATTATTATTATTATTATTATTATTATTATTATTGGAACCTTTAAACCTTTAGTACCACTAAAATAAGAACCTTTTCGCCTGGCTCTCAAAAAAGTTGGTTCTTACATGCGAGGATTTACTGTAATGATCGGAGAGGCTGACAGTCTAACAACATCATTCTTGACACCCCACGAATTCTAAATTTACTTAACTACAAATCTGTCAAAAATATTCCAGCAGCATCTGTTCATTTCATATTCGTCATGGAAAATGCAATTTATTGACTAAAAAAACCAACAAAACAAAAGGGCTATGAGATGCCTTTCTCAAATTTGGCTTATTGTATATCCATCACGAGCTTCTTTGAAATGTGCCAAAAATTGAAAAAGAACCAAGTGCATATTTTCAAACTTTGTAGAAAATTAGCAACGGCATATTGTTTGAAATATTGCTTGGTGCAAGGGAAAATTTGTCAGTAGAAACAATAGTATTTGCTTCGACTGTCTCATGAAATATGGTCCCATTTAAAACACCCCAAGACATCAGCATTTATCAAACATTTTCACCCTATACCAATTACCAACGATACCAAACTATAGCAGTTCTTTTGTGTCATAAGCAGAAACCCGCATAAATGAAACTGCGGATTAAGAATCCTTGGCTGATTTTTGACTAATTAAGCACCTTCTATTTCTGGAACCGCTAAAGAAATGTATAGCAATCATTTTAGCATGTTACTACAGAAATCACAGGTAATTTTAATCAGGTAATTACAGTAGAATAATAATCTCTTCTTTAGTAATAGTATTTATTTCCACTTCAAAACATTCAGTGATGTAGCTTTTAATGAAGTTTTGTCTATCAAAATCAAAACAAATAAAACACAAAAATTCGTTACTTTCTACTGTGACATCTAAAGCAGGAAAAGACTCAACGTCATCTGGTTCCTACTTTGGATGGCGCTCACAATTCTAATACTTTAGGGGGGAAAGGTAGAATAAAAGGTAGCCTTGTACCAAATAATACTAAAACCCTAAAAGTTTTAAATGTGGAATTCGATCAGGTCTATGCATCTCAAGGTTTAATTGATTATTTGAAGAAGTAAATATTTTCAAGGAAGTAATTACCTCTAGATATGTCAACAGTGAGAAAAGAATTTGCGGCAATGTCTGTGAGAAAAAAACAATACATAAATGCGATATTTGATTCAAGGGAGTCATACAACTCTCAAATGACATTGGTACAAGGAAATCATTTCGCAAATTATCATTCGTACTATTCTTAGGCCTTACTTGCAGCATCTAGACTTTTGTAGTCGAAAACCGGTTGTCCAAAAATGATGTATCAGTGTTTGCAAAAATATGTTATCCTAACTTATGGAGCGATTTGAATTAAACATCAATATTTCGTAGCAGAAAGCCTTACTTGGATCTAGAAATTAATTTCACTAAGATCGGCCATAACAAATCGGATCTGCACGTTATTTTGCCTGAGAGATGTTTTTGAAGATACGTCAAAGGGAGCTAAAAAACTCGATCAGGTTTCTTCAAAATTTCACTTTCAGAAAAAAAATGAGCATGCTAATCTTCGAAGGAATACAGTGTGATTGCAAATTTGTATTTCTTACATTTCAATGTAAAGGGGTTGCATGGTTAAGTTTCTTAACATAAAATTAATGCAATTTTCCTATTATCAACCCCTGGGGGGGGGGTAACTTGAGTTTCCAAGATACGGGGTTGTGCCATTGAAATCGTTAAAGTACCACCCATAAATCAGGAGAAATTTCTCAAAAGTATACCCATAAATCCGGAAATTCCAAAAAAGCTCACCAATATTTAATTCTTACAGAAAACTATACCCATTTATCCGGAAAATGCAAAAAAATGTTGAAAACTATACCCATAAATCCGGACTCTATCATGAGAAAAGGTAGCCTAAAAAATGGCACAACCCCGTACCATAAACAAGTTAAGTTAGCCCTCCCCCCGGGTTACCAACGCTGAAAATGGACGAAATTTGATTGCAATCATTTAGCTATTCTTACGACTTATCGAAAATAGCATTCCAAACTCCAGAACCTTATAACCGATTTTTGTGAAATAAATTTCAGCATCAAAGTTTGCTTTTGGGTTTCAAAATAAGAGGTGACTCATCGATAATCGGAGCATAATTCATAACTGTACTGCTCTGCAAACGATGACACATTATTTTGGGACACTCGGAATTTAGTTATATTCATCTCTATGTCCTGCATGTAAAGGCCACGAAAAGGTCATGATCTTGTTGCTCCTCGTGGTATCGTCCTTGTGGCGTTGTAATGTAGTTTGCACTCTGTGTCTTAGGTAATTCGTTGTTATAAAAGTTTATATTGAGTAATAAAATCTAACTTATCCAGGAAAACAATTCTACACTCAATAATGAATTAAAACATCTACATAACACCCCTAAGTCTCATTAGAAATACTACTTGGTGAAACAAACAAATTTGAATGTTCTAGGTCTTATGGAGATACAACAGGAAGACAAGATGATTTTTGACGAGAGAAAACATTTACGTCAAGAGCTTACCAGGAACGAAGATCTTTATCTAGCAGCCTATATTACAAGATGAAACTATTTTAGTCACGAAAGACATTAAAAATCAAGCAACTAAAGAATTTACCTGTTGTACGACTCCGTATGTGTCTTCATTATAAGAAGCTGCTACCAAAGAAGATAACCCTAAGATATGAAAGATTTATAAAGATTTATTTATTTAACTATAGAAATCATAGCTAGAAATCAGATGATTACGTAATATGTAAACAAAACAACTCCAGGTAGCGCTAAAGGCCCGAGTTACACGACGCCGGATTGGGTTCACTTCGGATTGCTTTTCACTTCGGATAGGTGTTTCAGTTACACGACGCTGAGGCAATCCGAAGTACTTCGGTGGGCGTAACCGGAGTGAAAGTCATACCGCTCTGGAGGTGAAGTGAAAATCAATCCGAAGTACTTCGCTTCGCATTCCATCTCGCGTAATCACTGAATCCGAAGTGATTTTCACTCCGAAACCTCGTTCCTAATTACCTTGCCTTGCTTTGACGTATTCTCCTCCACAATAACATGAAAGAGATGTCTTTGTCTTCGCAGTACAGTACATATCCGACGTCGTGTAACAGCGATGCAAAGCGGAGCAAAAGTCAATCCGAAGTTGTGTAATCACTCCTAAAGCGAAGTGCAACTGCTTCGGATTGGGGTGGGCAATCCGAAGCGAAAACCAACTCGACGTCGTGTGGCTCGGCCCTTACTATACTTGAATTATACATTAATTGCTTATACTCGTACTGTGCTCAGATTGTTTTGTTTCGAGACAAATCTGTCTGAATTATTTGCTCGTACGTACAGAATATTTTTATTTGGCTTGCTTTATATCCCATACATGCTAATGTGTAAAAGAAGGTTCACACGAAAATTCCATAATTTGCGGGCAGAAGTTGAAAACAGCAAAATTTGACAACTGAATGCTAACAACACTCAAAAAGGAACCAAGGGTGGCGCCACGGGGTGGACTGGGGTGGACATTTCCACCCCACTTTCCTCAGGTCCGTATTTATTCCTAAACAGAAACGACATAAAAAAGATTAGGTATGCCTTCTGGTAACCATTTTTACCTCTTGTCCACCCCAATTTCTCAAAGCTGGCACCGCCCCTGAAAGGAACATTTTCAACAGGGGTAAAAAAACGAAGTAGTGTGGTAGCGACGCTACCAGGAAGGTAGCTGAAATGCTCAAATTTCCCAGGAAAACAGGGACAGAGGGAAAAAGAGATGGAAGGAAAGGGAAACGAAGGGAAAGAAAGAGGGAGAGAAAGGATTCGGAATATATGGGGTGGTATGTAGGGAAAGAAGAAGGAATTGCGTGAGAAGAAACGAAAGTGCTTAGCTTGCAACCAGGAAGGAAAAAATATTAGTGAGCTCTGATTTTCAACGATTTTGAAACGTGGGTAGTTACTCTTGAGGCCGAGAGTCTCCTTGCCCCGGAGATTGCAAATGTGGCTTAAAACTAAATCTTTGAAAAGCATCGGGCGATTAGTTGATGAATCTTTCGTTCGATTGAGTGGCTTACAAGGAACTTCAGGTACTTTCGTTATAAGAGTTCATTGGCAGTCCTTGATATCTTTATTACTTTCAGAATTATGGCATCTTCTATGTTTGAAAGAGTTATCCGGTTGCGACGTCATCAAATGGTTAAATTGTGAACCAGAAAAGCAACGAATTTCTTTATTAATAAAAAGGTATCTAGGCCAAGAAAGTTTCAAATCTAATTACAAACTAACCAAAATGCTTATTAATTTTCTCACTTTACGAACCGTCAAAAGATTATGAATAACAAGATTTATAAGTGTACAAATAATAAAGGCAGAAAGTTGTACGAATAAACAGTATAGAAGAAATACAGATGCAAAAAGGACAAAATATTTAGCACACTGAGGCTTTCCTGATTCCTGCTTCATAAGAGTGTGACTTACAATACTAAACTTATTCTAAAATCACATTATGGGTATATATAGACTTGGACCAGATTGACAGAAGGATTAACAAATTCACGCAGGCAAATGTATAGATAGAGATTATGCGTGGTTACTAATTAAGTTTTGCATGTCCAGCTTTTAACAATTCTTCTTCGTGAGAAAGCAACAGTCCAGGGTCTTTTAATTGCATGAAAGCGTTCAAAGTTTTCGCTTTTAAGAAATTAAAAGACCCTAGACTGTTACTTTCTCACGAAGAGGAGTTGTTAAATGCTGGACATGCAAAACTTAATCAGTAACCACGCATAATCTCTATATACACATTTGCCTTCGGAAATTTGTTAATCCGTCTGTCAATCAGGTCCAAGTCTATTTACTAATAACGTAATTCCAGAATCAGTTTAGTTTTGTAAGTCACACTCTGATGAAGACACAAGTCAGAAAGGCCTCAGTGTGCTAAATATCTTGTCTTTTTGCACCTGAATTTATTCTATATAGTTTCAGTGTACGAAAAGAAATTTAACACATGCAATAAAATAAAAAGAAAGAGCGATTGCTGCTCACAATATCGAAACTACAAGTTTGATAATATGAGTGGATTGCAAGACATATCATTACTACATGCTTGACTCTGATTTTATTTCAAAACGTTTTAACAACTAAAACTGTAATTCCAATTAAGAGGTCCATATCCTCTTTTGGCTTAAGAACCAATCAAATTTGCTTCAAATGTTTTAGTTTGTCAGGCTTTAAGAAAATTTTTCATAATATTTGAAAATGTTTCATTTGAAAATATTTGATACCATCAAATTTCCTGCTGTTTCTAACAGTGCCAATATCGTCAACGGGGTGAGTGGCCGAGTCGCTCAAACAATTAAGCTCGGTTGAGTGAGGTCAAACTCCGGATGGGTGACCTCGGAGGCTTGACCTCACAACTCATCTCGTCGTCCTTCGGTACGTTAAACTAGGGATCCCATACCTGGATGCGGCATGCACAGCAGGCCTAAATTAGCTTTCAGTAGCTAGAAATCCAGACAAGCCTACTCAAAACAAATTGAAAAACAAAAAGAAAATCGTGCAGACATCAGCTAAAAGTCTGGTACTATCAAACTTTTGGCAGTCTGCGAATTGTGTAGCTTATATTGTAAATCTCGTTCCGAGTGAAGAAACGTGAAACCTACCCTCAAGAGTCCATATAATAAGTTGATGGTCAACACACAAACTTTCAAGCTTGAATTCATGACGCTGTTAAAGGAAGTATAGATTTCATAATGTGATCAAGCAAACGAATTTTCTTGTAGGGATTTGAAAAGGAACTGTTCTTAGAAAATAGTCCTACAGCTGTAGAAACTATGTAGGGAGCTACGGCAATGATTTCCACTTATTTTCTTATTGATCTGTTGCATATCTCCGGCCTCTATAAAGCTTTTATGCTAATTCCAACTTTCACATAATTTTGGAGCACGAAAATGACCTCTTTTATTTACTATTACAGGAAAATGCCTGTAAAGAAAAATGATCGATCTTTAACCTATTGCACGACAGAGTCTGGATCGAACGATATTTGCAAACGTTTTGGAGAATTTTCAAACCTACACATGAGTGATAGAAGCTTTAACATCGCTCAATCGAGCCATCTCGTATAAAAAACGAATAAAAAACATCCCTAGATCAACTGGGTGCCTTAAAAAATCTTCCAGAGGAGCTAAAATCGGCAAACAGCCTCAATATATTTAAAAGCTTAATACTCAATGGAACGGTCCCACATGCAACTGCAATGCCTGTCGTTTTATTGTAAATATTGTATAAAACAGCGTTGAAAGTAATCATTAGCTTTATTTCTTTTTTATTAATTATGTCCATCGATTTTGATTAGTTTGCTTGTACATATGTATATAGCTGACTAGAAAAAAGTAATAAAGGTAAATCGATGTAAAATAAAGTTACAACAACAACATTCCACGGTTTGAATTCAAATCTGTACTTTACGAGCACTAGTTTGCTAATATTGAGCAACGGAAACGAAAATGGGGAGATCGTCATGCATGAATCAACTTTTCAGAATCTATAAGCTGCATTTTGCAACATCAATATGTAGATTGAAACACTTACCATTTTTCAAAAATAATCCCCGATCTGCTAACAGAAATGGGCTTTGAGACACCCATGATATAATTCCGTGGAAGGGGTGTCATTTATGTTGAGATGAATTGTAAAATATAGGCAAATCATGAAGGTGTGGCCAATTGCACGTGTTGATGTTGTAAACGTTCCTTACAAATGGTGAAAAGTTTATTCAGATCTTACGACTCCCCGTTTTCATTTCCATCGCTCAGTTTTATCAAACTAGTTTTCCCTTAGTAACTGCATTATTACACTGTTAGAAAATGTTTTATTTGTTCTGCTAGGTTGAACAGGTCAAGAGATATTTGAGTTCAAAACTGGGAAGCTTTCTATGAGGAACGTTGTAAAATCCCTTGTGGAATAGATAAAAGGTCTATTGAAGTATTTCGTAGGACTAATTTTACATTTTCACAAATCTCATGAGCCATTTCATTTCAAATAGACATTACAACAAGATGGTACCTCTTCAAACAATCCAGACATGAATGGCAAATGAGTCCATAGCGCAGCTTCCTACGTAGAAAAAGCAAGCACAAAAATCATATACTGGATAAGTCAGCAAAAGATAGGTAGGAAATAATCCAGAAATGAATGGTGAATGAGTTCGAAGGGCAGTTTCCTAAATAAAAACCGCAACACAACAATTATATACTTTATAAGCAGAGTCTATGTATAAGTAAGAGAAGACATACTCTCGAGTACCGAATAATCGTCCCCCCCCCGGCTTATCAATTTTTGAAAAATTTTCCAACCCCTCCGCTCTTATTCCAACCCCCCCCCTTTTATTAATTTTTGGAAAATGAAACGATATTAGACATAATTGCTGAATAAACGCAAGAAAAAGTCTCAAGAAGTGCATTCAACAGAACCAGAGTTCAAAAGTAAATGTATCAGTAACATCACTGTTCACATAAACATACAACAGATAAGTGTTTACCTAAGAAAAGGGCTATTTTCTATTTCTCCAAGCACCCCCCCCCCCCGAATTATTCCAACCCCCCGATTATTGTTATATCGGACCATTTCCAACCCCCCGATTATTCTCACCCCCCCCCCGTTTATTCGGTACTCGAGAGTAGGTAGGAAACAAGCCATATTTTTGTGGAAAACGAGTTACTGTAGATCGGGTTTGTTGAAGCTTTACATCTCAGAAGAAACATAAAACTAATGTGAGATATTCAGTTTATCAAACTCAGTCATTTATTGCCATATCTACAATTTTATGATATTGCTACTTTGGAGAAAAGGTATCGTTGTTGTAAAAACTTTTCGCTTTTTATTAATGCAATTTGAATGCAAGTTCCCTGGGAATAGAAATACTGAGTGAGCCAGAAAAAAGTTCCCACCTTTGAAAATTCATAGCACCAAGACTTCTTCACAGATTTGAAAGATCGAAGCATTTTTGTGACTTTTCTCGCTGTCTCACAAGCACTAGAAATATAGGTAAATTCAACTTTACAAAAATTCTATGGTTGCAAAATGACTGATAAAAGGGCCCAAAACATTTATCAAATCATAAAGTACTCGTCACACAGCACAATGAAGAAAATGCAACTTCTCATGGGTAAGAGCAATCCTCTGCTTATTCATTGCCATGGGATTGAACATCTTTAGTATTCGCTTGAAAATCTATGTCTTATAACTCTTCAGAGAGCTGAAACGCTCCAAGCGTTTTGTTCTGTGTAAGGAGAGTCCTTGCGATTCCATTAATGTTTTATGCCCTTTTTGAGTCATTTGCAACAATGAAATTTGTATAAAGTTAAATTTACCTACACTGCTGGTACTGGTAAAACAGCAAGAAGAATCACACAAATACTTCGATCTTTCAGCTTCTAACTGGAATTTGAATCATTCATATCTGTGATGTACTCTTGGTGCTACCAAAATTTAAGATTGGGAACATTTTTCTGGCTCACCCGGTAGTTGACATGTTTTCCTCAGTTTTAAATATCTAGTACAGACATTTGTTTTCTAAGGAAGTTAGTCGTTCTTGAGAAAACAAAGAAGAATGGTCTACAAGGAACTCTTCTAAAATGTCAATTCTTGATAGCTCTAGAAATCTAGAAGTACGAATACCTTATTAGCCTGCTTGGATTGTGCCGGACGATGACTGTTTGGGCTTTGTATTTCTGAAAAAGATATCATGAGAATTAAAATCATACGACAAACACTAGGCAAATATCTTTCTACAGAAACTGGGAACGGACTCCGCGATTAGCTATTGAAAAAAAAACAGTTCGAATTTCAAACATTGGACGGATAAAGCAGGTTACCAGTCAATGAGAGAAATAGACTATCTACTAGTGATCCTCTTTTCAAATTTTCCATAAATATTTGAGGTTTAGATTGTGAAATCATTGGCCGATTGATCTACAAATTTATAAACAAAATCGGCCAAGAAGGTTTGTTTTACCCATTTCAAGCCATGTGACCGTACTCTTGGGAAGTTTCTGTATCATCCAGTTTCAGATGTTCATGGCACAAGTTTTAAAGGCACGAAATATGCTACAGAATTCAGAAGAAAATCGATTACATCTATTAATGGGATGCAAGTGTAATCTATGATGGGAACTAAAGTCTATCTGAAATTAGCTGTCGCATGAGATTGGTGATAAAGTAAACTTGCTACAGCAAAAAACTATTCAGTTTGTATTCGTGGACATTTTCACTTGACACATAATTTGAAGCAAACTTTAGCTGGACATGAGTCCCTTTTTTAAATGACATCAGAATGAATGACGGTTCAAAATTTAGATATATGATTTTTACTTAATTCTACTGTAAAAAGGGACATTTCAAGGCGAACAGAAAAAGCCCATGATCAGTTTGTTGCTGGTTAAGGACCTGTCTCATACATTATTGATTAAAATAAAGCTAAATACAAGCTCGAAAATAACAGTGAGTATATTTTTAAAACAAAATATTGATCTACCAAATACAATCATATGTGACCGGATGTTTGATTGAAATGTTAATAATATCTCATGGAATTCGCCTAATCTTTATCCAGGGTAGCCAAAGAATCATTTTCCTGAGATCTTGCAAGCCAAATGTCGGAAAAACACGAGGTCATACGTTATATTCACGCACTACAAAGTTCCAAAATTACACCCACACACCCACACACACACATATGCTTAAACACCCGACGCTGGCATAACACAAAACATAAGAACTGGAAATTACCTCCTCTAAGTTGCTAAAATCCACCTTTTCAAGGTTAGAGGTGCGAAAGCGGAAGTCTTTTGTTGTTAGAGATATTGTATCTGTGAGTCCAAATGTCTGTTCTACATACAAAGGTTAGTGTAGAGGCAAATTTTCACTTTCATATCTGTCTTTGTTTCGAAATTATGGCATTATGCATAATTTGAACTCATAAGGGCTTTGACCGTGAAATCAAAGTTAGGACAAAAATTTGTCCACACATCTGATTTCACGGTCAAAGCTCTTATGAATTCAAATTCTTTAAATCGCCATAACTTCCAAACAAAGACAGATATGAAAGTGAAAATCTGCTGCCATGCTAAAGTTTGTACGCAGAACAAGATTTTAGACTCAAAAATGCAAAATCTGTAACAACAAAAGACTTCCGCTTTCGCACCTCTTACCTTGAAAAGGTGGATTAAAAGATCGTAAATACAGTTAATTAGCTCCCTCCAAACGCAACTACATCTATGAATTTCTCTTTACTGATTGTTTTTCCAGGAAAATTCCCCAGCTCACCTAAGAAAATAGCACAATATAGATATCTTAAACACTGATAAGATTAATGATTTTTCTTTTATATCATTGCCAAGCATCCCAACGTAATCTTTTCTCACCTTTCGTTGATCAATATATTTTTCAACTTGTTTGTCTTTCTCTGTCATTTGTTTGTTTTAGTAAAACTGCTTCCTGATACGTTTCTACCGGGTATTATGTTCTCCCATCTGGAACCCACGTGGTTTTCGATTCTCTTTTGTTTCGGTCTCCATAACAGGCCCTCGCGCCTTTATATCTTAGCTGATGATGACTCTAGCCAGAGTCGAAACGTTCATAAATTGTAAACAAACATGGATTAGTCGTATCTAAATTTATTATTACCAGATGTGTCTTTGTTATCATCGAATCAATTGAAACATGTCTTCTACAGTTTTCGTCGTTCTGGCTCGCCCTCAACATCCCAAGGTTTATTTGTTTTCAATTTGTTTTGAGTGGGCTTGTCAGGATTTCTAGCTACTGAAAGCTAATTTAGGCCCACTGTGCATGCCGCATCCAGGCACGGGACCCCTAGTTTAACGTCCCTTCCGAAGGACGGCGAGGTGAGTTGCGAGGTCAGGCCTCAGTGGTCACCCATCCGAAATCTGACCTCACTCGGCCAAGCTTAACTTCAGTCACCTGACGAAGACTGTGTAAGCCACTCGGCCACTCACCCCTACAAAAGGTAGTTTTTGGACTCTGCAAAGCCAAGCTTGTAGGAGTAGTGTCCTACTCCTTAAAATTCTATCACATTTGCCGGAACAATAGTAATTCACAAATCTTGCAATCTTATTGGTTCTCTTTAGGAAGCTCAAAGTTAGGGCCTAAATAGGGTCACGTTTTTCAGAGTAATGTCATGTGTCTCTGTAGATCGAAGCGCTATCATCAAGTCACAGGAGCACCCGAAAACAAGGGATCCTAGGTCATAAGTCTAGTCCTGCCTACAAATTCCGTCTACCAAAACGATGTCTTTCGGCATAAACTCTCTAGCATTTCGAGGCAGCATTCTCTGGAATACCATGCCTGATACAATAAAGAGTGCTGAAAACGTATTCAGACTTAAGAAAGGCATACAAACCTGGAATGGAGACAAATGTAGCTGTAATATATGCGAAAAAGTAGATTTTTATTGTAATTTTTCTTTTTTCTTGTATGTAAATAGTTGGTATTAATTAGTTTGTACATAATTATTTATGTATATTAACTATCTCCCTACCAACTGTAAATAAAGAGATTATTATTATTATTATTATTATTATTATTATTATCATTATTATTATTATTATTATTATTATTATTATTATTATTATTATTATTATTATTATTATTATTATTATTATTATTATTATTATTATCCTCTCAATATAATAACATCTCGTGGTTCCTTTAGCCTGGAATTACAAAGAGTGGGCGAATCTCCTCAATCTACGTAGCAGGCTCGACAGGGTGGACTAGAACCGCCAACCCCTAGATTGGTATGAGCGCGCCACCACTGAGCCATGCCCGCTCAAAACTTATTAAACTGCGCTGAATCTTACATGCACTGATCTTAATCAACGTTCTTCCAGAAGCAAGTTAAGCCATTTCAAAGCCACATACCTTCCGTTGCATTCCAACTTTTCTGTGCAGAGAGAAACGCTGGTGATGGTGTTAAATTCAATTTAGGTGATGCAAAATCTGTAAGAGGAATTGCTACTTTAGCTATGTATCTAAAAGATTTGCAAATAACTAACGGTGCTTGTTAAGGTCGATCTTGCTTAACATTAAGAATCAAAATTTCATTTTGTAGCCTAAATGGACGGCTCTTCCAATGACATAGAAAATGCATTTTCCTTTCTGGAAACATGGTAGAAAAATTTGATAAATTTACGTAGAATAACATTTTGCATAAACTGCAGCTATGTCCAGCAAGAAGATCAATGTTCTACACCATTTTCAAATTGTGATTAAGTAGACGATTCTTGGCAAAATACCACGACGAAAACAACATCAAAAAGCGGTTAGACAATTAGAGCTTTAGTTGCTATGAGAAATTCAAAAAGTATAAAGGGACCTCTAATCGGGCCGAAAAAATGACTTGGAAGTTGTGATTGAAATCAAAGTTTCAATCATTAAAGGCCTTTTAGCTTTTATGCAAAACAGCCTAGATCGAGCTAGCCTGCGTGCAGACTCAACTGATTCCCTGAAGAGAAGGAAGGTTGGAACCACACTTTTCTTCATGGAATCAGTAGAGTCTGCACGCAGGCTAAGATCGAGCAGTATTTCTATACATCTTCATATGAAAGGTTCGAATGAATAGTGCTACAGTTTCTACCATATCGTACACATTGAAATAATTGTCAAAATGTATAATCTATGAAAATGTCGTTCGATTGAGATTCCCTTTCAGAATAGCTAAAGGTCTATTTCGTGAACCAAGGAGAGAACATCGTCAACGGAAAGAACTCTAACAGGTTTATTTTGTGTCTTTGACAATGTCATACTCGAGAGATATACAAAGAGACATTCAAATACCTGGTGAAGGTATTTTGGATTGATTCGGGCTGAAAAAACATGATCCTGTTTTAATTTGATTCTTTCTCATTTCTTGGATATTTGCCTGATCAAATCTTTGCTTTGACTGGTCTACAACAAGCAAACAATTTGACACAATCATGTTCCAGTTCTCAGGGTGACCACCTGTTGAAATAAAGAGAAATGAATGTCAAATATTCATTTAAAAGAGTAACAGAGAGCTGAAAGGGCACATTTGTTATTGATACACCCATTTCTGCAGCAAGAGCGAATGTTTCAAACAAGAACTTCGTTTCAAAAAAGATAAAGCGATTTGCCTCTCTAAATAAGGTGAAGGTGAAGTTGCGTTTTTCAGCACCAAGCGCTGGGATGGCAGAAATAGAGTGGAATTAATCAAGTCTGCGACCCCTTGTCATGATACTCATGTGATGGGGTCCTACCGGGTATCGAATCAGCTCCGCCTGACTGTTCTGGCTGCAAAGTCAAAGGATTACACTACTGCGCCACAACGCCTTCATTGTGTGTTACACAAGAGGTTTACACCACTGCATCACAATAATAGCACCTCTGATAGCATTGGATCAAATCAACATATGCAGAGGAAGCTAAACTTCATGGTTTTCTGTGGTGAAGATGTGAGATCTATTCTTTAGGCTCCAAATCGCTTTGGCTAAGCCAACCCTTATCTCTTCGTTTTAATGGATTTGCTCTTGCACATTTCTGCCCATTGAAAAATAAATAAGAAAATGTAGCATTTTAGCAATACAACAATTCAATTGCAGAAAATAGCATGAGACAAAAGTTCGATCAAATTCAAGATCTGATCATTTAGATTCTTGACACAGGAAATCAAATTCGTGAAGATTCGAAGCTGCCCATTTGACAATAAATTTTGCGAAAGTTCTCCTGTCCTTGAGTATAGGAGAGAGGATTCATTTGTTCTCTAAGATGCTTAATTCCTTGAAAATGAATACACTCACTCATCAAGATTTTTTCAATAAAATTGAAGTTCTAAGAATGTTTCTTGAAACAAGCTATGAGGTAACATGAATACATGGTCACAAAAAACATATACATGAATACATGAATACATGAATACATGAATCATGTATCATGAATACATGGTTTGAGTAAAACAAAAAAGATTTCTCGCTATTCCCGATTCTAAAAAGGAATCTGCACAGAACGATATTTCATGCATCTCCAAGAGTTTTCAAATGGGCAAAAAGTTTCTTATCAATCCAAAATTTAAAACAACAAGTCAATGCAAGATACCGTGGCATTTGTAATGAGAAAGACGCGTTGTCACCGGGTCCTCACTACAAACAAGACCGTCGAGAATAGGGATAACCAGGGTAGTTACTTAGGGGCCGGGAGCCTATTGGGGTCCGGAAAAAGTAAGGCATGTATTTTTTCTTTGTTTTCAGTTTTCCTTGAAGAGCGTTTCTTGGCCCATCGGCCAACTGGCATTCTCAACTTAGCCTTTACACAGGAGATAAAGCAATTTTTCATCCAAAATTGTTTTCAATAATGTATAGGAGGGCGTCTCCATCTAAAAGCTATGCAACTACAGTGCATGGGAAGGTGTGGTTTGAGGGAAAGGGGTGTGGTCCGAAATTTTTGCGGAGCCCTCGGCGCCGGCGGGCACCCTCTACAACCGACGCCAGAGTGGGGCCCAGACCGGCTCTCAACGGCTCTGACTACACATGCCGCCAACAATGCTCTAAGCAATAAGAACGATAAATTAATGACAAAAACAAAAGCAAAATAAATATACATACTAAAGCAAGACAAAGGAAAGACTAAAGCATGGGACAAAATGATAGAAGCTCTAAACGCCACTTGATTGAAATTTGCTGTATCAAAATGTAAAATGATATCGCTTGATCCAGACTCTTTCGTGGAACAGGCAAACGACCCATTTAACATCGATGGGTCAAGGAGTCAAGAAGAATACAATACCTGGTTGTGTGATCGCAAATACTTGTTTCCTACGCCTTATATCAAATTTACCAATCTGACACAAATCCAGAAATGCGAGATGCTGAAACAAAAGATTAAAGAAGTTACAGAATCAATAAAGGAACCAATCAAGCAATCAAGTAATCAATCAATAGGTAATTGTTCTTCCAAATGATCACTATTTACTATTTCTTTGAGGACCAATTTTCAATTATTTGTTTACTGAGAATTCGCCATTCTGTTTTCACTTTTACTTAGGACACCTTTTATGCAGTTATTCGGGCAAATCCTTATTCTTTCTTATAGAGACGCGTTCGTGAACCATTTCGTTAGTCTATTTGCAGAATACTATGGTGTAACAGATGCATTTGAGAGCCGAGAACCAAACACAAGCGCTGTACGACAGCAGAAAGTGCACTTAAAAGTACGGAGCACTTATTTGTTGCTCTGTCCTTCTTTTAATGTTCAAGAACGTCGAGATCTTCTTGCTGGAATTGTTGAATTAACGCTACTATTTTTGCAAATCATCAATCTTTCAAAATATGCTTTAATGCAGCTTTTATTGTATGGTGATCAATACCTTTCTTACGACTGGAACAGAAACAACTCGAATCGACCTTGCGTTTCATTCACGAAACTGGTACGTTTGACTGAGATTTGTCGAAACTTCAGTTATGTACAAAGCAGCCACTAAGTCCTCTCAATGTAAATGCTATTTTTCTTTGTAAATCTTGTTTTACATTAAAAGTCAGATAATTGAACATAAATTCATTATTTCATAAATGTGTATTCATAAATTCATACATACATACAACTATTTAAGATGTTAAACGTAGAAAGACGGGACGACAGGATGATGTGATGACCGAATATCTGCTTCATTTTAACAAACTGACAGCAATGTTGGCAATTTGACTTGATGAAAAGCCTAGCACCTTTGTTAGCAAAAATAGCATGATATTATCAATCAATCATTCAATCAATCAATCAATCAATCAATCACTCTGGCCTGACATATAATGTAAGACAGAACCTAGGACAGTATTCAAGTGTATATATTTGTTTGGACTTGCCCAAGTCGTCATATAAGAAAGACGACGACTTGGGCAAGTCCAATATTTGTTCCTCGTTAGTTGTATGAAGATTGACTTGCTTGTCTACATATATTGGCCATGGGGTAGTCATTGTCTTTCGCTCCCCATGGTATTGCCCCTGTGGCACTTTAAATTAGGAAAGTCTAATAGAATGTAATGTGAATTGTAAAAATTTTTATATGAATATGAAAAATAATTTCAAGAATCCTGCACATGGCCTTACAACACTTTTCCCTCGTTTTTACGCTCTGTTCACGGCCAATTATGTGAGATTTGGCAATAAGCACACTCCGCAACGTACTTTGGAAACAATCCTTACTGCTGATTTCAATCATTTTATGGACATTGCAATACCTTTAAAATTTGGTTGCTCGCAGGGAGTGTCTCTTGTAAAAGCAACCGATGATCACCAACAAAGTCTGTCTCAAGGATGAAGGTATAACCCTGAAAGTGAATAAAAAATTGTAATAAAATAACTTCAAGAGAGTGAGACGATACAAAAAGCTACATCAATGTGCGTTCTGTTAGCCGAATGTATTTGTTGGATCTATTGGTGTCATTTTTGGGGTGACCTTTGCGTTGCAGATGAGGCTGTTTGTTTGGCAGTTGCCTTTCCGGTGGCAGGCAGTTTCCCTTGTTTCTGCAATTACAACCCTTTGTGGCATTCTTTGCGGCTTCAGTTGTAATATCTTTGTTGTGAGATTTGATTATATACATACAATGTTTTCCATACATTTCCATATATTTTATATTTTAAATTTTATATAACAAAAAAGCTTATAAAAATATCATCATCACAACGGTTATAACACTAATTTTCGAAGAAAAGGTATTATTTTCAAAAGAGATTGGTCCTTATTTGTCTACGGGTGCACAAAAAGTTAAGTAACTTGAAAAATCGTAATACCTAGAGTTAAGACCTATGACGATGAGCCCCTTATATCCTTGTGGTAGATCTTGCTCAACAGACAGGGTCTCACAATAAAACAGTGCAAAAACTGACCCTATCTTTTGCATTCATCAGTAGAATTATAGTGGAACCACAGCCTCGAATCTCGAATCTTGTTAGAATGTTATCAGTTCCTCAATCGAATGGAAAATTCCATCGTACTTGCCGTAACCATTTTAAGGATAATGTGTCCATGTAAGTACAGCAGCTTTGCGGGGGGCATGGCAGTTTCACGTGAAATTTCATGTGATCACTGAGTTTAGTTTATTGGAGTGCCGCCTCTTCACCATTAGGTGTCGCTGCTTCTCCGGTCTTCAAAATTATTTCTCTTGTTAGCTTCTTCCATCCTTTCCTATCTTGGGCCAGTGTTCTCAATTCTTCCAGGTCCTCTTTGGTGTTGAGTTTTAAACGGTGACAAAAACTCAACACAGAAGCAAACAATAAATTTCGCGATAGCCAGTTCTTATTCAAGCAAAGTGATGACTTACTTGCGGTTGCTTTTCCAGAGCTGAACCACAGCAGGCAGCCTCGCTATGAAATTAGACTTTGAGTTTGCATGTGATCAGTTAAATTCTACCAATCACAGTCTGGGGCTTGAGCTTTCTTCGTCAGCGTCTTGTCAGCATATTTTGACAATGTGTATACGCAGCTGTACTTACATGGACACATTACCTTTAATGGACCTTTTTGCAATATTGAAAAAGAGACTGAGGAGAGCGCGGCCCATTGTGACAGCCTTGGGACTGAACAGTAGGTAATCAGGGGGATTCCCTCCTTTGCAGCTCAGTTGCAACTCCCAATTGCGAAAAGGTCTATTAACAAGTCTGGCAATCTGATTGGTACTCAAGACAGCTCAGAGTTTGGGAATAAATAGGGGAACGTTTTTCAGAGAAATGTTATCAGTCTCTCTTGACCAAAGCGCCATCGTCAAGTCAAAGAGCAGAGGGAAACAAATGTCTCCAGGTAATAAGTCTACCTACAGTTATGGATGGATTGGAATGAATCAAATTTTGCCTGACAGGGGTAAGATTGAAGTACTTTAGTGTTTCGTCTGGCATCTTATAGACAAAGAAAACACGAGTGAATTCAACTACACAAAAATTAATTCGTTCTAAAATGGCTGAAAACGGGCCTACAACACTCAGTCAAATTGTAACTCTTCACACAGAACAAGACACAAGACAAGGGCATTTCATCTCTCTCAAGATTTGTGGGAATTAATTTCTAAATAAATGCTAAACATTTTGGATTCTATGGCAAGAAATGAGCAGGCGACATTCGACACCTGTGAAAAGCTCTACCATTGCACTTTTACTGTTAAAATTCCTTTGCGTTTCGATTAACTGATTTAGGCTCTTTTCAGTCACTTCGCGCCAAACAAATTTTCAGAAAAGTCAATTTTATCGATGCTTTACTTACTAATAAACCAGAGAACAATCCTGAAAAATACTCTAACCATTCTGTTATCAAGCAACGCTCTGTTTTTTTTCGAATACACCCAGTACATTAAGTATGACGACTTACAAACGTCTGTGCGTTGTTTGGCAAACCAATTACAAAATATCCACACCAGGATTTGAATGACTCCTTGAAATTCCATCAGCTAAAATGTAATTTTCAAGGAAGCAAGATTCATTAGAAAGCTTACCTGTGTAATGAAAATGTTAAACAAGCATTGAGAAAGGTTTATTGTCAGCAAGATTGCAAAACCAATTGCAAGACACAACCATAAGAATGACAGACTCAACAATGGCAATGCACTTGATAGCAGTGGTGCTCTGTTGGCAGAAGTTTGAAAATTAGGAAATTAAGAAACAAATTTATATGATGGTTGGGCAAAAAGAACTTCACGTATTTGAGAATTCGATATGCAGAAAGGTGTTCAAATGAATCAAGTTCCGCTATCGTAAAAGCTCTCTATCAAGTACCCTCTCTATCAAGTACCCTCTCTATCAAAATATATTCTTTTCATCTGATTTTGTGAATAATCCCTTCCCTTCTAATAAGCCCCCCCCCTGGAGCCTCCAAAACTAAATAAGCCCTCAGGGGTTTAATAGAGCATTCACGATAATAGCCAACGACAGGAGAATTACTCGTAGTTTTCTTCTATTTTGCTGAGCATTGTATATATAGGTAAAAGTACATTTATGAATAATCTTTTACTTCAGAATAAATGAAAAAGGGACCAGTAATCTATCAAATCTCATACTAAAGCTCGTTCAAAAGCTGTGATTTTCGGTAAAAGGCTGAAGCCATGAAAAAGTTTGAACTTCGAGAAATCAGCAAACTAGCTTCGCTGTTTATCCGTACAATTATTTGCTTTCAGCAATTTCAAAGGGCAAATTATTTTTAGAAATGATAATTATGTTACAATGCTCAAAAAGCTATTGGGTGCACAAAAACAGTCAGATGTTTACAACCTCGTAAAAGCTAGAATACTGGAAGGATTTGAATGACTCGAATCTTGGTTAATAGCAGAAAGAAAGGCTGAAGAATTTTTGTGATTTTTGTTGCGTTTATGAGTATAGTAAATTCGAATTTACGAAAATTTCTTATTTGCAAAATGTGAAAAGGGCCTAAAACACTTAATAAAATCGTTAAAAACTTCTCAAATAAAACAACACAAACGTACAATTTTTCACGGCTATCAGGTAGCATCTGCACATCTATTGACATGGGATAAGAAATCTTTAGAATTTTTTTGAAGACTTCATTTCTTGCAACTCTGTAGAGATTAAATGCCCTTATGTCGTGTTCATTGCAAGAGATTCCTTGAGAATTACCCTGGGTACATTAGGCTCTGGTACCCAGGGTATTTGAGAATTTGATATTGTGACTTTACGTAGAATTCATTTCCTGCAAAACACCTTAGGAAGGGCATAAAACACTCAGTCAGCTCAATCAAATCGACTTCAGTGGGATTTAGCAGTCTTTTCCTTGCTCACGAAAATGCGAGCAAAATCACAAGATCACTTTAATCTTCTCGTTATTAGACAAACCTCGATTCACTCAAGTTTATCCACTATTCTAGGTACTATGAATGTAGACTGCATTACATAAGTCCCTCTAACTTACGCTCGTTGATGTTGTTGTTATCGCTTCAGTTGAGGGACTCATGTCCTTACGCTTCAATACAGGGACTAATTAGGCCAAGTCCGCCGCGTTCATGGCGCGACCAATCAGATCACTACTTTCTTAATATGGTCAACCCACGTGCCTATTTGTAGCGTTTGATTGGCTGATTAGTTCAAAGTTCGACTTCTCGAAGCGAAGCGACGCTCGAAGTGACCTTCGAAGGGACGTTCGAATTTTCTTACGACGTTTGTAGGATGAAAGAAGTTCTAAGTTTCTTCTGATTTTTCGTAAGATTTTAGTCCCCGTTTACAATCCGTTTGGTCGTGAGTCCTTTGTATGAGTGAAATGAAAACATCAGATTATAAATGTTGAACAAATACAAGGAATCACGTCGTCAGTCTACTATGAATGCATAGGCTTTTTGGCGGACCCGGTAGCAATTACTGTGATCTTAAATTTCCACGTGAATACCAACAGTCAAAGCAGTTAGTTATTTCAACATAACAAGAATATGCAACTAAAATGGTCGAGGGATGGTCGACAAAGATGCATCTGTACATACCTGTCATCATTCCCAGACAGTACTGTATTTAAAACGTTGGAAGCAATTCCTAAAATCAGAAAATTGAAGGCCATTTATAAATCCCTAAATAATTCTCATTTTGAAAGAAAATAGATGTGGTTAAGACAGCAGTACACCTTTTAGCTATTCCACAGACGAGTCTGGATCTTGCGATATTTCTATAAATTCATATATGAAAGGTAGACTGATTGCATATTCGTAGTTATCGCTATTGATAGACTGATGGACGCTGAAACCACGACTCGTGGACGTTCACATTGGAAACTACGGCGAATCTTTCCCCTATCGGTTGCATAATTAGATATGGAAACCATAGAAACACTGAACAAACTCAAGGCAATGGCGGATGGGCCTAAGTTGCCGGCTCGAACCTCCAATGAATGCTAACACAGCTCAGAGTTCAAGTTTACAGTGCTATTAGCCATGAACAACAGCCACAACTATCTATATGAATGTTTCCTGAATCAACAATGTTTCCTGTTTCCTGGATTCAAAAACTCTAGAGTCTTTAACTTTTGAGTCTCTGCGCATGACCGTAACGACTCAAACGGCCAGGTGTGAACCAGGCTAAACTATTTCAGTATCCCTTGATAATCCTTGATTATATCACGTGTACCTGCAACTCTGGCAAGGCTAAAATGCTGAAGGGGCTTGGTCAAAGATTTCTTCAGTTTGCAAGAATCTCATGGAAGGTCTTACAAAGAAATTCATTTTTTACATGCATCAAGCAACGTTTTTCGAAGGGGAAAGATTTATGATCTAAGTTAGACTCTTGCCTGTATGAAAAAATTTAGCTCACCATGATCGGATGGCTAAATTTGACTTCACACTCCACTGAATGTCCCCAAGTTTTTCCTTGTGAATCACCCGGATTTCTACTTGATTGCTCATAACAGTTGAAACTGCCAGTTGCAAAATGAATGCTAACAAATATATATATAAGTGGTGCCAATGAAAGCTTTAAAAATTTGTTGGGTTCATTGATCGGATTTGAAAAATCTTGCAATTCATTTCATATCTGTCTCTAATTGCATTTCTTAGATTCATCACGTTCCTCGCAAAATGAGCAAAATTTTACCGCAGTATTGCTAATCAAATTACAAAATATAGCTTTATGGTGCACATGTATCGATCACAGGTTGAACAATGCAGCTGCTGTAAAATCTTATCTGCCAGGACACTGGAAGCAGAGCGATGCGATGAACGGTGAAAGTAATCATTTTACAAGGCCTGTCTAATTGAAGCTCTCACTTACCATAAGTAATTTGTACGAGGTAGAATAGCTTGATGGACTGAAATTAAAATGACATGAAATTTTCATAGTGAAGAGATCAGTTTTCATATGTTGAAAAAGTTATCTTTTCGCTGCTTTACGCAAATTACAAATCTATTTGATTCCATATTGAAATTTTCAAAGTAATAAACAAGAAACTAACTACAGTGTCAAAAAGAATAAGTTTCGAATAGATTTTCAGTGGATATGACGACTTTCTCAGAAACCAGAATGCCTGACATTTTCATTTATTCTCTCATTTTCCAAAAGACATTCATTGTGAATTCTAAAATTTTCTTAGTGACAGACATACCTGTAAACAAGAAATGAAAGAACTCTTTAAGCAAGAAAGCAAGCTTGACCTTGTTCTGAAAAATCTTTTTTCCTAAAAAGAAAACGAACAATTGACCAGTTATTATATGAAGTAAGTACGTCAAATAACTATGTTACATAACTAAATAACTAATAAATAAATAAATAACTATGGCACTAAAATTGACATCATGGGTATTTTTACAAAAATCCTTTGATGAAATTTCGATCAATTTGATTGATTGATTCCTGACAAAAGTCAAATTTCCTTTTAACTATTCAACAAACAGCCTGGGTTGAGCAATATTTGCATTAATTTTTATGAGAAAAGTTCGATTGGGTGGCGCTAGAGCTGCTATCACTAAAACTGCGTTAACAAGATGTCAGCACATTTTGAAAACGGTGAAAATGTGACGATAGCTCAATCTGAGCTAAGGCTTACACGATGCCGTTTTCAAAATGTGCCAGTTAGAGTTCCGTTTTCAAAATATAACGCCTTCAAATCTGCCAGCAAAAAATGTGCCATTTCATGTGAACGGGAGGCCTCATATTTTTCACTGTTTCAAAATGTGCTGGGACCTTGTGAATGCAGCATTAGGCCCCGTTTTTTACACTATACCTGATAGCTATCATCGCGCTGCAACGTTCGCATCGCATAGGGGTGCTGTTTACATCACACCACAGCTATCCGATACAAGACCCTACACAAATCAGAGCGAAAATCACTCCGGCATGGTTGTAATAAAAATCACTCCGGCATGGTTGTAATAAAAATCACTCCGGCATGATGCGAATGGTGCTATCCGATATGTTTCGCTCCGTGGCAACATTTCTTTACTTCGACGACAATGAGAAACAATAAAATTGAAAACAAACGATCAAGAAACAATACTGTATTGCTTCCCTATGGTGCAGAAGGAAGGCCTAACTGGAATGGAATTTAAGACGCGACGATAGCTATCCAGTATAATTAAAGCAGTAGCCCTATCTGACAGAGGTCCCTCGCAGTGAGACACGACGATAGCTATCCTGTAAAGTGTAAACCAGGCCTTAGATATGAAATTTATTTGGTTGAAATCGGACTCTCCGTTCCGTGATCAAGAGCAAACTTAGTAAAACTATTAACAGTCCTGTCCACCCGTTGATGTACCTTGCAAAGTCAATTCTGTGACACAGTTTTAACTAACAAGAGTGAATAAATTGCGCTGTTAAGAGCAAACTTCTAATTGACTATATCAGAAGCCATGTTCGTTGTTTCCATCCTTCCCTTCAAATATCAGATCAGGTTTAGAAACACAGACTTAATACAGTAAATCCAGACTTCTTCTGAACTTCCAATTCAAATAATAGCTTCTTTCTTCAAACAAACCAGCAGTAAAAGTCAAAGCCTAAATGTAGAAGTATTCATTCAACCTCAAAACTTAACAAGAGTTTGTTTACCTGTACAACAGGAAACTGGATTGCATAATTCTTTTCTGTGTAAAACAATATTCCTGAACGAAAGCCCTGTGATAAAGATGAAAAGAAGAAATGGGATGAAATTTATTCACCAATCATTCTTGAATCTAAATAGAGTCAGGAGATTTTTCGATAAATTGTTTGAAAAGGAAGCTTAAGATAAGTTGGTTTATTGTCTGTTAGAAAATCGAAGTGTTTGAAAATGCATTTTTGAGTAGATATAAAATCTGCCTGACAAATTCCAGTAATAAAAAGCGCCATCTTGTTCCAGAAATGGTGTTTGACTAAACCATTTGAAAGGTGACCTGAAGTGAAAGTTTTTATTGATGCAAATAAATGAAAATATCAAATGATAAGAAGTGTTGTTTAAAATTGCTTGATATCTAATTTAGTTTAATAATTATCCACTGATTTTAGGTATCAGCTGAGAACATTTTGTTTGCAAATTACTATGCCAATATACAGAAACATAGATTAGAGAATATAAATTGACATGATATTCAGAATGGTAACTGAAAAAACTGAAGATGGGAAATCACACCTTCACTGAAGGTGTTATGGTGCAGGGGTGTAATCCTCAACCTCGTTCCCAGGCTGTTCTTACGTCATACGCTGATCATGAAGCCAAATGAACACCCTGGTACACTTCGATCAAATGCGCCCAGAATTTGGGAGTATTAGCAGCCATAATGGATTTTAGGGCTCGCTAGGCGACGCAATCGACGGAAAATGGCCATTGCTCTAGACCTATATAATTCTGCAGTAGATAAATTGAGAAACTAAAAACAAACACTTTGAGGACCTTATTTAAACCTTTCTGAAGGTATTTGAACAACAATTTGGGTAGGGTTAGCAAGTGTGTTTAATGTGAAAATAAGCATGGTTTGTTTGGGGTGAAAATGGGCCTAAGTTGAAAATTATAGAAACTTTCACAGCAGCTTCCAAAATGAAATGGCCTGTTATTCTTCAAATTTCTGAAATAAGTTGCAAATGATGGTCGGAATAGGTAAAGAATGTGGTTTTACGTCAAATTTTGACATGCCGTGGCCATTTACCCAACGCCAAACGGAGTTACCATGCAAAATGGACAACAGCCAATCAGATTGCCAAATGGCATCTTGTATCCCAGAGTAGATGTAGAGCAACAAACTCACTCTGGGGATGAGACTGTGTAATCCTCTGACTTTGCAGCCAGAACAGTCAGGCAGAGTGGGTTCAAAACATGGTGGGGCCCCACCACTTGAGCATCATAACAAGGGCAAGTGGACTCAATTAGCGCTTAGCTACTTCTGCGATCCCAGCCCCTGGTGCTAGAAACCGCAACTTCACATTCATCAATTGTTTATTCAGATCTCCTGTTGGAAATATAGTTCACCTTGCATACTTTGATTGATGACCTTCTGCCTACAAAATGACAAAATCAGCCCATCCTACAAAATAGTGGATACCTTGAAAATGACAAAAGACACCACAATATTTTTAACAACACTTTATTATTCAACAATGCTATTCATTTGCAAAAAAATTTGCTTCAGGTCATCCTCAAACAATGACGGAAAAATTTGGTATCAACGACAAACAATGTCATGAAGTTTTGGAAAATTTTTAACAAAGAGGAACCAAGGCAATGCATATACTTGCCACAAGAATACCAAAGATCATCAATGATTTTACCACACTGTTGATGCAAGATTTCCTAAATTAAACAAAATAATTCAGTTGAAATGCAAGAAATAACAAAATGGAGAAAGGAATTGCACAAAAAAAGTTCTGAGAATGGCAGAACTTAACCTTCCTTTTAACATCACAACCCTGACCTCGCATCTAATGCAGAATGGAATCTTGCATAGTATATGCCCATTAGATGTTAAATCATTCATATCATTATTGTATTTAGTTAAATGTTGCATGTGTCTTCATATTGGTCATGGGGTAGTCATTGTCCATCGCTCCCCATTGTATTGTCCCTGAAGTGCTGTACAGTAATTAGTAACGTATGGTAGAATGCAAGATTTCTTGTAATATTTTCATATGAATAGAAAAGAATTGTCTCATATTTTGCCAGTATTTTGCCATCAATTACATGAGAGATGGGATTGTTAACCAAGGGAACAGATTTGTTACCTTGCCATTATCATGGAACATTCTACCTATAACAAGACTGCAAATAGCATTTTGTTTTTGCTGAATTTTATCACATCTTAGCTGCTCCTTGGAAAAATATTTGGCTGTAATCTGGGGATGCAGCATATCAGAAAATCACATCAGATAATAACTATTAAACAGCAAATTACCAATGGGCAAATCAGTATATATGAAGAGTTAATTCCATGGAAATGATATTATCAAAATATCAGCTATGAAGTTAAAACATACTCATTTTGACAAATATCAGTCTGGATCTGCTCATAAACAAGACTTCCCAACACAATGGCATGAATTAAACCAACAAGGCTCATGGTCACAATCCAAATGAATTGTCTTGGGTGTAAAATGTGCATAAGTTGCTTCAATCCATTGTGAAATGGCACAACATAAACTGCAAGGAAAGAGATACATTATATTATATGATGTTATTTGGGCTCTGGCACATCCTAGGAACCTACTAATTGCTTGTCTCATGGACATAAAACTAAGTTTCCATTATGTATGTATGTATACTTTTGCCATAAAGATTAAACTATATACAATATAAATTAATGAAAGGAAAGTGTTCTCATAATCAGAAATGTGATATTTACAGGCAAAAGTAAAAAATGAAGTTTAAAAACACATCAGGTTAAACATGGCAGGGATAGCATTAAAATGGTCAATATGACCTTGTTTCCATAATGGTCCCTCTGGAGGTGTTATAAAATAAAAAGAAATTTGTTCTGGAAAAGGATCTCTTTAAAAAAATAATTATTATTCTGAAAAATGCAAACTAAAACATTTTTGTTGCCTGATTTTGTGTTTTCGATAATATGTGTATGGGCTATCATCTTGACTTTGAAGATCATTACACAGGGAGCCCAGGAATAATTGGCAAACTCAAAACATAAACTGTCGAGAATAGGAGCTCTGTAGGAAACTGCCAAGGATTTGCGAAGCCTTGAAATGAATGCTGCGAAGGACTACGCGCTACGAGTCCTTCGCAGCATTCATTCAAGGCTTCGCAAATCCTTCGCAGTTTCCTACGGAGCTCCTATTCTCGACAATTTATGTTTTGAGTTTGCCAATTATTTCTGGGCTCCCTGTGATCATTAAAGAATTTATCTTTGATCTTATGTTTTAAACTGTCAATGTTCTTTTCAGATTTTAGTTCTGATGGTAGATTGTTCCACATTTTAGGTCTGAAATATGAGAGACAATTTTGCCCTATGTTACTATTTCAGAAAGGTTGATTCAATTTGTTTTTCCATCTTCTAGTTATTTGGCTCTGGCCAACTGGTAAGGACATCTCAGACGCGTAGGATGGGGCTGAATAATCAAAAACTTGTCACTTTGTCACTGCCATGATCCATATGCAGTAAGCTTTCCTTCTCCATTGTTTTGCTCCTGGAATTTGGATAGAGAGTTGTGGCCATAGCTGTACATGTTCAGCAACTTCACAAAAACCATTATCCTCAAAATTTCAAGCAGGTGAGGTGCACAAATTCATGTGATACAATGTATTATACTGAGTTAAATCTTATTCATTCTGGTTTTTTCCCACAAATATCAAAGAAACAAAGATCCTTCATGAGGGACTGAACGTTTTGACAAAATATTCAAATATTCTTTGCTATTCACAAAACACTCACACCTTTTGGCTATTATACAACTATCAAAATATCCCTGTGAATTGAAGTGAGGGCATATAGTAAGTAAGAATTCTCATATAATCTTAAGAATTCACAAGAATTCTTATAAAAATTCTTTAGAACTTAAAAATTCACTTAAGAATTCTTAAAAATGACATCACATGTTCTTTAAAATTCTTAGGCAAGAGAAATTTGGTAAGGCACACAAGTCCTGTACTGTATTGTAATAAAACCATGTCAGAAACAAACCTTTTGCACATCTGAAATGCATGATGGACAATGGTATGCAGGAAATTTGAAGAAGTAGGACATATGCCATGAACCACCAGGAAATTGTAACAGATAGTGACTCTGGAAGGAAAAACATCTTCTCCAAGAATGACAACAAGAATGTGTAAGTCATCAAAATGATGTGAATAAGAATAGAGTAAAAAGCAACACATAAATTATCCCTTGCAAATCAGATGCAAAACTCAATCTATAGGCCTTTCCGTAGTCTCAATTTAAACTGATAAAACAAGGGCAACACATCAACTTTTCCCAGTTATGCTTGGTTCTCAACCAAAATGGTTATCTTGTAACTTCTACGAAAACATAGTCAAAATTCCTTTGCCCTGTCTCACCTGTTGGGATCTGTCTAACTCAGTCACATTTTACAAAGAGGACAGTGGCGGCGCCATGGGGGGACTTTTATCCCCCCAAATCCCAAAAATCGGCAAAAATTTTCATAGAAAAATGGCATAAAATTAGTTGGGCATACCTTCAGATCGAAAAGTTACATCAGAATCCCCCCCCCCCATTTCTCTTGGATTTTGCAGAGCTGACGCTACCACTCAAAGAGGAAAAGATATTATTGTACTTAGAAATGTACCTTGTATCCACAGGAAAGGCCTAAACACTTTAAAATTAACAAGAAGAACAAACAGCACCAGGGCAACTGGCATCAAAGTGAGCGTCCAAAATGTAGCAGCCCCAGTTCTCCACTTCAATTCCTGAGAAAGGAAAAACACTTGAACTATAAAAATATTACATGAAAGAATATACATGAAATAATCAAATATACAATCTTTGTAACCCCCCGCCCATGTCAAACTTTCCAATCTGGAACAATGGCCTATTGTTCCACACACGCACACACACACACACACAGTGTTTTGAGCGTTGTTCCATACCATCACACAACAAGATGTCTACTTTCTAGCATGGTGCCTTTCTTGAGAGTGGAACATTTTTTGCGCACCAAACCGACAAAACAGGATACATCTCTGCCAGTTCTCTGCCGAATCCAATCAGCCTGACCAGGCGTGTAGGTATCTCAGGCCTGACCAATAATAAAAAAAATATGAAATACCTCTGTTTTCACGATTTTTCCATTTGAAACTTTCCATTCTTCATTCATCGGTTTATTCATCGTCTTTAAAATGTAATTATCATTCGGTACGGCGTCCATTTTCTCTACCAAATTTGTTGCCATTTGTAAAAGGAGCAGAAGTCAGGAAGCAGAGACACTTGAATTGGATTTGGCGCTTGGCGCCTTTTGGCATAGCCTCGTTTTACATTAGACTTACTACAATCCTAAAGTTTTCGCTCCTCAAAGAACCTTGTTGAAACTTACATCAATGCAACAAGAAAGATATAATCTATTCAGCTCAATCTCTATGACCTAAAGGTCTTTCGTAGTGAGTCAGCAGCATTGATTTCAAATTTCAAACAGTGCAGCCAGTGCAGCAACAACAATTTCTGTCGCAAGTGGATGTCGCATGGGAAAACAAGATGGCTTCATTTGCCAGGGTTTCAATCACTATTGCGGTCATAGCAGTTGCGGTCTATGGCCTGAAAATATACTTCAAAGGTGGTGTTTGCAGAAGTGATGTAAGACTAGATGGAAAGACCGTCATAGTCACAGGAGGAAACACTGGTATCGGAAAAGAAACTGCTATTGATTTAGCAAAAAGGGGTGCAAAGGTCATCATTGGTTGCAGAAGTAAAGAAAGAGGCGAGAAAGCTGTTATTGATATCAAAAGATTGAGCGGAAATGAAAATGTTCATTTGAAAATGATTGATCTGGCATCATTCAAATCAGTTCGTGCATTTGCAGAAGATGTTTTGAAGTCCGAAGTTCGTTTAGATATTTTGATTAATAATGCGGGTGTCTTCATGATGCCATACGCAAAAACAGAAGATGGTTTCGAAATCCATTTTCAAGTGAACCACCTTGGACATTTCTTGTTGACAAATTTGCTGCTTGAGCTGATAAAAAAGTCAGCTCCTAGTAGAATCATAAATGTGTCTTCAATTGCACACCGATGGGGAAAAGCTGCACACCTAGATGATGTTGGGGATGAAAAGAAATTCACAAAGAAGACAGCTTATGGTCTGGGTAAGCTGGCAAACATTGCATTCTCACAGGAGCTCAGCAGACGTCTAAGAGGCACAAATGTCTCAGCTTATTCATTGCACCCTGGGTTTGTTGAAACTGAAGTTGGCCACTATCTGTTTAATGATTACCCAATTGTGAAGTTATTATACACAGTGGTGAAACCATTTACGGCAATTCTGTTCAAGAATTCACAAGAAGGAGCACAAACAACAATTTGCTGTGCTGTTGAAAAAGGTTTGGAGCAGTTTTCAGGAGAATATTTTGCAGACTGTGCTGTGGCTCCTGTGACAGAAGTAGCTAGAGATGAAGCTTTTGCCACAAAACTGTGGGAATATAGCATGAAAGCAACACAGTTGGCCTAAAAGTCAGCATCAAGAGAAAGAAAGAGCTCATATAAATTAAATGGCAGCAATAGTACCCCGTTTGGCACATAGTGGTAGATGCACCGTTGAAATTTCAAGGTGCTATGGATATTTGAGTTAAATAAGATTTACAAATTAGATGGCAATTTGCCTTCAAGGTGAGCCAAAAATAAGATCCCACTATTGAAAATTTATAGCACCAAGAGTTCCTCACAGAGTTGAATAATCTTTCTTGCCTTATAAGCACTGGAAATCTACGTAATTCAACTTTACAAAAATTTCATGATTGCAAAATGACTAAAAACAGGCCTAAAACATTTGATCAAATAATAAGGACACTCCTCAGGAAATAAGCAGAGAATATCTCTCACCCATGAGAAATTGCAGTTTCTTTATTGTTCCATGCAAGAAGTCCTTTTTCATGATTTGATTAATTATTAAGAATAGTTTGATTGCCTGGCTGTAAGGCAAATATGGAACATATGGATTTATTCCAATTAATTCTTGATGCAATGCTATGAATTTTCAAAAAAGGGAAGTTTTCACTCAGTAGTTCACAAAAATAAAGAGTTGTTTGATCACTTTTATCCATTATGCTTGTTTAGAAGAGTGTAATATATTCTGTACTTAAAGCTTTTCTCATTTTTGGTCTAAACCACCTCCTACAAAGATATTTTGATTATTAATATGATTAAACGAACTTTGTCAAATGATGGCAGCAATAAATAAATGTTTTGCAAGACAGTAAGTTTATTTTGAATGCTTCTTGAAATTATCAGAATTTGAGCACTCAGAGTTTCTTTGGTCTTTCTTACAAGTTTTGTTACAGATTCATGTTTACTTCAGCTGTGCTTTTGTGAATATTCCAAAACAAAGTGTTTTGGAGCCTGTTGGATGTATATGGAGGACCCAGGTTCCATCTAGTAATATGATACAGGCTACGAGTCAAAATAAAGTAAGAATATGTGAAAGATTTCCTTTGTCAAATTAAAAGCTTTCATGGTATTCCATGCCATCATTTATCAGTGCATACCATTGATTCTTTCTTCCATTTCTTATGCTACTATTGTTTCCTCGTTCATTTTATTTCTGGTATTGCCTTTGAAGGGTGAAGGTTTGAATGCCAAAGCCATGAGGTCAAAGAGATTCTGTGCCTGAAGATGTTATTCTGATCGAAGTTTTCTTTTGCCATAGCATTTATAGCCATCTTAATGTGTAGCCTAAAATGTCTTTTTTAAAGGCGGTGTTCGCAAAAGTAGAACAAGATTAGAAGGAAGGACCATTATAATTATAGGAGGGAACAGTGATATAGAAAAAGCAAATGCTATCGATTGAACAAAGAGAGATGCAAAGGTCATTATTGGTTGTCCAAGTAAAGAAAACAGTTGTACAAATAAAGAGATTGAGTTTGTCATCTTTGAAATCAGTTCGTGCATTTGCAGAAGACGTCATCAAGTCTAAAATCCATGTAGATGTTTTGATAAATAATGCTGGGGTGATGATAAATAACATCTTTTCAAAACCTGAAGACGATTTTGAAACGACTTTCAAGTGAATCATCTTGGGCATTTCTTGTTGACAAATTTGTTGTTAGATCTTCTTAGAAGCTCACTCCCCCCAGCAGACTAATAGATATAGCTTCGCAGGCGGATCATTCTATTGGGTGACATTATATGGCCTGAGTAAACTTTCAAATGTCATGTTTGCAAGAGAATCAAGTAGGTAAAAGACTTTTAAACATCAGTTTATCTGTATATTCACTTCATCCAGGTACATATAATTCTAACAGAGCTAAGTCAATATTTTTTTATTTTCAATTTGTTTTGAGTGCGCTTGTCAGGATTTCTAGCTGCTGAAAGCTAATTTAGGCCCACTGTGCATGCCGCATCCAGGCATGGGCCCCCTAGCTTAACGTCCCTTCCGAAGGACGACGAGGTGAGTTGCGAGGTCAGGCCTCAGAAGTCACCCATCCGAAATCTGACCTCGCTCGACCAAGCTTAAGTTAAGTCACCTGACGAAGACTGTATCAGCCACTCGGCCACTCACCCCGTAATATCTCTGTGAAACATATCATCGATCCCTTCAAGTTTCTTAAATCCCGAGAACGGGCACAAACAACGATTTACTGTGCAGTTGAAGAAGGTTTGGAGAAATATTCAGGGAAATATTTTATTGACTGTGACGCTGCCCATGCAGCTCCAGCAGTCAAAGATAAAGAATTTGTCAAAAAGTATGGGATCATAAAGAAACAAAACTGAAGGGCAAGAACCACTGATGTTTTTCTTACCGTGCGGTATTGAAACAGTCAAGAAATGTCGCAAGAAACCTGTGTGAATAACACTTGCAGAGAAAACATTTTAGCAAGATTCATACATTAGAGATGAATCTTCAAGAACTTTGATCTAAAATCAGAATTTTGTTGTCTTTCTCTTATTCTGTAGACATTATTTTTGGCACCCTGCGGGAAGGGGACAAGCATTTGGAACAGCAATCTTCTTCAGAATTATGAGATTTTGAGGAGAGTACTCGGAGTTTCGTACGAGATTCTTGAAGGCTCTTTTCCTAAACTAACTGCAAACAATCTCTTTGTATACTTCAGCTGTGCCTTGGTGAAATTTCAGAACATAATATTTTGGAGGACTTCTAATGTTTAGACATTACTTACGTGCCTTCCGAGTAATACCAAAAACATGATATTACAGAAATGAAGTGAAAGTGACGTTAAAATAGGCGAATGATTTCCTTTGTTAGAAAAATAATTTCTAGTCATCATCATCATCATCAACCCATAGTCTCACGACCGTAGGGGCATATAGATGCTTTCCGAACAATCAGCCTCCACTGTTCTCTGTCTCTTGCCTTCTTCATAATTTCACTAATCTCCAGCATTGTCCACTCTTTTATGTTATCTATCCACTGTTTCTCTGGTCTGCCTCTTCCTCTTTTTCCTTCTACCATCCCTTCCATGATCATTTTGGCCAAGCTGTTGTCCTGCCTAACAAGGTGCCCAAACCACTGGAGCTTCCTTTTCCTTACAGTTCCCAATAACCTTTCTGATGTACCAGTTGTTGCATCTATTTGATTTTTAATACTCTCATTTGCGACGTGTGCAGTATATGGAATCTGTAACATTATTAGTTTCTAGTACTTGAGTTTATTCATGGAGGTAAACACGCTTTTGAAGTTCAAGTGTGTGCAACAGCTGAAACCTAAGACCTATAGAAACCTATAGCCCTCTAAATGGCATTTTGGTAAACTCTGGTAAACTTAGGATGCGCTCTTGTTTCTTGTATTTCTCATTTGTTCAGAGCAAACCGAATGGGATTTAAAAGATTTTTGATAACCTAACTTTCAAGCTTATGGATGCTTTTGGGAAAATTATTCAGTCAGGGACGTGGGAAGCATCTAAAAGTTGGGGGCACGACACTTCGAGGGCACTTTTCCTCAAGAAAAAAGGGGTATTTTTTAAAAATAAAAGGGTACTTCTTTGTTTCTTGCAGAATCTTGGGGGCACGTATCCCCAAGTGCCCCCGGTTCCTACGTCTATGGATTCAGTCCCTCGTCGATTATGTTATGAACCTCTTTTTTGGTTTGGACGCATTGGTTCACACTAGGTCATTTGGGTGCAAATGTTGACATTGACAATTATAAGAATTGAAGTTCCTAAAATTTTTTCAAAATCTTATGTCACATCAAGGCGAGCAAGTGCCTCTGCGGAGGAAATTTTGGCGGGAAAATCATGATTTTGTTGTTTGCGAACAGTTGATCGCAGCACGTGTTGAAAGATGGTAGATTCATGGTAGCACAGTGATGGTACCGTAAAAGAAGATCGATATGTTCAAAAACAAAATAACACTTGATCAATTAACAGGTATTCATTATTCAGCTTGACTTGTTATCAAATTGCATGTTGTTTGCATATTCAATCAAAAGGACTGAACTGGTGGAAGAAGTGCCCAAATAACTGAACGCAAAGGACTACACTCACTGTCGGGGAAACGGAGATAAGCTAATAATGGGCCCAAAAAGTAACAGTTTTGCTTCATAAATTTGTTTGTGTTCTTTCGATCAAGATCAATATTGGATAGCACAAACATCTACTTGAAGTCATTTCCAAGATTTGAGGAGCATATTCTGCACTACTGGCTTGGCAATAACACCAGGCAGAAACCCGGGCAGAAACCGACTCAAAGAAACTTGATTTGTTCTTCGTTGGAAATGGATTTCTGCGAATATGATTTCCCATTCAAGAGGCAAAAGTTAGGCAACAAGAGACAACGACTTATGGATTGTAATGAAAATGACTTCGCGACCCAGAGAGAAGCCTCGAAAAAGTTCTTGCATTTGGAACAAAATAATGGAATTTATCAAACAAGCGAACTGAAACCTTCCAAAGACGGGGACACCATTTATTCACCACTACGTGGAGATGTTTTTGTTAACATGGAGCGGGCAGACGAAATCACTTTTGGTGAAGGAACCTTTTTTATTGGCGATGAAAATGGTCATTATTCCCGTTCTGTCACAGGTAAGATCATTTGGGTAAGATCTAATCAAAACAAATAATTGGTTTCAAGCAACGACGCGCTGTTTACATCAGAATGCTGTTGTTGACAAAGGATTATGTTGAAATTTGGCTAAAAATAATCTTTAAGGATAGGAAAATCTGCATGGGAATGCAGACGGAACGGACAGCTTAGCAAAATGTCTGTCGAGGCAAGCAAAATACTGGGTGTTGCCCTGGGAATGGGGAACACCCTTGGTTGGAATAAGAGAACCCCAAGAGAGCACGATGCTATTACACACATCTCTATGAGAAACTCAACTCACAAATCTGCAAAAATTAAGGAAGTTGAATGTGCTGAGAAAGTTATCCCCATTTCCATGCCATCCACTGAAATCTACAGAGAGGATATGCCATGCTTGTTGGGTGTTCCAGTCAGCTTTTCGTGCCCCCTGAAAAACAGCCTTTGCTTACAGGGTTACTGTGTTCAAAGAATATGAAATTACTGAATAAAATAAATTGTATTCCCTTTAACCGTAGCCAAAGCCAAGTGGTGAATCACTCCCTAGTGTTTTCAACATTAGCAACCCCCTCCCAAAAAATTACTTTTTGCACTAAAATCCCTTAAATATCTGTGATTTTTTCCTTAACATCCACTTTTTGGAGGAGTGAATGACCCCTAGGATACTATAAGGGTCCAAGATAACATTTTGGATAAAAAAGTTATTGGAAAATACAATTTTTTAGGTACAGCAATGTATCTCTGGAAATATAGTGACATTCGACAACAAATGATAATTGCAAGGTCATTCCTGATAACTGACCAAATTGTGAGTATGAACAACTTTTCATTTTCTGAATGATTAAATGGAGCATTTGTGGGGCAACAGGGTTAGCATTTTTTTTTATGATGATGATATTGATGATGATGATGATGATGATGATGATAGGATGATATGATGATTATGATGATTATGATTATGATGATGATTATGATGATGATTATGATCATGATTATGATAATGATGATGATTATGATGATGATGATGATGTTAATGATGATGATGATGATGATGATGATGTTGATATTTATTCACAAATTAGCAGCTAAAATTTTTGTCACAAAAATACTGATTTGTATGCCCCAAAACAAGAAAGATAAAAAGGAAAAATTGTACAGTTATCATGATGCAATAGTATTGAATCTTTTCACAAAAAATAAAGTCGCTACATTTTCTCCAAAAAAATTGATCACTCTAAAAAGTTCAATTCACAGTATTGAGAAAACACATGTTTTCAGCAACTATAAGTAGCCAAAACTTTTGGGTCTAATGGGGTATGCTAAGGCAGAAAAGTCACTACTACATTTTGCTTGTGGCTGCCACATCACCTAAGTTTCATTCATCTTTGCAGGTTTTTAACAAAGTGAAAGATTTCCTTGTCAGGGCATAAAGTCAAGAAATGACAAGAAAAGTTTCAAACAGAACCAGATTGACCCTGACAGAACTAACTGAATTCTAATAATTCTTGAACAAATCTCTCTATGCTATATCACAAGTTTCATTCATCGTGAGCCAAAGTGAGATGGATGTGGATCCAAAAAGCAAGAATATTTTGCACACACTGGCCCTCTGACTCCTCAGAGTATGACTTACAAACAAACAAAAAGTAATTCTAAATCAATTTTGTTGGTAAGGTACACTCTGGTGATGATATAAGCCATAAAGGCCTCAGTGTTGGGTAAGTCTTCTTGTTCTTTGTATCAGGATTTCTTTGTAACTTTTGTAAGAATCTAATTTTCCAAAACTGCCCTAACAATACTAAAGAATTTTTAACCGAAGGTCTTCCATAGCCAGTATAAATTGTACCTGAGAAGTATGTATGCTCATATGATTTTAAAGAAATCTGTTAAATTCTTCAGTAATTTGCTGTAAAATTATTACCGTGTATTGTTATATTTAAAATTCAGGTAGACATCGTGTAAGTGAGATGCAAAAAGTGAAAAAGTATCTTAGCGCAATGATGTTTTTTTAAATGTTATTATTACAGTGTACCCTTTTAAGTTCCAATTATGTGGCAAAGCAAAATAGGATTAATAAAAGCCAAAGTAGCGAATATTACTGCTGATGATTTTTAAACCGAGTCTAATGCATGTATTCATTAGTTATATATATATACCTTCTTGGTTCATTTCTTGTCTTACTCTATCGGTTTGGTTCCTTATACCAAAATCGTGAAAATTGATACCGTTCTTTATGCCAATATGACTATGCTCTAAAAACCCCCATCTTCAATTTGCTTTCATAAGGTAAACATTTTTAGTATGGGAAAACATTGTTCAAATTTTACCCATGTTTTATCAAAGGAAAATTATATTGTATAGCCTGGGAAGCAGCACATGTGGGATATGAATTCATTAAAGGGAGCAGCAATGGTGGAAACATTTTGGTAATCATCACAGCTTCTTCTCACTTTTTGCGTTACTTTTAGCTCCCTTGTTTCCTAATGCTCCTTTTGAAAATTTTCTGTTTCAAAAATAACATGGTTGGCTGTGAATGTAACCAAGGGGAAAGAAAGAAAAATAATTCCTTAAACAGAATAGTTTCCTGATAATCTGTAATATGGGCTTCCTGTGAAACTGATGAAGTTGAAAGGTCACGTTGCATTGAAAGGTCAACAATTACACAAAAAGGTAACTTGTTCCAGAATTTTTTGGTAAAATGTTAGGGTTAGGGTTAGGGTAGGTTTACATTTTGAATAATTTATGGATTTTGGACAGCTGAGGTACCGTTAAATGAAAAAAGGTACAACAAAAAATGACAACAGACGCAAAATTACAAAGCTACCTTAAAGTCTTCTTATGTATGAATTCATAAAGGAGTTTAGCATTTTTGGCATTTCCTAAAATTTCTGTCAATGTCTCTTCATCGAGTTTAACTAATTCATTGATGTCTGTCACTTTGTTCAACAAGTACCTGAAAATTAAAAAGAAAATGATTATAAAATACACGCTACAATGTAACATAACGAATAACACGACCATTTATTGATCAAAATGTCCAACAATGGAAGTTGCAACGTAAAACGTATTTGGTTGTTCGTTATTTCCAAGATTTTTACACTGTCTTGTAGTCAGTATGTAATCAATTCTTGTCGCCAGCAAAATAGGACTGGGCTATCCAAAAATAAGGAAGCCTGACAAGGTAAATGAAAGCAATAAGATCTGTTTTTACAAAGAGGTTGAGTGCTGCTCTTTTCAAAATTTCGTTTTCCAAACTCGATTTCCAAAGTTAGTGTATTTATTTGCACACTGTGTGGCAAATAAAACATTGATTGACTGAAAATAAGGGTTGGCAGTGCGTGAATATGACAAAAAATTTAGGGCTCGTTCTGATTCTAAGCAGGACCTTTTAAAAGGGCATCGTTTGATAAACTGACCAACTAGCAAATCAAAACGTAGTTAGTTGAACTATTCTCAGAATACCGGACGTTGAAAGATTTTCATGATATTCAGTAAAATTTTATATTGATGAGATCAGTAAAGTTTGAATATTTCGAAAATAGTAAAAGTGACAGTCGGAAATTTGGCTGCAAAAGACCTTGAAGTGTTTCAAGCAACTGGCTAAGTAAAACTTTAAGGCAGGGCTCAAAAAATAGAAGTAGCATGGTAGCCGCGCTACTGGGAAGGTAGCTGAAATGCTCAAATTTGCTAGGAAGGAAGAAGGGACAAAGGAAAAAGAAACACAAGGAAAGGGAGGAGAAGGGAAAGAAATAAAGAAAGGGATTGAAAGGAAGGGAAAGAAACGAGAGAGAGGAAAAGGGTTAGAATGGGACGGCATCATGAAAAAAAGAAGAAAATGTGTGAAGAAGAAATGACATTGCTTAGCGTGCTACCAGGAAAGAAAAAATTTTTTGAGCTCTGCTTTAAAGTCTGCTGCAACGTAAGTGTCATGTTTCGACGTGGATGCCACAGTGCAATAAGAAGCAACAATAACCTGTAGTTCTTTGAGTTGATTCCAGGCATCTTTTGAACAAAATCCTACAATATACAAAATGAAAAAAGAATGATAAAACCATATTTATTGGTTGGGAACTTTGTTGAACATTTTTGCAACTTTGAATGCAAACGTTTTCTGTCCAGCTTCAGACTTTACTCTTGAGAGCAATAAACTGTGTTTATTTCCACGAGTTGCTTTGCAGTGTTTTGCACGCTGAATGTATTCCATAAAGTCAGGTGGTGCAAGACCGTTCAAGCATTTAAAGAACTCAACTGCACACCCCGGGGGGGGGGGGTACATGACTTGCGGATGGATCTGCCACCCGGTTTTCAGAAAGCTACCCTCTTCTAATTAGTGAGTCAACAGTTGCCGTCATACCCACTTTTATAATGAACTTTTGCGGTAAACTACCCATTTTTGACAATTTTTTGCCAATTTCTCGAAAATCCACCCATGTTTAAGGAAAATCTGCCGAAAAAGGGACCCTTGTTTAGAGAATTTTGGACTAAAAACCCACCCATATGCCTGCCTGCGATGCCTGTAGAGATGCCTGCGATATAAAGATGCCTGCGAGTAAAAACAAGAGCACGAAAACAAGAACAAGAGTTTCGCACGAGTAATTCTGCGTTGTGGCAAATCTCATGTGAAATCTGATTTGAGATAGATTTGAGAACTTTAAAACTGTGACAAGATGTATATACCTGTGGTCCAATGTTATATTTGAGATTTGAAGCGATTTCTTCTGAGTTAAGACCAACAGCCATTGCAGTTGCTGTTTCGGGATCTGGATAGTTAGACTAAAAACAAGTAATGTTAGTATCATTTCTTTTCTTTCGATTCACTGCAGTAAGAGTGATGTTTTTCAAAAAGAGTTACAAAAATCAAGTACGATAGTGTCACTTCACAAAAGATGAGATAAAAATTGGCATGAACTAAAGTTTGGCCAGAGGTGTCAGCGTTTGAAACCAGCAAGGTTGAGAGATCATGGGGGCATCCTCCTTCAAACTATTTCAAAACTCTTTGACGTAGTTTACTGCTTCCATTTCATAAGCAACTTGTAAATGTAGCACGGTGTCCTTTCATTTTCATTCATTTTAAAATATTTATACAGGTATAAGTTTCATATATTTATACATGTATTTTATATTTTTTAGCTTACGTAACGCTTTATCATAAGCTATGGTGCTATTTCCAAGGAGGAGCTCTAAGTTGGTAGTTGGATGCTCTCAATTGGTAGATGACCGGCGGGTTCTACGGTGGCCCACACAACTACCAAGCACAAATACAAAAGTCGTACAAATAAAAAACCAATTGTACAAATATAAAACGAATCTCATGAACATAGAACAAATCGCACCTATCCCTGGGGCACGCTCACTACACGTTTTTTTATAAGAAACTAGGATCAGGCCATAGAACTAAAAGTTTCTTAATATCACATGAAAAGCAGTCCTCCCTGAAACCGTTGGTGAAGATTTAAGAAGGAAAATGAAACGAAAACTTGAGTGTAAGAGACAGTGTTTGAAGACATCTTGTACAATACTATCAATCAAGGTTGAGGCTTGCAATTTTGTATCGCCTTCTTTGAGGCCCCAAGAGGGATCTCGGGCTCCGAGTCTCCAGGGTATATTCTGATGTGCTCCAGGCTCCCAAAGGCAGAATTGCCATACTCCAGGGCACCATTGCATGCTTTTAAGGGCTCTAGCGGCTCCATCACATAAAATTCGAGAAAACCACCACAAGAATTGTTTTGGCTCCAGGGCTCCAAGCTTTCAAAGTGATGGGCTCCAGCGACCCTCCCCCTTTGGGGGCCTCTTCTTTAAGAAGATAAGATCATTACATTCTTCGCAACACCCTTTGCGTGTCAACTAACATTATTTTGATACCATGTCCTTATTACAGGATACACCGATAGTTTCATATCGGACACATCTTTCAGAACTGTTGAGTGAAAAATTGTGTCATTGTTGTCTGCTATGTTAAATAAGAACCGAAAAATTCTCACTCAGGCAGCCACAATAACACAAACTGTAAAATATTAAAAATACCTTAAGGTCTTCAAAAATTTCTGCAGTGGCATAAGGGCTTTGCGTCCAAATAATTCGCAGCTAAGAATGAAAATAAGGCAAAAAAATTGTTAATCATATTTCTCGACAGAGTAAATGTTTAGAGATATCATACATTTTCTTTGTTCTTGAAAAAACAGAAGGTATGCAAAATATAGCCAGTTATGATATCCAACTTCGTAAAATTTTTAATGAATGCAATGGAGTCAATGGAACAAACCTTTGGGAAATGGATTGTCAAAAGAGAGAGCTTCGACGAAACATGTTGAGAAGAAATCTCGCTTCCCAATGAGGATCTGGCCTGAAAAATACAAAAAATTTTCTTTATTCATATTAAACCACAAACTATGAAAAGCAACAGGGGTGGCGCCAGAAATTTTGCGACAGAGGGGCTGGAGCTTCCGACAGAGGGGCTAAAAAAACTAAAAAATGGTGTTTCCATGCGTTATTTTGCTAAAGTTCCTGCGACGAGAACCAAAATTTCCTCCGACGGGGGGCTAGATGCCTCCGACGGGGGGGCTGTAGCTCCCCTAGCCCTCCCCTGGCGCCAGCACAGAAAAGCAACAAGGTTAATGCACAGTAAGTTAAGGGAACAGTCAAGGCAGCACATTGCATAAAACACACTGCTGGTTTTAGCAAATTTTTCGTATAACATTTATCCAATAACATGGCCGGTGCACAACGTAACGGGGCAACTACTTTTTGAACATGTACAGATCAGGATGAACACTTTAGGTAAAGCAAATATGTCCGAGCCAGTAACAATTTATAAGCTCAAAATGTTCAAGTTTGAAATATAAGATTGTTCATTTTGAGTAAATACGTCCCATCCATAGTGGGAGAGGACTTATAGTCAACGAGTTCCCACTTTGTATAACACTAACCATCAAATATAAATATTCTAAGCTTAGCCGTAGGAGAGGAACACCCCAGGCGCAAACAATTCGCCATTGTGCTCGACGCTTGAGGAACCAAACTTTTAGCAAATGTCCCTTGGACCCTTGATGAAGGTAAAAGATTTGAACGAATCTAACGTTCAATCAGTCGCTTAAATCGGTATGAAATACCAGACTGATTGCATGTTCGTAGTTACGGCTATTGTCACACTGATGGACGCTTAAATAAATGTTGTTGTTGTTGTTGTTGTCGTTGTTGCTATTGTTGTTCTTGTTATTGTTGTTGTTTTTATTGTTGCGATAACTGGGACTACATCGTGAGTCTACTGAAATACCAGGTATCCCAAAAAAAGTAAGCAGATTTCGTTGGGTATAGCGATGAAAACTTAGCTTTTATGAATGGCTAATCATTATCAAAATATTCCTCATTAGTTAACTCAACCTCGTGCCCAGGGTCTTCTGTCATATTGGGACTCAATATGATAAAAGGCTCTGGGGATGAGGTTGAAGTTAACTTGAACACAGATACCTCGGTTGTTGATATTGGCACTGGTGTGCTGAGTGGTTTCAGCTATCGCATATTTTTGATCTTCGAGAGCTCGTAACTCAGTGAATTTTCAACCGATTTGCACGATTTTAGTCTTCAAAATTACTTCATAATCTTAGGAACAAGATTATCTTTCCATGACCTTGTTCAATTGTCCTTATTTTTCAATATTTTATCAAACATCAAACAATTTTTTGAGACACCCTGTAGCGCTAGAACTTTTTCTAGGAAAAGTTACTCAATTTTCACATCGCTGGAGAACAACAGAAGTACTTTCTGAAGTAACTATTTAAATCTAACCTTTCCTCTGCAATAAATCAGTAACCAATTGTCAGATTGACTCAATAATAGTCTCAAACTATCAGTTGAAAGATTGAATCCTAACCTATGCAATTATGTAAACCTCAGGACAATTAAAATGTTCCTCCGCAGCAGTCATACCTTATCTTATAGAAACGAATAATTTTATCAAAATGAGTATGAATCGGGTGTGAATAAGGACGCAGTCTCATTACCTGCAATGAAAATGGTTTGGTCTGATCGAACTCGATGAGTAAGATTGGTCTTCTGTAAAATCTCGTCATTGCTAAAGCTTGATTGTACCTAAGATACAAACAAAATTTCGACTTAAACATCAACAACATCTTTCAAGGCTAAATAAAAATAATTCGCTGAAAGGAAACGTATGTAAAAGCAAGTTTTCTGTTTATGAATCCTTTTTGAAGACAGCTCAAGACAATTCATATACTTTCATACGTGAAATGGCGTGATGACGTCAGTTCACACAGTTTCTGTTCGTCAGGCAGGACTAATTCCAAAAACAAGTGAAAAGTAATATGTTCTGAAGATATGTTCTCTTTTTGAATCGTTAATGATTTTACTAGACTAGGCTCCAAATCTTTAACAATTATTGAGTAAACAGTTATTACATTTTCTTTCAAGCGACGGGTGAAAGGAACTTAAATCAAGGGGCATAGCTGCTGAGCAAACTTATGATAGTGTACAAACCAAGAATTTTGCAATAAAATGGGCGCTTGTTGGGTTTAATGTTGAAAATGCCGAAAGAAAAAGGATTGGGCTGGGTAACCCATGCACCACCTATGGCTATACCATTGTTTGGGTCATCTACTGTAATTCTACAGCAAGGATTTTCAATATCATTTTCATGTGCTAGGTTACAGCATTTGCTTTTAATCTTAAACAATTTCATGTCAAGTTTCAAAGAAAACTATATGGAATGGGCATAGCTATATCGAGCAGGCATAAATCAAATAGGTTAAAGAAAATACCCACACACCCGCCATTTCTTCACCTAGACGATGGAAAGAGTCTCAAAGTTGTCAAATACGATAGACTATATCTTTAACTTGTCCATGGCCAGCTTTCATGGCCAGCTTTCATGGCCAGCTTTCATGGCCAGCTTTCAACCATGTTGATTCCCATTAAGCAAATCACTGAGGGGCAAATTATTCCTCAAAATAGCGTACGAAATTCTAAGTTCCCGGAATCTCACAAAATTTCTCGAAGAATCCTGAGCTTCTTCCAAATTTTGCTGAAGCTTCTCAGGATTCTTAATGGGATTCCGAGATTCTCTTAGATATATCATTTGCTCTTTTATTAATTTTTGCAGTGGTATGGTCGTTATCAAACAACTTTGTTGGCTCTACCCCTCTGTTCTATAAATGAGGGAGGTCATTACCCTTCGGCTTAAGTCTACCCAGTGCTAGGAATCAAACTCAGATGGCTCCTGCGCGTCTGAATAGTTAATTCCTACACAGCAATCATCCTCGCTTTAAACTTCCTCTTACAACATTGGAGGCAGTTTGAAATGAGGATGAACGCTGTGCAGGATCCAAGAGCTCAGACGCGCAGGAGCCATTTGAATTTGATTTCTAGCATTGGCTGGGCTTGGGCTACCATGGGTACCAGACTCTCTCTAGAAGAAAATTGATACTCTCTCAAACTCTCTCAATTTAGAGAGAGAGAGACTCTCTCAATTTTCGTTTAGAGAGTCTGGTACCCAGGGTAGGCCTGGACTAAGGGGAAAACAACGAAGGAAACAATCATGGTAATATTGACGTAACAACTTTAATTTCTAAGCTACAAACACGTTGCATTATTGCCCATGTTTAAACAAAGCTAAAAAGTTTGAAAGGAGAAAATTGTCCTTGCAAATTATACCGTTATTTTATTCGGAATTTCAGCTTTTTATAGTAAATGCTTTTGATATCTGCTTTTATACCGTATGACTTGCAAATATTTTATTCACTATCTTTCCCGTAAAATATTTGCATTTTAAAGTATAAACGCTTGAATTGATTAGCTGATTACTATTCTTTATGTCTACTGTGATCCAAACTTAGACTCCGTTTACACAGTAACGGTACTGTTTCGATCCGTCACAATTTCGTAACGTTTCATTCCCGTTTACACAGTGACGGATTAAATTTGTATCGGTACGCCCTCGCGTTTACACTGTACCGGAGCGAGGGGCACTTTATTGCTTGGGCATGCGCAATGAAGTTTGCTGTGTATTTGGCGGTATGTGAAGGAAAGCAAGATGGCGGCAAATAAAGCCTGCAAGAAGAAGTCAGACGAAAACAAATCTTCCAAAACATTCTCTTGGACAGATGAAGGAACTTCCCTGCTTTTGCAAGTTGTGAAAGTCTACAAGGCTTCCAAAACAGCCACAGGACTTGACTGGGAGACGGTAAAAACGGATATGAAGATATCACAGAGAGAGATTTCAGGCCCAGTATCCCCAATATGAGGATCAATATGAGCCCAGTACCCCCAATATGATTTCAGGCCCAATACGAGTTGACTCCTTATCCTCATTATTCTCTCAGATCTCCCCATCCCTCCAACATTTTCTAAAATTGACGTTGCCTTCTGAGACGCTGGTTGCTAAAAACTGCAGCTAAAACTGCATTTGAATTAACAAGAGCTAGAAGTGAAAAAATTACCTATAAAATATTTGTGACAAACTGACGATACGAACCCTCCATTTTGATGTTTTCCTGGTAATTTTCTAAAAGTTTGGCGCCTTAGCTGTAGCCGTCTCCTACCACAAAAAGTGCCCTCGTTTTCGTAGCGTATCAAAAATGTAACGGCAAATGCGTTTACACTGTGCCGGATCACCAGCGCTCCGCTTTCCTAGCCGTATCAAAAACGATACGGCTAACCGTATCAAAACTGTGACGGATCCACTTGGCATGTGTAAACGGAAGGCCGTTCCGTAACAGTTTTGTAACGGATCCAAATTGTACCGTTACTGTGTAAACGGGGTCTTAAAGAAATTGACAATAATAATGAGAATAATAAGGGCACTTTGCATTCTATAACAATCTTATGAACACTCAAATCAAACCAATCGAATTTTACTTACAGTCTACCATTGTTTAACGAACCAATCAAATCTGAGACGCTTTTTCTTTCCACACACATGTCAGGTGATAATATATAATCCCCAACCTGCACAAATAGAATCACAAAAAAACTATTCGAAAAAACTTGACGGATTTGTTGGTTTAAAATATTTTTGTTTGACGCAATCGCAAACTTCAAGTGAATAAAGCTTCCATAAGTTTTAATTCGTAACCATGAAAACGATCATAAAAATAGCTGCCAAATCTGGTGTTGTCAGTTGAAAATGCTAATAAGCGTACTTCTCTCACTGTGGATTTAATGACATAAAAGGTCAGTGAATTTATTAATATGAAAGGAGGTGGCTTCTTTAAAAATTCAGGTTGCTTTTTACAACTATCATACTTCATTCATTCGTTCACCTTTCTATCACAGCGCCTTATCATTTGATGTCACTTTTCCCTTATATTGGTCATTTGTACATCTATTCAATCAATCATTAATTCATTCATTCATTTGCTCGTTCATTCATTCATTCATTCATTCATTCATTCATTCATTCATTTATCGACCAAAATTATTCATCTTGCTTTGTTAGTAAATTCGATTTTGATTAGTTAACTGGTACATATTTAGATGACGAATATGACGATAGCGATTTAGTACAAAACCGAATTAAAATAAAGGTATATACGCGCATATTTCATTCATTCATCACTCATTCTTTCATTCATTTATTCTTCCATTCATTCGTTCATTCTTTCGTTCATTCATTCATTCGTTCGTTCATTCATTCGTTCTTTCATTTATTCAACCATTTGCTCATTCATTCATTCATTCATTCAATCGTTCTTTCATTTATTCATTCATTGATTCATTCATTCATCCATTCATTGATTGATTGATTCATTCATTCATTCGTTCAACTATACATCATCTAAGTGTCTGATCATTTAAAAACGACGTACATTTATATACCCTGCAGAATGGTGAAGGTCAAGATGAAGATCGCAGGAGTAGCTAAGAACTAATCGTGTCCGTGACCCCTTGTCATGGCGCTCAAGTGGTGGGGCCCTACCGGGTATCTAACTCACTCCGCCTGACTATCCTGGCTGCAAAGTCAGAGGCTTACACCACTGCGCCACAACACCAGAATATGCATTCAAGTCGATCAACACAGAACATACCTTTCAAAGTTTCCATACTTTGGCTAACAATCCAAATGTAAAATGATTGAAAAAGAATATGGCCAAGAAACATGAATAGATTTGAAGAAACGAGAAGAAGAATAAAAAGTAGCTACGTACTTCCAACGTGACTGGCTCAATATCAATTCCACGCTTGTGTATCAATGATGGCAGCTCACTGCGAAATTCACGGATATCTACAATTATCTGCAGGAGAGAAAAATAAATATACCAGTTACAAAACAGTTTAGTTCGTTATTTGATGTTATGGTTAACTTATCTCAAGAATGCTTCACAACAAATGTCATATACACTCCAGAAAGTTTGATAGCAGCCCACCAAAATATTGTTTGACAAGCAGGATTCAGCAAAATGTTCAGCATTGTTTTCAATAAAATTCAAAAAATATATTTTCTCTACATTGCATCCAGCTCATGTTTCATAAAGGCCCATTTCCACTTCATTCGGATTTCGGATTTTGCAACCGATCGACGATCTCCGAATAGCAATCGCCCCCGATTTCAATCCACACTTCCACGACGTTCGGACGATCGCTCATTGTTAAGTTATCCAATGAAATTGCATCACTCTATTCCTGGCGCCTGCCACAAAAGAACAATGGTAGCGGGTCTCTTTCTTCTATCGGATGCATTATCGTGATTGGCTTCTTTCGTATGAGACTTTTCTGTTCGGAATCCGAATTCGGAGGAAAATCAAAACCTCCGAACGTGGCAAATTCGGATACGAACGTTCGGATGCGACTTCCGAATGCTCGCATCCGAATGCTGAACAATAGATTCGGATGCGAAATCCGAAATCCGAATGAAGTGGAAATGGGCCTTAAGGCACGACTCCTTTCGTACTGTGCTTGCAGATTCCAAATCAGAGGGCATCACACCAACTTTGTTTTGCATTCTTGACAAGCAAAAACTTTGAATAATTCGCAAGGGACTGAGCCTCCGAGCTCGTCAACGAAATTTCATAACGATTGAAAAATTTAAATTCTGCTCTCAAATCTATTTTGAATGATACTTAGCATGCAGTATCCTGCAATGTAACGGTAGCTTTTGGAAATTTTCACAAAGAAATTTTTCAGCAAAATTTGTGGAGTAATGTTTTTGAAAAAGCAATTGGCCCGGCACATAAATCTAAAAACGTTAGCAAATATTTTTTGCTCGCAAAGCCAAGAGTTAAAGAGCAATTATCACCCAAGGTCCTTTGCGAGCTCCCTGAAATTCTTAGACTGTCTAAAAACCAAATAAGGCCAAAGAGAAAACGATACATGCACATAGTAGTACTTGAAATGACATAAGTTTTACTTAACTTGAATTGTCTCTTCAGTTCAACTTCTGCAGTCTGCAGTTTTCAATTAGGCCAAACTCGATTCTCAGCGAGTCTAAGATCGTAGCATGGCTGCAAATAGACTTATGACGATGAGGTCCAATCTTTGCAATTCCTAAAGTACCAATCAGATTGCGAGTTTTGGCAAAGAACAATGCTGTCGAATTTTCAACTCGAATAATGCAATTGATTAGATTTTGAACAAAGTTGCTGCGAGCGGCAGGTAGTTGTAGATTTCCCTGGTTTGTTTTGGTCTTAAAACATGGAAAATGCAGCGTTGAAAGACTTATTTTGCACTGACCAGGTAAAGTGAACTTCGTTCTTCGGATTTATACCCACTTTCTTTGATGAAACGTCTGCTTAACGTGGTTTCTATCGCATTTTCATTCCGAGGAGTGACCACTGAAAACGTTGAACAGAGCTACGACAGTCGTTCAATCCTGATTCAATCGATTGAATGCCTAAGATAGGCCCAGGTTTTTTACTGTTTCATTATGAGTCCCTGTTGAACAAGGTTTACCGCAGGGATACAAGGGACTCATCGTCATCAGTCTAGGCCGCAAGGGACCTTGCATGACAATGGCTCTACAACGAAATAAGATTTATGGATCTACATTGCTCACTTTTCTTTGAATAGGTTTCTCTTGCTCTCTACCTCCGGCCTTTCTGGAGCTTATAATGTCGGTTGGTTTTGAAGAATCCCTCAGTAACTCAGTTGCAATGTCTGTTTTTCCTTCTCGTTCCTCAGGGATGACCATTGCCTGCGAAGGGTAAGAAGCGGGTAAGAGGTAAGATTATTTTAATGACTAACAATGGAGATTGGGATTTGCAGGCATTGGAAAGTGACAGAAGCAGTCTGTAACAGGTCTTTTTAGCTCTGTTGGCATCACAAGATCAATGCATGTCTCATTATTTAGCAGCGACTATTTACTAGCTATTAATATGGTTAAGTGAATGCGGCTTCAAGGACGAAAGCAGTAGCCTTCTGTTTAAAAAAAGATGCATCCACACAAATCTCCCTGCAGAAATAAAACTTGACGGTCTGCATACGCACAATACAAACCAAGCGGTAAAATCAAATAGTTATTCAGAAAAGTTAGAAATCAGATTCTTTGAACTGACTTCGGTTCGCTTCCCTTGTAGAGCATCTGCGCTTTCTAAAGGTTTACCTCCACTGCAGTAGTTTTACTCGGAGACCTGCGCGCTTACCTCATACACATGGTCTCTAGCAACAGAGCATACGCACAAGGCGAGCGCACCGCTTGCCAACTAAAACTGCTGCAAGTAGAGGATGGCCTTTAAAGAGACTATACCATTCTATTTCTATAAAGTTTATTGTAACCAGCTTCTTATAAAAAATTTTTGTAGCAACATGATTTCTATTCTCATTGTATAATACGAGAGAGACGTTAAGAATAACTTTTTTTTAAAAACAATTTGCAAATACATAACAATGTATTTTGGGACACTCTGGCTACCATAGCATCCTGCGAAAAGAAAATTTCTTTAAGATCCCAGTAAAGAGTTTGCATCGCCATAACGACTCAACCTTAATATTTTCTATCAGTTTGCCATCAGAAAAAAATTCAGAAAGAACGTGTTGATGCAATTAGCCACAGCAACCAGTTCAAAGCGATTAGTGGCTGGAGACAAAAAGAATTCTCTCGGCCAGTAAATCAAAACAAACACGATCGCAAACGTTGCCTCAAAACCAGTGGGGCAAACTCCCGCCTTTTGCAAGCAAAAGGTGACTTTTAAGAGAAGTTATGTGCTTATCATGAAGAAAGAAAGGCAAATAAAGCGTGTCCTGTTTCACGGATCTCGTTTATTTGATTTAGAAGCTGAGCAGAAAGACTATTCTGGGGGGTATTTAGGGCCTAAATGAGCCAACTGCCACACAGCTCCTGAATCAACTATACAAAATCCGAGAGACAGAACTTTATATTTACCATTCTTCTTTCATTAGAGGCACATCACAGCTCTTAACAACCACCTTTGCTTGCACAAGGCGAGAGTTTGCCCTCATTTCCCCTACTGGCTTGGGACAACTTTTGCGGCCGCATTTGTTCTGATTTACTTGTTGCGAGGATTTCCTTTGTCTGCAGTCAAATAATCGCTTTGAATTGCGGCTTCAGTTAAAGCAACTATTGCTATTGCGTTACAAAATCAGTCTTTGTTAGCCACAGCTTTTAACCAAGCTAACAAACGTTTTGATAATAAATCGCTCATGGTTTGATCAGATTTAATCATAAAGGGCAAGAAATTCAAGGCTACGAAACATCAACAATTGATTTCATTTCATTTCATTTAAATCATATTTAAAGTTGGTATTTACAATAGTAGATAATAAAATACTAATTCACACCAACTATTTACAAGAAAGATATACTTTATACAAAAGAAAGAAAGATGATCACCTAACAAGGAGCTGTAGCATAGCACATAGCATTGCTAGATGCAATCAGAGTCTATAGCAATAGGCTCTGATGTAATTATGAAGAGCAAGTCATTCCGGACAAGGAAAGAATCAAAAATAGATCAAATAGCTAAGAGAAGGGTATTTTTTAGGTTTCTGCAGGGGAATTTCCTAGCTTTTAGTCAAGTTACCAAAGCTTTAGGTGATAAAAGCAAGGCAACTGGGCAGGATCTAACAAAGATCTAGCTTCTAGCCATTTCAAACTGTTTTACATAGCGCAATTGTTCATATTCTGATTGTAAGCGGGCCGCTGGTTTCGAAATCGCCTATTTTTGTGTGAAAGTGTGTACAGATTTTTGCTTGACATGTGTTTCTCACTGTTGAAACTGACAATGAATAAAAGGCGGACCTTCGCAGAAGTTTCATTTGATTTACTCGCATGGGCTTGATCTCAATTCAAAAGGGGGCTGGTCTGTAAACAAAGGGGACCCATTTGAATTCGATAGGCTTGATCTTTATCGTAAATCAGCCTTGATTTTTTGGATGAAGTTACTACGAGGCTTTTTAGCTACATGAGACAGGACCAGATCAAACTTTGCCTTCAAAAATATCTGCGACTTGCTTTCCAAAGTTCTGTTTTCAAATATGGATGGGATTTCTTTTCAAGTATGGATGGGATTTCGTCGAAATTTATCGGAATTCTGGGAAGACGATTGAGCACTAGATCCATAATCAGGAAGTAAAAAAGGTTTTTTCGTTTATTCATGAAATGAAGTTTACATCATTATTCTTACATTTATTTCTGAAATAAATCGTTTCTTTTTAACAGGTTCATTTCTGAAATTAATTCAATCTTTTACAAAATTGTTTGAAAACAGGTTAAAAGTCGAGAACATAATTCGACGTGGGTGATTTGAAAACAACATTGTAATCAGTTGATTTTAGTTTTGTTATTCCGTTATTTTATTCAGTCATTCAGTAACTCTGTCTATTCATGGTTGAAAATGAGAGTTGGGCCCCGGGCCTGGCAGTGCCCCAGACAGGGGGCAGGGACGTGAGGTGTCCTAGTTTTTGCAGAGTCTTCGTAGTCACTACCACCCATCCACCCCCTCCACTCATGCTAGTATTAGCGGGGAGTGCGTGGGTGGTTAGCAATTAGTAGGATCCAACGGAATAAGTCTAGGCAATGTCTTCTTGTAAACACTCCATCTCTCTAAGAGTTCATAAAAATAAAAGGGCAGGAATTTGAAACATAGTTATGTTAATCCAATCATACAGACTTCCCAGTCTTGGGTGAAATGATTTAAGCTTCCCCTTTTTTGGGGTAAATTTTGAAACTCCAGCCTCAGTCTTGGTTATGAATCTATTAATCTCCTCATGTCCCTGTCCCAATCTTGGGCGCAGCCAGGCCGGGAGTTTGGCGAAAAGAAAGGCCGACTTTAAACTAGCAACGAAGACCTTGCAAAGGCCTTCAAGGAACTATCAGAAAAGAAAGTTTACCACACCATGGATGGACTAAATTTCTGCTCTGCTCGCAAAATCAGCTTGTTCATGCAATATCGCAAATGAGAAGTGATGATAATGATTCATAAAACAGATCAGTTAAGAACTAATTATATATGGGTCCATACGCCCCAGAAGAAGCAAAGCTTATCGAGTCTGGGACGCTTAAAATAGCACAGAACGGTATAGAAACGTTAACAGCATTTGAGGAATGTGAGGTAATTTTTGCAAAATTCCTACGGTAAGCTACGCTGCTGAAACTGCCTTTAACCTGCCACAAAACCAAAACGGCACCATTTTTTCAGTGCTTTTGTGAAGAAATGCCGTCTGGATGACTTTGGCCAACTGTTTCAATTTGAAAGATATCGAGAACTGAAAAAACTAATGCAGAATTCTTTTTACTTACCGCTTTTTGTTTGATTAACATCTCAAAAGCTTCTTTTTCTTTCCGCAGAGTAGTCAGGTATCGCTGAAAGCAGATAAAAAATTTCATATAATAAGTAATAAAGTTTGCAAAAATTTTCATCTTCAGTCCACTCTCTCTCGACACCGTTATCACCTGAGACCAACTGGAAAATGTCACTTCCCGTGGAATCTTCCGATCAGCTAAAATTAGGGCTTTATGAAAACGATCGGGTGTCCAAGAAAAAGAGTACGGATCTGGTTGGGCCTAGCGATCTGAATTTAGTTTTAATAAATGGCTAATCAATTTTAAAATGTTCCCCTATGGTTAACTTGAACGTAAATACCTCTTTTGTTGGCATTAGTACTTTGAAAGAAGACATATTAATCTTGAAACTTCATTCTCCACGTCCAAACCAGAGCTTTGGCCTTTTTCGCCTAAGTAAAGTCCTGAAGCAAAACTGAATTAAAGCAAGATGTAAGAGCAGCACACTGGGTGATTTCCAGCAAACAGAACATAATATGATCTAAGTTTTATCCAATTAATTTAATTTCCGTGCAAAGAGCATTTGCTCAGGCCTAAGCGCAAAACTTCTGGTTTGGAGATGACAGCAAATTTGAACTTTCAACATCAATTTTCAACATTAAAAGCACTAACATCAACAAATGAGGAATCTATGTTCCACTGAAAGGGACTGAGTCACATAACCGTAAACGAACCTGTTATCTCTATAATCTATATTATTGCCCACACTTGGCTATTGTGATCTGCTCAGATTTTGGTAAATGGGGTGAATCCACAATAAAGTTACTTCTAAAAATCCGCTAATATCTCTGCAATCCTACAACATGAGTGTTCAATTTGTTTCTCTGCAAAATTCAACAGTCCATCTTCAAAATAACACCTTTATTTTGAGAAAAGTAGTTGAAAATCTCTATGATATGGGCAATCAAAAATACTGACAAATCATCGTTTCGAAAGAAGTTTGTTACATTACATGACCAGCCCCTTTAACAATCGAGGAACATTTTAAATTCTCATCACTGGACCTAATAATCAAGTCCAAAAACATTTTTGTGAGATACCCGAATAGATCGTTACCCCCGTGATGAAAATACTAAATTGTGTTTAGACTTTATACGCAAGGCAAGATGAAACGCAATTCAATTACGTATGGTTTTGCATCTTCTCTAAGCCGTCTTGGAGCCTATATTGCATGTTTGAGGTTGTGCATTTGTAAGCAAAGCATAATAAAATTATTGGATTCATCATCTAAAGAATGATCAATGAAAATTCGATCTCTTATTGGTAGGAGTTTCGGGATATGGCAGTTTTGCTACGTTGCAGTGGGTAAATCAGAACAACGTCCTGCGTTTAACAAATCACATTCTGGTGAAAAACAAGACAAATCGGATGTACTGAGCGTTTATTTTGCAGACGAAAGACTGAACTATTCAAAGCATGGTATCCCACAGGGATCTGTACTAGGACCTTTACTCTTTACAAGTTATGTTGATAACATGCAGCGTGCCGCCATGGCATTTTGCAAATGATACCACTCAATACAAAAAACAAATCATGAGCTCCTTAGCTTAAAAATTTGGTCCAAAGCAATCCGTTTGAAACTAAGCCTGGGCAAAACAACATACTGCATTTACTCTTTTAAAAAGAAATTTCTAACATGCTATCGATGTTGTGATAAAGAAGTCTGACAGCTTCAAGTATCTAGGATTAATCATCGATGAGAAAAGGGAAAAGCACACTGATGAGCTAGGGAACAAAATAGTCCTTCATTTTCCGCAAAGTCCGTGACTTGCTTCCCACGAATTGTTTGCGATCCCTTGTCAATGCATTCATTCGGTCCAGGATAGCTTATGCCATTGAAATATATGGGGATACGAATAAGAAAGCTTTCCAACGTGCTCAGGTGCACCAAAACAGGAAACTGAAGATACTACTGCGTATACACTAAAAACGACAAAAATGGAGAAATCTGTGGACACTTGCAAAAAGAAGCTGACTGCTGATATATCCTTTGGGAGACACTCTTTGTAATCAAAATCCGGTTTTTTTGTGGCGCAAATTACAAGAAATTCGTGAACAATAGCTAAAATTTCGGGGCTTGTCAAATCTTTGCCGTTGTTATTGTTCTGGGTATTTAAAAAATTATGCCCCATTCATATGGCTGCTACGGAGGAGCTTTCTGTTCTGTTCTCTCATATATGATACTGCTACATAGGATGCTTCAACTTAAAGAGTCTGAAACTTCTTTCAGCCAATAATCCTATGAATGGTTATTGATTTCATGGCACACAAAAGTCACAAAAAAATGATTGCCTCACAAATTGTATTTTGTTTGTTCTCAAAAAATGCAAAAATCAAGTTAAATCTAGATATCTATGCTTCAAAACTGCAAAACCGTGCTGCAAGATTAATAAAGGAGCTCAAATGGCCAACTTTCCAGGGAAGAATCAAAGATGAGACCGCTCTTACCGCGAAGTGAATATCCAGTGTCAATAAAGTCACGATTTAGAGACCAACCTGCTCCTCCACTGATCCTGAGTAAATAACAAAATAGACTCGTAGCTGCATTTCTGGTCTTGAAGCTTTGAAAACCTAGAAAATGAAGACAAACTTAATGCTATCAAATATTGATTCATTTTTTTTGTTCGCTGTGGGACAGCCACATATCATTGGGCCAGCCCTGAAGATGTTTCTTGTTGAGATGCAATGGAAGATTATAGATACAAAAATTCAGTTGATGAGAATCAAATTGCATTCCTCTCAAGTTACAAGTGATTTCGTGATAATGTAACGATCCAAATGGTTGAAAATTATTCTTCTCAACTCAGGCATTGCCTTCTAATGATAAGGAAACTGCCAGAACGTAATATTTCCCGTAAATCAGTACTAACAAAGGAACCTTCATCATGTCAAAATTTTTACGAAAGCCAACTGTCCATTTTCGACTGTTTCGGGGCATATCGAGGGGAATGATCCGTGGCTAGTTCCTGGCTGCAGAGAATAGAGCACATAAAATCGTGAGTGAAATTTCAAAAATTAAGTTGACGCAAGCCTGCGCGCAGATGACGCCTCAACCAGATGATGTACTCAAATTATGAAACTGAGTTGCATACACCTTGTAGGGCATTGCTGCGCACAATGTATACCAGGTGACGCAAAAAAAGTCTCAAGCTAGATCATCTCTGAAATCAAGAGTGATAAACAAATAAGTTGTATCTTACAATTCCCCACTCACATTGCAAGTTAAACCAGCTTCAACTAAACCAGGTTATCGAATAGGGCCTTCTGGTTGGTCAGTCCTACAAATCCAGTCATTTGATTGGTTGAAATTAAAAGTGGTTTAGATAAAGCTGGTTTAACTGTGTCAGCATGAAAGGAGTATAACTATGGCATCTCCGTTAAGTTAAAAGACTTGGCTATCTTTGGAGAAGCTGCATGGTTGTTTGTTTTCAATTTTTTTTAGTAGGCTTGTCAGGATTTCTATATATATTTTTATATGTCAGAGACCATATAAGCCACTCGGCCACTCATCCCGTAACTTTGCGCTATGGTTACTGTATGCTCAACCAGATTCAACGAAAATTCAGAATCCTTCATTTCTCATTAAGAGTGAAATAATCAGAAGTACCACAGGAAACTGTACAAACCTCCCAACGCAATCGACAAAGAGGCTTTGCTCCGTAGCCTCCTTTGCGATGGCGAAGCTATGACGTAATGCGATAAGTGAGAAATCGAAACGAGGCGCGGAACAAAAGAATGAAAATAGAAAGTTTCACTTGTCTTTCTTTTTCTCACATTTCGTTCGCACCTCGCTTTTACGCCTCGCTTTGTATTCTCACTTAACGTATTATGTCATAGCTTTGCCATTGCAAAGGAGGCCACGGCGCAGGGTCTCTTTATCATTGGCAGTGGGGGGAGGGGTAGTTATACAGTTTTGCTCCTATGCAAATTTGGAATTGGCTTTTTTCGCATCTTCTAAAACGTGAACTGGATGAGGAGAGGAAGTTCTTGAAATGAATGAATTCTGTGTTTGAAACTAGTTTTTTTCGGGGGGGGGGGGGAGCTAATCATAAATTGTTCTGATTAAACAACATCTAAACAATCCTACTTATAGCTGAGCCCTTCACCTGCATGTGAACATCCTGTTTTCGCTCTTGCTTTTAGGGAGGTGTGTGCAGTCTTGCTCGAGAAATGCCTTGGCGTCACTAGGTGAAAACTTTTGGAAAGGAAGAGAAGAACAGATGTACTGTTGAAACGTGGGTGTGATTTTCCTTTGCTCAAATGCTTTGCAAGTTGAATTTTGCTATCAAGAAAACTCGCCCTAACAAAATAAGTTACACTTGCGCAGTACAAAGCTTCGTGGGCGAAGAACCAGCGTGGCCTATTGCAAAAATGCTTAAAGCGAAGGCATATCTATTTGAGATGTTTAACGCTTTGTCGCCTCCAGATACACATCAGACATTGGTGAAAAGGACATTCATAGATTCTTCGAATGAATGGGTTAGTTGTCCTCAGAGATGCTTACTTACTTATGAACAATCATTTCCGTCCTTATCAAGCATCGAGTGAGTAAGAAACCCTGCTCCGTTTGGAAAATCTTTGGGAAATGTCTCCAGTGTAGTTTTCCTTCCTCCATGCTATTACATGTAAATGTCTTTATTGCTAGGAAGGAAAACCAAGGAAATTTCGCTCTTCGTTTCCACTGGTTTTTCAGGTTTTTGAGAGGGGCTTTCTGCAAAAGATCTCTCATATCAAAGGGAAGGAGTGGCCGACTAAAGCAGGGTAAATTACTGCATCTAGTTGAACATATCACAGTGCAACAAGAGAGTTTTCAGTATGCGAGCAGCACTTTATCCAACGCCATATGTTTTTTATGTTTTATTGCCTACCCGGTAGCCTCTTAGCAAAACGATCACTAGCAGGAGAATACATGACCGACTTTAGTGTCACGCCATCAGGCCTACTGTTATCAAGTTTCAAATCCTGAAGTATAAGATCGTGGGTACGAGGGTCGTAGTCGATCTTGTTATCACTACTAGGTCAATGCTATCAAAATAGCGCAAGTCCAATCAAAATCGCTTAGAATCAATATAATCATTCTAACTCAAAGCTGCAACCTGCAAAAATTAGGCACTGCATCAACACTTCTTGATAAATGAAGAGATATTTTCCCTGATTTTGATTGTAGAGTTACCAAATTTTTTCACATTTAATAAACAGTTGTAGATATATTTTTAAATAGCGTGATAGCTGAATAATGAATAAGAAAGAACTTTTAAGAGCTGAAAGGAACTGCTGATAGGGTTGAGGTGTGGTAATAAAATTCGGACGACTATAAAGATGACGTTAACATAGCAAACAACGACAACATAAGTGACAAAAACAAGCCTCGTTTCAAACCAGTCAAAAACACCCTTCTCTGATTCTCTTTATGAGAATGAGACCAAAGGCGATAAGTCTCCATGGGTGCGACCTCACCTTCGTAATGTTGCAAAGTTTCTAACTAGTCATGATAAGACAGTTTTGACCCCTGACTCAGATTAACATCCAAAATTTAGTCCTGCTACAGAATTAAACTTTTAAGAGCCTTAACGCTAAAGGTAAACTTTCTGAACGTTGTGAAAATTTAAATCAAACGGGAAAGCAAGATGTCTGAAAGCGCAATATGCACCGAACAACTGGACCTCGAATTCGAAGACTGATTACAGATGCTAAAGAACTGCAAATCAAAGGCAAACGCAAGCAACTAGTGGCAAGCGGCAACGGCAGACAGGCAAGATAAACCCCAAGATTAACTCAATGCAATGACCTACTACATGTCACTTTACTTATCTGCAATAGAAGTGAAATAAATGTAGTCTCATTGATCGGTTAAATAAACTCCCGGCAGGGTTGCAAATCAGAGGAATTCATGCAAGAGGGAAACGATGACGGCAAGCGGCAGCGGCAAACGGTAAACAGGGAAAGATAAGCGAGGCTGGATGCAGATTCTTTCTCCGCAACACCAAATGTACTGCGGTGCGGTCTCGTCTATCACATAAATAAACTTCGGAGGCTGCAACCAGAGGAATAAGCGATTAAAGGCTGATTTCCAGTCAGTGGAATTTTCCGAGCGGGCGGAAATTCTATCGTTTGTGGGAGAAAATGTCGCTCTGAAATTGAATAGATAGTTACGGCTGAGCAACCTTTTATTGTCTAAAATTCCGCCCGCTCGGAAAATTCCGCTGACCGGAAATTGGCCTTAACACAGAGTACACGTAGAAGGATAAGCGATAAACGGAATACATCCGACCATACAGGTTCTTTCCTTGCAATAGCAAATGGAGTGCGGTTGCATCGATCAATTAAATAAACTGTGGGGCTAGGAATCAGATGAGGTTTCGTCATTCATCGCAATAACGTGTGGTTTGATTGAAAGTATAGTGAGAGAATCCCCGTCCTTAGATACAGGCGTTTGGCCTGCCACATTAATTATTAAAAGATCATTAAAATGCAACTACGTACACGGCTCGGCAAATACTTATTTTCGGACAACATATACGCGACCTGCTGCCGATATTTACGATGATTTTCTTGAGGAATAATGCGAATAGAAACCTTCGACTTATTGACAAACAATAACGTTAAACAGGGCGGTGAAATCAAGTTGTAATGAAGAAGGACTAATATATCGATAAACGACAGCAAAAAGACAGAGACGACGAACAACCCCAAAATGGTTCACTCACAAACAAGGCTGAGAAAACATGCTCAAGAGAAAAAACCGCCCGAGATCGTCGTTCAAGATTTCGGTGAAGATATGTTCGACTTAGGAACGCCGAAGGATGCAGAACATATGTATAAATTCGTTTTATCACCTCGCCAGTCACCCGCTTCAGCAAAATGGAGTAATGGTCTTGATATGAATTGGTTGGATGGTGGGAAGTTGAAAATCCCGTACGATACTAATTCCTGTGTACTTCTTAGCCCAAGTCCAAGCGCAAGAACAGGCTCAGAATTTGAAAATTGGGACACAATATTTCAAGCAAATGGAGCAGAGGATTTACTGAACGGACCAGAAAAGGGTTTGACGGATTCGTTTCTCATGGAGTTAGGATTAAAATCACCGCATAGTAAAGTAACGCTGTTTTCTCCCAAATGTCCGACGAGCTTATTTTCTGAGAACTTTTTCAAAGAAATTGGCCTGAATAATGAGGGAGTGACGCTCCTCAGCCCAAAAGCACCTAATTTGATCTCAACAAAAACGCCTGTCGTTGTAAAACGCAAAAATGAAGGTAAGTGTGAATTTGGGATTTATCTACCTCCGTGTTACACGCCAGCACTCGTGGACACGATACAAAGCACGATAAATCAAGATGACTTAACGATGTTTCCTTTCCCGCCTGTAAGCGATGATTCAGTTTCTGACTGCAGTCACAATGATGACAACGAAATAGATATACCAGCTAACACAAACTTCTTCACTTCGATACAACCTGAAAACATCACGAAACAACAAGCTAGCTTCTTTGAAGCAAACAACAACGACATGGACAGCATAAACAATAATAAGATAAACAATAACAACGTCACAACTCATATGTTTACTGAGCAGCCAGGGCCTGGCTCCGTGATACAAGATAGCAGTTCATTAGCAGGTACATATGGCAACCACTTAGCTGCCGGCAGCTCATCAAGTGGACGTAGTGTATTACGAAGTCATAGCAGACGAAATGTTGAGGCCAAAGAAAAGAAAGCAAGAGAATGCAAGAAGCAATTTAAAGAAGTTCGTGTCCTTCATAATGATGTTGAGCGGAAGCGGCGCGGCGAAATGCATTCCAGATTTCAGAAGTTACGAGAAAGCATTCCGGAGTTGGAAAATGATAAAAAGGCAGCGAAAATATCCATTCTCAAGGTAGCAAAAAGATACATAAGAGACTTAGAAGAAGAAGGTTCGAAAATGGAGCAGATCAAAGAGTATGAAAAGAGAAGAAACAGAGAATTGCTTGATAAATTGTGTGGCTTAACAGGAACATCTATGGTACGTTGTTAAATCAACATAAAATTAACCTTTCTTCGTTGATATAATAGCATGAGTGTACGAGCCAGGGGGTTAGGGGCGGTAGCCCCCATTGTTGGCAAAAAGGTTGAAAAATCAGTCTTTTCGGCAAAGATCTACCCTTAGTCCGACAAAAATGTTAATAAACAATTGACTTTCTTCTGGGCAGCCCCCTGGATTTCATCTTCTCGTACACTTATCATAAATAGCAAAATGCATTTTATAACAAATTGTAGGGGTCGTAAAACAGAACATATGTAAATATTTGGGGATTTTGGGGTTTGGGCAATTCAGCTTGGTCCTGGATGGGTCAATGTCTATGTAGAAACTTTTCTGGAGTTCATCGTACCCTTCTTTTCAGAGATCTGTGTTCATAAAGCAGTGCAATGTGGAGGAAACTTTGCTTTCGAAACCTGCGAAATCTTCCCTTGTCAAGGTACCATTAATCTATTTGCACTTTTGACTGAGACCCGTTTAAACTGTACGGCACAACTTTGAACTGGCACCGAAAATTTAACAGATCTACCTCCCGCTTACACTCTTCCTCCTACTCCATATCATTTTTGTTCCTCCTAGCTATACAAAATCTTGTTCTAGCCTCTCTCCATAAGGGCCTTCACCTAATGCTCATCTTATCAAATAGAATTTATGTTGTTATTGTCGCTTCAGTGAGGGCCTTATTTCCCAACTGTTCTCAAAACGGAGAAAAATTTCCTTTTGGGCACAGATCTATTCCCCGACCAATCAGAATGGCATATTTCAAATAACGTGCTTGGATTGGCAGACTTTCTTCAATTTAAACTTCCCACCAAAAACAAACAAAAGCATGTTCGACTGAATGGCCACAACGATCAAAATTTCGAAATACCGAACGAATTTAGGAGATCTTTTTTAAAATATCGTTGTAGGTGGGAGTTTTTTGCTGAAATAGTTCAAATAAACATCCATCAAAGTACTGATAGCTTGCTTTACAGTGTAGCACTCAAGGAAGCCTGATTTTTCAGCATTTCGGGTCGGTGGTTTTGAGAAAAAAACTGCAGGCGATTTAGGCCATGTCCGTTTCTGGAAGAATATGAATCGTAGTTTGAGCGTCCATCACTTTTTCGATAGCGATAACGAATATGCAACCAGTCGATTCCCGGGCAGTGTAACTGCTCATTAACCGTAAGAACTGTGCCACGGATCAACACTGTACCAGCACAGTGCAGGCGTGGCTTAAGTGACAATGTTTTCTTGGCCTGTATGTCAACATCCAACCTCGTCCCATGGGGCCCCATTGGTACTTAGGCACTGCAGTTATGTTTCAGTATATATGCTGCTGCGACGGAAAATTTATATGTTTCTGCGGAGGAAGTATCGAAGTCTTACGCTAATCCTCCACAGTAGAAAATAAAAACAACAAAGCGACAATGAAGCACATCTGCGATGTCTAACTACCCATGATTAAACATTATATTAAAACAAATAGTCTGGAAAGAGCAAGCTCTTAAAATGGGACGGAATAATTAGCCAAATATACAACACCCCCTTGCAATCTGCATCCGTTTACCCAAGAAACCTGGAAATGAATATTGATAGCATGGAAGTGTCAAAAGGAAAACTGCTAAAAGGTGTAATACATCTGCCTGAATAAGTCAGTGACTATCTGTGGGCCTACGGGTATGGCTTCAAGACCATATGGCTTTAGACTACGTGTGTGGAACTAGCGTCTTTCAGTTCAACATAATCTCCTGTGTACAGTACGATTCAAAGGGCAAAGCAATGTAAAGTGAAATACAAATTATTGCAGAATCATCAAAGGGGGATATGACACTATGAATTTTGAATATCATTGAACTGTCAGGGGGTGATAATCAGTCCAAAAGACAAACCTGTGTATCAATGAAAACTTTTCAACCAATCAGTCAATCAATCAATCAATCAATCAATCAATTGATAGATTTTAAGCAAAATAAGTTGCGTAATAGTATCATGAAGCACAAGCCAAGAATATTCGATTTTATGAATAATACATGTGGCCTCGCCTCCAGTAGTCGTAAGTGCGTTTTAATTCTAAGATTTCTCGGTCTTCATATTAAGTTAACAATTTGCAGAGTTTCGAACTGGAGATGATTCCAAAGAAGGCCGTTCTTAGTATACATTACCAGTTTGACGTTGACCAGGGACTTTGAATAGTAAGATATACGTGTATTAAAATGACTGATTTTAAATCCTAGAGTTGTCAGAGTAGATGTAGTTACATAAATGCTTCTAAAGTGACACAATATTGAGATTTTAAACCAGCTTGATGTGCGGCCTAGCGAGCAGATTAGATAAGAAAACAGTTTCAGATGGGTGGGCAGATCGGCATTAAGGTTGGATTAATATCTCAAAAGATAACTATAATTATCAGTTTGGATTGCAGGTATTTAACGATGCCATGGCGACACTAGTTAATGCCAATAAATGCCTTATTCTCTACTATCACACAGCTGAGGGATTTTATGGCTTTACCTTCCTAACATCTCAAGACAAAGTTTGATCATCTTCGACAACTTTTCTAAATGTGTCAATTTGTAAACTTCAAAGATCTACCTTGTTGGTGGGACCAAGAGAAATTTTAATTTGTTTGGAAGGCAGCTATTAAAAGGTCATTGGCTATGTTACTGCCAAAAACGCACTCAAATATGACCGAAAGGTAAACTGAGATTATGCGCATACTAACCGGTTTTGTGTTTTACAGGAAAATATAAAGCCCGAGGTCTTTAAAGTATAGACCGAGCTTGCGAGGTCTGTGCATTAAGACCGAGGGCTTTATATTTCCCTGTACAACGACAAAACCGGTTAGTATGAGTTTTATTACCTGAAAACTTCTAATCTTGACTCGCATTTAAAACACATCTCACAGGCCTAGGCCTAAAGCAGTTGCTGTGGCGACAAAAACGCGTCCTTGTATCGTATTATACAAGGCTACGGGAAACCCGAAGGAAATGTGCAACTGACCAATAGGAATGGCCGGATTCCGTATTGACTCGTTTTTGAAACTTCATTCAGGTAATAATTAAAGGTATTACACAAACTTCTAGCAAAAAAGTTAAGATATCGAAGAATCGAACATATGATCACCCTGATTACTAACACTTTACAGAATGTATGCAGTTACCTTCAAAAGTCCTTCAGTCGATGCAATGAAATGAAAAATTAAAAAGAAACAAAAAGTTCAATTTTCTCAAGTGACAGGGTTTATTTTATTTGAAAGCTTACAGAATAGGGTGGCTCCTCTTAGACTTTTCATACCCTAACATTGTCCTAGAAGGTTGTACCATATCTAGCAACCGAGTTGCTTTTCTGACAGACTTGAGTACCCATTTGGCACCAAAACGCATAGTCGCGATTCAAACAGACTCCTTTTTGTTGGGGCACCTTTTCAATTTTTCTATCCAATCTTTTCAAACACCCAAACCCTTTTCATGCTTGATTAGACTCGAATATACAACAGTCAAATATTTACCGCCAAAAATATGGCCTAATCATCTTCTTTCATTAATTACGATATTTTTTCAATACCAACATTACCCCCTGATAGAGAAGGCATCTGCTTATGATTGACCTCGATGTTCGTAACGTTGTTTACGAACATGGCTCTGCCGTCCTATCAATAAATTACTGCGAAATCCTGCGGGACTATGACACTGGAGTAGATAGTAGTTTTTAGGATTTAGAAACTAGAAAATAGAAAAAAAAGCACTGAAAGTTGAGAGCCTTTCCTGGTTGAAACTGGATTGGAAAACAACTTAATTGTTAAATTTGAAAAAACGGAACCAGAACATAGAAGTTTGGGATCCGAGCAGGACGAACACTCGCTTACAGCTGAAGCAGTCAACTGCTGCCTGATTTTTACACTACGAATAAATATCATGTTGTAGAAAATTGTAAACGGTTTCAACAAAAGGAGCATGCTTGTTGTCATTCTTGCACAAAAAGCCAGGGAAACTCATAAAGCTCAAACGCGTTAGACCTAGGGGGCCGGAGAGGCGGCAGCCCCAAATATTGGAAAATTTGCAGAGATCAGCGATATTTGGGCAAAACTGCCTTAAGTTCCGGAAAGCTCGTTACTGGATTTTTTTAAGAGGCAGCCCCCTAAATTTCATCTTCCCGTACGCTGATGAGAGAATTTTGAAACTATGAAAGACCTAATATTTGCTGGTAGCATCTAGAGTAAACACATCAGGAGCAAAAAGATGTTTACTGACAAATATTTTGCTGCAGGTCTTTAACCGAGTGATTTTCCCACTTTTAAAGCAAACAAAATTTCAAGCGAAAGAAGAGATAACATCAAGTGTGTCATTGCAAAATTTGGGTTTGCAAACGCTGTTTATATTACTCTTGTGTTTGCGTTTATCTATTCACAAAATTCTGTTAATTTATTGCAAAACGTAAAATCAATATTATTACTCAACCTGTGCTGTATTATCAACAATTCCCTTATTTGGCTAAATTTTCAATTTCATTCTTCGCATGTTATATAGATGATAGATGCACTTTTTTCATATCGTAAGGGAGCGCTCAATTTTTTTATTCTGGGTACCAGGGCCGAGGATGATTTTGCACAATTAGAGAAAATTTCATATCCCATCTTGAACATATCAAAAGTTTTCGTACCCCACCATCTTTCAGCAAAATGATTTAGTACCCCCATCCAGAAGTCTTTGTGCATAAAACATTGGTAAATGGACAGATACCATTCATGTGATTCGTCATTTCCAGGTGTCTGTTCACGTTTCTTTCAAATCTTTGACCCGCTTTGACCAATGACTTCATCCAAATTTTTTCAACCGAAAATCGTTTTGTACCCCATAAAATTTGCTCTCAATATTTTCGTACCTCCACAAAATAATGGAAAGAAGTTTCATACCCCTGCCAAAAATCCTCCGCCCGGGTACATGAGATTAAAAATGGCCGCTCCCTAACTGGTGGCATTTTTTCGAAGCAATATTTAGGGCAGCCTCTTCACACATTCGAAATACCATATCGTTGTTTTTATCAATTGTTGAATTTCAAGTAACTTGTAATTGAAATAATGCATTCTTATAATTTAGAATTTAAGCATCAAATAACACTAAGCAGTAGCACCCTTTCTCTCTCCAATCTCTCTGTTTACTGCCCCAGTCTCTTCCCCGGTCTGCCTTCTTCACCAACAAATATTCAACTTTTCCACGGAGGAGGATAAATCTAATCAACTGGGGTTTGTTTAACCAGTTTCAAGTCAGGTGATCAATCTCTCGATAAAACACCTTTTCTTTGAAGTCTATAACATATCTTGAGCCATGAAAATTTGTGAAATGAGTGCAAAAGTAGTATAATACTAAATGGTTAAAAAACCTTTATTGATGTCTTCAATCCACATAAAAACCACAGGGGCATTGAGTCTTGAGCATTTAGGTAAAATTTAGCAAAATCTTCACAGGTCTCTTTTGACTTGTCCGTCTTGTTGGTCCGTTCAAATGAGGCTTTGGAGGTTTCGGGTCATGGGCCACGAGCAAAAATCGGCAAAAACAACGCGAAAATATCCACAAACGAAAGTAAATAGATAAAAGCTTGCGTTATCGCAAATTTTTTTCAAATTTAAAGCCTGGTTCACATTAGGTCGTTTAGGTCGTCGTTAAGATCATCCAGAACGACCCAAAAGACAAAGACTCGGAGCCTGAGTCTTTTTATACATGACTCTAAAGCCTGGTTTTCAATAAATCGTAATTCACAGCCGATCATTGTCTCAGAGCATCGCCGATCATCGCCGATGCCGTAAGACAATGATCGGCGATGAATTACGATGTACCTACTGGCTCACACTACGTCTTTTGAGTCGTTAGGGTCGTGCAGAAAGACCCAGAAGACAAAGGATTCAAATTGTGGGCTTTGGTCTGTTGAGTCTTTCTGCACGACCTCAACGACAAACGACTAAGTGTAGTGTGAAGCAGGCTTAACAACTCACAAGACCTAGTGTGAACCAGGGTTAAACGGCGTGTTTGGGTGCTTGGATATGCGCTGTAATGCACAAATTACTACATTTGCGGTAAAAAAGTTCAGTTTTTTCTCTTTACAAAGGTCTTGTAAATCGGTCCTAGAAAACACTCATTTTTTTATAAGAAACAGCTTGCAAGAAATGGTCGGCTCAGTTTTTCGAAATGTGAGAAACTATCTTACCTGCATTAAAAAAGCTAAGACACTTTTTAAATTCTCGATCAAAAATGTTTTTACACTGTACAGTAGGGTAAATGTTTGATGCACACAACGACTCGAGCTAAACTATTCCTCCTAAGACACACTCAAAGGAAACACAACGTTTTCCAAACACACGACAAATCAACTCTCATAAATTAAAACTTCTTTACATCAGAAAGAACTTCTCAATTTCTTAGAGTTCCTTCTCTGTCTTCTTCTCGCTCATCGTCTCTCTTCTTCTCTCTCTCTCTCTCTCTCTCTCTCTCTCTCTCTCTCTCTCTCTCTCTCCTCAGTCCTGGGGGTCAAACTCCCTTTATGCAAAAGTTTTGGGGCCTCCGCAGAGGGCCACACATATAACAATTAATTTGAAGTTATTTTGAGTGTGAGCTGTGTTATCATTTTGAGGGGGCACGTTCCCTCAGTAAATGTAAAATTCATAACAGTATAGGACAACTCGAAATAACTCTTCCATTCGCGTTGAATTTTATCTCAGCATAGAACGCGTAGCTAAACAGTGTACGTAGATCGATAGATAGCTAGTTCGAGGATAGATTTTCGCTACAAAAAAAATAAATAAATAAACACATGAGCTAGCGAAAACAACGAACAAAAAACGAGAAAATACGAAGGAATAAGCGATTTAATTTACTCACAAATATTGTCCATTGATGTCCTATCGCCATTACAAATCCAAACCAACCCGAAGTAAACAACCTGTCCCGAAGACCCTCAGGGAGCGCCTCCACGCTCCGGTTCGAGCCAAAAGTCACAAAAGGTCCTATTGTCTAAGCAACAAAGGGGTTCTTCGAACTGAAAACAATACCAATAACTGTTCTCTGTCCTACGCAACGTCATGAGGGGTGCAGTAAATTGCCCCTCTCTGGTCCAGTAAAAAATTATGCGGGGAGAGACCATAACACATTTGCTTTGACATCTTAAGGAGCTCAGAAGAAACTTAATTTGGGAGCCCTAAGAAACTCATTACAATCATTTTCGTAGCAAAGGGCATCCAAAAGTTTAAGAAGCTAACTACGAGACCCGGACCTAAGTTTCTTATGAAAAATGAGTGTATTCGATACGACATTATCAAAACTTAACGCGAGCCCTGTGCAGGCGAACAATCTAAGATTTTGTTGGCAGCAACAGGTGCTTTTTGAATTTTGAATTACTTCGAGCAAGATTATGTGTTGTGCTGAATTACCTTGCTATCGTTCTCAGTTGCAAAAGTGTTTAACGAACACAATATCATTGTTGATTGATTGGTTGATTGATTGATTGAGTGATCAGTGGATCGATTAATGATTAGTGATAGACAGTTAATTTTGATATTTGATATTTGAGAGCTGTTTTACAAGGGGTCCTCCACCTAAAAACATTAATTACGATGTATAATTAGACTGAGGAAAAGGAGAAATTACAACATGAAACCATAATCTTAAAAGCCTAATAAATAGTTTACAAAATCTACGATAAAAGAAAACTAGAAAAACCTAAATAGATTTTTTAAAATTATGCAAGGAAGATGCCTGTTTGGTATCGGCAGGAGGGTCATTCCATGATTGCTTTCGATCCGATGAATGGTTGTTTTCTTTCCTAATTGCGCCTAACATATCGACTATGAAGTTAATTTCGTTGGCAGTTTGGTCTCACCAGACCAGATTAGGTTTATTGGCTATTTGAAATATGCAAAGGACTCTACTGTTTCCCTGTGACTTGAACGACTAGAAATCTTTGCTGGATCTGAACTGGCAACTGATCAAATATTTTGAACAACCCTTCACCTTTGGGCTGAATCTATGCAACAAGGATCGGGAGCTTTTACAACTTAATCGGCAAAAAACTAAAAACAGTCGAAAACTCTCGAAAAAATCTCATAAGAAGACCGTCATGTTTACTGCCCAAGGGCTGTGGTGAGACAAAGCAAATTCAATTAAACAATTTTCAACAGAAGATCTGACGAAACCGGTTTTTTCAATGAGGGAATAATGTGTGATAGAACCAGATTCGAATTAAATAAAATCAATCGACTTCGAGCTTTCTAATCGCTCAAATAAATGTTATATTTACAATGTACCTGCTATGGACAGCAGGTTTCCTAGTCTTTACCAATTGACTCTGAGCACTCATTACTAAATGTAGACAAACTTTATGACTTTTCAAGGTGTTTCCTTCAGGGGGCAAAAAGGATAAATAATAGCGTTTTGGGGCTCGAGGCTTTGTGAAATTTACATGCCAGACATATGGGGTGAGATACTCCCACTGTGTCTACATATTATCGAGGATCACACCTAACACGAGAGGTCTATCTGTGCCAAGTACTATATCCCTAAAAGAAGGAGAAATTTCTTGACATTTCCTCTTACGATCTTGGGGGTTAAATATACCCTAACACGCACTAAAGTTTCACCCCTGCTTTCTTTTAGCTTACCGTTACCAACGACAGGAGTTGAAGTGGGTGACTGAATTTAGGAAGAAATAACAAGGTTCAGAAAGGCTAGTTTGAGCGCTATTGAGGAGAACTTAGATCTTGGAATTATTCAATACAAAGTTGTTGTTTGCAAGACAGTTTGCAATACAAAAGGAATGGTGTGCAATTAGAAAAGTCTACAGTGCGAATGACTAATTTTAGGCCATTGAAGAGAACATTGTGTTGCAGAATTTTGACTCTACAGTTTCAATCGGTGTACCTTCCGAATAGGAACTAGATTCGAATTCGAATGAGAAATTTCAGCTAAAGATGGCAAAATCGAGCCCAAATTCCCATTGCATGAAATTTGAATAAGAATATTTACCGATTATACCATTATAGAAATCTAAAATCCATTATTTCCTTCCTTATCTTGTGATCTGGCTACTTTCAAGAAAAAATATAGTTTTCACGAGAGTTTTCTGCTTCCTACCATGACAGTGGAATGTTCAATCCCCTTAGGGATACAACAAAAGTGAAAATAGCTTTTCCTTTTGTCTTCAAATGAAAGATGTACCCCAAACCTATCTTGGCTTTTTGATAGAGAAGCAGTATTTTTGTCATGAAGTATATGTTTACGAGTGCATAAAGATGGCCCATTTTAGGATTCTTATAAAAACACGATTTTGCTAAAACCGCTCACAATTAGAAAGAGCTTTTCAGGACAAAACGTTACTAAACTTAATTCGAGACAGTTAAATGATGTTTTAATCAATTCGATGCATGCCATCTGAAAGTACAATCCCATCGCCTTTCTAATAATATCTAGGTAGGGCGTATTAATTAAAAAGTATGGCCTAGTTTAGATGCAGGAATTGATAGGACATTTACAAAGAAGATAACCCAACTTTTTGAGAGCTTATTTCGCTATTCTTAACAGAATGCTTTTAATGAGAGTAAAGTTGCTTTTTCGAACCTTAGGGCATTACCTCAAGTATCTCTAGGCATGAAACATTTAGACAAAAGCTGTTTCGTATCTGTTTGCGGTAACAAGGATGTTCCTTTTGTTCCCATAACATGCTGCATTTGAAATTGGGCACACTTGTCTGACTTATGCCTTTTCGTCACTTGTTTCCCTGCGTTCTTAGACTTGCTGATATGGTATCACTAGGTCAAGGGACTCAT